>JADRCH010000180.1:251335-279155 GCA_019843965.1 Rhynchomys soricoides | reverse complement strand
CTCTCACACCTGTGTCTCTCACACCTGTGAGACAGCTGTGTCTCTCATACCTGTGTCTCTCACACCTGTGAGACAGCTGTGTCTCTCACATCTTTTACAACTCCGAGAAAGACAATGGGTCAAACACAATCTATGCTAGTTTCTTTATTAGTTCTACAATACAGTTGTAATCCCATTACAAAGAACTTAAAGGAACTGTTGACATTTCTTGCTGACCTGTATTTTATTGTCTTAAGTACAGCTTGAAATACCAGGCTCCATAAAGAGATATCTCCTCTAATGGTATTTATTGACCATTATTATGTTGGAGTTAGCCTGAATAAACCAAGATGAATACTACATGGAATCAGCTAAATTGCTGGTAAGTAGGATCACATTATTTTTACAGTGTTTTCTTATTTTTAGCCTAAAGACTACACACATAAAGTAGGACATTATCCTTAACTAATCTTGTTATTACATGAAACAGTAATATTTACTAAGAGTACCTTTGTAAAGCCCAAAATGGGGATATTCAGAGGTAGATTGACTGTGAATTAAAGGGATTAAACTCCAGGGCCCTTCACTTGCCTGGCTTATTCCAAAGCTCTGTGCTTAATTTTGTAATCAGAGTTTTTATGCTGTTTTCTTAAAGTGGTAGTCTATATAGTTGCAGAGAAATCTTGATCCACCCTGGACAATAAAATGGTATTGAAGAGAGCAAGCCTGAGAAGCCAAGGAACAAACTACATTTTCTTGAGGAGCACGCTGTTTAAGGTCTCTAAATGCATCTTCATTTGCTACTGTTACCCACTTCTGCCAATAAAGAAACGCTACTTTGCTGCAGTGCCTGGGTTATTAGAGTCTAAATAAAATGTGTTCCTTCAGTGACTGAGGATAACTAAAGTATTTAAAAAGAGGATAATGAGAAGGGTAAAGTACTACACAGTGCAAGTATGAGAATTTAAGTTCACATCTCAAGCACTCACGATTAAAAAAAAAAAAAAAAAAGCCAACTGGACCTGTAATCCTAGTGCTAGGGAGGTGGAGACAGGAGTGCTTTGGAAGCTGACCAACCAGCCTTAGATGAATCTATAAGTTCCAGTTCCAGTAAGAGACCTGCCTCAGGACATAAATAAGGTAGAATGCAATTGAATATTCTGTTCTCCATATACATGAATACATACTGGCACACCGGTACACACAAACATGAACACATCCATATACATGAACAAAGATGAGAATTTTAGATGCAGAAACCAACTTCCAGGAATAGATGGTATGTTAGTGAGACTAAAAAAAAAAAATTCACTAGGACAGCAATAATTATTATCCATAGCTAAGTGGTACATGCTTCTGAGGAAAAGAAAACAAATTCTGTCAATCAGATTGACTTTAGTACCCAATGAAAACAAGTTAAGCAAGTTTACACAGACTGGGAATCCTTACCAGGAGCAACTCCACACTATCTGTGTTTCTGGTTTCTGAAAACCATAACTAAATTCCATAAGCATCTCTAAACTCCACTATGGAATGCACATACTTCTGAGCAAGGGCTTCAGAACTTTGGATCCACTATGCCTTTGGATCTACTTCTTAGAATGTCTTGCTCCACACAAGGAAAAAAATAATAAAAATTATGTCAAGAAATAAAATATGAAATCGTCTTAAATGGAATATTAAATAATAATTGAAATCTTTAAATCCTCTTCCCCTCCTCCCCCCTCCCACCCTAGGAGTAAGACTGCCTACAAAACAAGTAAGGCCTATCCAATCTCATAAGAGTTCTATTAAAATTTTCTTCTGTTGCCACTTATTAAGCAGAAGATATACTTCCTGGACAGAGTACATGATTCAACATTCTGTATTTTTCAGGCACTTACTGGGTTCTAGCTGATGGAGCAGCTGGTTTGAGGGACCAAGATAGCCCTGAAACACTGAAGTGCAATGGCAAAGTGCAGGTCAGCTCTGCAGGACAGGTGACAGTGCTCCAGGCCTAGGCATCCAAATGAATTTGAGATTCGAAAGAAGCCAGTATATGCCAGTCCACAGACTACAACTCCTCATATGCTATTTCCTCCTTTATTATTTATTTGTTTTATGTTATTGTGGTACTAGGGGCTGGATCCTAGGACCTTAGGCATTGCTAGTCATGAGCTGTGCCTTGCATGCCCAGATCTCTCCATTCCTTTACATTTAAGATCTGTTACATTTATTTCTCAACTTACCCGTTCCTGGAAGTACTGTAGTATTACTATAGAAAAAATTTACAGATTTGAGAATTTGCCAACTTTGCATCTAGTCTTGGCTCTGCCAAATATTGTGACATGTTACTTACTTGAGCCATCACTTTCTGATACATACATTCAGTAGTAACATTTCTTCCTACACGCTTCTCAAAGTACCACTGGCTTCAAAATCACCACTCTTTGCGCTTTCTAGAGCAAGTAATTGGGAATCTCTGTGAGTGAGAAAGTCTTGGGATCTCATTTTAAATGTTCTCCATGTGGCTTGTATACAATCAGATACTTTAAGATCACATCCTAGCTTGTCCTTTGAAGAATAAAATGAAACTACCTAGGTGGGTGACCTTTGTCAATATCCCGACATACCTGGTTGCTTCCAATAGTTTATTCTCCAGGAAGTTCAGAATTACGAAGTCAGGACATAGGACTGTTTTCCCAAAGATCTCTCTTCTAACCTTTCCCTACAATGCCATGGGCATTCTGTTTTATTTTTGTAAAGGAAGGGCAGGTTCACCTGGGATTGGGGTAGAGCTGTGACACAAGGGAACGTTTGTAGAATTTCATTAATGTGAGTGTACCTACCCCACAGGATGATATAAGGATTAATTTCTATTTGGTAATTTACTGTGTGTAAAATGCCTTGAAACCCTTGGAGAAAAGTGTTATATAAATGTAAAATAATAATTATAATAATAATAACTTCAACTATTTAACTGATCAGTGAATTAGCCAGAAGATTTAGTCTGCCAAGGGACAGGGCTGAACCCTTTATAAGCAGAAGGACTCTACGGCATCATATCTCATAACTGTTATCACAAAAAGGGGAAACAAAGGGTGAAAATTAAGATAAATCCACAGTCCCAACTGATTTAAATGACAGAGGATCACTAGTAATGTTTTATGAAAAGCAGGAAATGCAAAAGTGACAGCTGAATTGTGCTTCTAACTCAGCGCAGGTCCTGGGGTTTTATATACTTTGTTCTTTATTTGTATGGAAAATATCTCATCAGTACAACATCTCAAATTTAGCATTATTAAAATGCTTAACTATGCTTTGGCTGTAGTTAGAATATGTTCCTAATTTATTCCTATTGTGGGTAATACTTTTGCTGTGTGAAGAATACTGATAAGGTTTTATGAAGTTCCAGGTAATATCTGAACTAGCAAACTTCACTCTCCATGTACATGCCCTAAGACATCTATTAGAGAAGAATAAGCTCCATCCCCACATTTAAGTTTAAGAAAGTTAAACATCCAGTAGATACCTTTGCTCTCAAAAATATTTGGTGTGGAAGCTCCTGGAAACTTCCCTGTGCTCAGCCCTGACATTGTTTCATATGTTTATCAGTTTCATGGAGATCTTCCTACCAAAACCTGAGGGCCTGAGCCAGAAGTATTCTACATTAAACATGAATCTCTTATTAAGGCATAGGAAAGAAAGGACTATACAAGCCTTTGTCGGAATACTTGGGAATGCTGGAGAGAGAATCAAGGCTCTGCTTTGATCTCCTGGTCAGGTGTTGTTCAGAAGACTCAAATGATTAGGCAGAGTTTTGTTTGGTATGAATAGGCTTTGAGGGCTTGGCTGAGTTTTAACTCTGTTTTACATATCACACAGAAAATAGTTGGTGTATAAAGAGAAACTGTATACTTCTAGAAAGTAAAGTGTGAGGTTGAGAGTTTTTAAACAGAGGAAAAAAAAACCAAAGCCACAAAATTACCAATTTACGATCCAACCAGCTAACCAGCCAACCATATCTACCACGGACAAAACCAAAACAAGAGCATTTTGCACCTTGCTGTAGAATGAATCATTAACTCTTAGCCTCAGAGACTCATAATTTTCAACATACAGCAGGAAGAGTGGGTATAAGTCAAGGTGAATGGGATTATAAAATAAATATAAAAATGTATAGATCAAATTACCTCATAAAAACTTGAAGTCAGCTTTCATCTGTCAGCAAGGTAGAGAGATCAATGAAAGAATGAATGAAAAAATTTAAAAGAATGGGAAAGATGAATTAAGATTGACTTTGTATGAAGTAGTAAAAACTTGAAATGCCACTGATTTATAGAATGTTGGCTTGGGATGCATGCTACAAAACATTGCAGAGGATTCTAAATGTGATCTGTGTTTAAATACATCCATTCAGAAACAAAACATCAAAAATATGATAGTTCTGGTATAACTGCCTGACTTCAAAGGGCCTCTGAAATAGATATAAGCAAAGGGCCATGTGTTAAATTGCTTCTGTGGGGGTCACTAGCAGACAGCCATGTCCAGCCAAGTGCTGCCCATGAACTGTATTACAAGCACTTTAAAGTCTCATCTTTCCTACACAGATACTCGCTCCTACTATCACCAATGGAACTGCCAATGCCCTGGCTTTCTAGCCATGTTGGTATTCTTGTATTGTATTGCCAAATCAGCTCTCTCATCAAAATAAAAAAAAAAAAATTGACTGAACCATCTGAAAGGCACAGCTCAGGACGACTGCTCCTTTTTAGTTCCCTGTCATGGAACATTGTCCTATTCTTCTCATGATAGGGAGGTGTCTACACATTTAGTTTCTAAGTACATTATTGTACCTTTAATAAAACAGACTAGATGTTACAGTACACGCTATGCCTTAGCATTGCCAATAGTATTTTAAAGGCTTTCTGTACATTGAAATGTATTTATTTGTTCAGAAAAGTAAAAAAAATAGCAATATTCTTTAAAAAACTTGACATTACTATCTTCTCAAAGAAGTTAACAGAAATATCAATGGACATGCAGAAAGGGAAGGAAAATCACAAGAGGCTAGCAACATACTCTTTTTCCTGAATTTCTTTCACCTAAGTATACAAAGGAGTCGTCTGACATGTGTTTTCCTTTCTCATCATGTTCAGTTGAAGTATAGCTCTTGAGACAAAGAACAAAAACAATGCTCTAAATGTTCTAATGTTCCAGACTCGTAAGATCCTACTTTGTTTGTTTTTACTTTTAAATACAACTCGAGAATGACGTTTTTCAAACTATTTCCATCATCTATAATATAAAAAAGAAGCAAGCAATAGTGGTATCAACAATAGTCAATATTCATTTAGTGTTTAGACAGCCAAGCACCACGGTAACCCTGTGTATTAACTTGTTTATCCTTTATAGCTTCACAACTAGGTTATACTATTATTTTCCCATTTATTGAAAATATCATAATTAGAAGCTTTCTCAAGATAACACAATCAATATGTAGAGTCAGAGTTTAAACCCAGGGAGATAGCCTCTTCTATGTGATGATTATGGTGACTGCATTAGATACAGGAAGTGTGAGAGAACTGCACTGAGGATGGCTGGACCTCTGAATGTACTTAGCCCTGGAAAATGTACTGTTCAATTTTTTTCATATATATACATAACTATGACAAGCGTTTCCCTTTAACTTAAGGAAACTGCAGGTTATTTATAGCATATTCAAATTGTTAGTATTATTAATTTTACTCATTGTGGCTAAAGTTACGTAAAATAAGGATTATTTGAATAAAAAACCCTGAGGTACTTCAAAGGTTTGTCTGAGAATCCAGACATCTAGTAGGTGGTCTACAGGTGGGTCATGTGTACTGTGTCAAAACGAATGAGTCACACCCTTGTAGTAAAAGACTCAAGAGACTTCATCATGCTACTCAGACGAGCACGGAACTGAAAGTGTATGAACATTTACTTCAGGAATTTTTCAGTCAATATTATTGGATGGTGGTTGAATCCTGGTAACTGAACCTTCAGAAAGGAAGTAGATAACTAATTGTGTTTATTTAGGTGTATGGTATTTTGGTCTCTGGAGGCCAGACTTCCTTACTTCCCTGAACCTCTTCCCCAGCTGGTCCATTTGTGATATTGATCTTCTTGACTGAACACTTGACTCAACTGTCCACAGCCTCCTTTAGTAGCACAGTAGTTAGACTATAGCTCTGGAGTCAGGAGAAAAGGGCAAGCTCAGGTACTAGCAGTGCTGGGCTCAACCGTGCCTTAGCTCCCTTCTGTGTACATGGATAGTAATATGCTTTCCATTTAGCTGTTATGTTAAACAGGGTAGTGGATGTTAAAGCTCAACAGGAGGTCAATGATTAACAAATGGGAACTTCATTATTATTGATTTTAACCTATTAATACATATGCTCTTACCCCCAAGTAGATTATGTTTCTTTTCAGAGAGAATAATCAATATGAATGAATCCTTATTGCCTTGTATACAGTTTCTTGAATGTTCAATACATATAATAACATATATTTATTTAATTTGTGTAAAATTTCCATGTATAATACTTATATTCATTTTTACAATGCTCAATGTCAAATGGCTATATTACTTAATATGTGCCAGAAATACTACAATTACATTATGACATCATCTTATAAAGTTTCCTTCCATAAGTTTCCAATTAGTGGACTTTAATAATCACTACTTAATACAGAAGGCAATTTAAGCTCACAACTAAAAAGTGCAACAAAATGTGAAGGCTTAATCACAGCCCCGTACTACCTGCTAAATGATACATTTGAGGTCAGTATTTAATAACAATTTGACCTTTATGTTAAAAGAGTTGCACTGTAAATTGTTCCTGTTATGAGAAAATTCATGCTTACAACTCACTAAAGAGGCCTGTGTACTTGTACTATCATTCACTCATTAGTTAACTGTGAAGAGGCCAGGTCTATGGCAAGCCATGGGAGAAATAAAGCAATGTATCAGAAATGTTCTCATCAAAAGCAATTAGAGGTTGAATGTCATTTTCCTATTATCACTCTATGTACATTCTTATAAAATCAAACTCCTCTCCCTGCCCACTCTTTCTTTTCTGCCCAGGTTTTGTAGTATTGAGTTTATACAGATTTTGTCCATAAGAAGCTTATATGACAAGGCAAGCGACCACTTTAATTATATTTACTCCTCATTTTGAGTAAGTTTCTTTTTCATATCTGACAAAGACTTTTGAAGTGAAAAAGAAAGGCAAAGCAACCTGATTTTTTTCAAAAAAAAAAATCTTTCATGTACAATCTTTTGTCTGTAATCTCATAATAGCTTAGAAAAATTTTAAAGGAGGTTTTAGATGGTTTTGTTCTTTTCAAATTGGCGAAGTTTGATTTTTTTCTTCATGTTTGGATTGGCTTTACAAATTAACAAACAAGAAAACAAGAACATATTCAACTTTTTAAAAAGAGGAAGAAAGGAAAGAAAAAAAAGAAAGAAAGAAACAAAAGAAAAAACCTTCCCGGGAGCCTTGGCACCCCGGATGAACGCCAGGGAGCTGCATCCATTCTTTCGTAAATAGAGTTGAATGGTGCACAGGTAGGATTCACTCAAAGCCAAATGTACCATATTAGGAACAGAAACAGAGGGCAAGAGAAGACCATCTCCACTGCAGTCAACAACTTTCCAGGAAGCCATCAGATTGCAGAATCTCCTCCACCTCCATCTTGGTGGCATGAATCGGATGTTTGGCTCTGGCTTTTTAAATGTTTCAGATAGGAATTTTGGAAGCCTGAAGGCTTATTGTGATGCTAAAATATGCTGTGATCCTTACTGCTTACCTGTGACTGTGCGGTGTAAGGAGTTGATAATGACAGAAAGAAAGGACTTTCAACAGAAAGAAAAATCTCCAAACTCTTGTTATTAAAGATGCATTTATTACATGCCCACTACTGTAAAAAAAATAATGAGACCATGCACGAAGTAAAGTTGGCTTGAGAAGCAGTGTGAGGACGTAGCTGGCGAAAGTACAGTGGTGGTGAGGCTGTGCAGAACCATGGACTGGGGAAACACACAGGTGCTTGACATGAGATACTTCCAACTTGGCAGGACTGATGCTCTAATCTTTGCGCTGATTGATTTTTAAAGGCTTTCTAATAAAATAAAGGAAAACTTCAGGCTTGGTATAGTGGCATATGCCTTTAGTATCAGTACTTAGAAGACAGGTGAGTATCTGTGAATTCAAGGCTGCATAATAAGACCTTATCTCTAAACACAAGTTCAGATATTATTTCAGATAATTATTTTACAAATTTATAAGGGATCTATTTTAAAGATGAGAAATGATATAGTTGAAAAGTGGTGATTTATTTTAATTTTTCAATTCTGGGGATCAAACCCACAGACTTTTTTTCTCCTTCAGAGTTTAACTTCTGTATTCTATTTCAGACAGAATACCTCTTCCATTGGCTAAAATCTCCACCTTAAAAGGACATGGTTGGGGTGAAATTGTGAAAATCTCTAAGCCACCCAGAACTTGCAGAACTTGCTACCACTGGTCTCTGAGATGGGTATAGCAGCAAGGAGGTCTGGCCAAGACACATCACTCCCTTTGATTCTACATGGCATCTTTAGGGCACCCCTCTTTCTGGATTTGCTCTTGAAGCCCACAGTTTCACCTATGAAATTCCACTCTGCCCAGGTGCTCACCACTGAAGTTCTCCCTTCTCCAGCACAGGAATTGGATCCCAGCCATTTGCTTGTGTTGCCCTGATTTTCACTCACCCTAGATAGGTTATTTTGTGTCCCCCCTGTCACTACCCCTTGAGGTAAAGAATCCCATTCATTTGCTAAAATGTATTTGGAAGGCCACTTCCTCCTCAAAGTTTTTCTTTTCACTCAAGAATCTACTCATCTCTGATTTCCCATAGCACCTTGATTATTAACAACATTCCTTTCTATCTGCTTTACATGGAACCAATGCGTTTCTAAGTTATGTTTTTAAAGAGAGTTAGGAGGCTGAGGGCACTGGCCCTGAACTTACACCTGAATTTGACAAACAAACATCAGAAAAGAAATATGGTGTGTTGATGTATTTGACTAAGTAATAATGTTCAAATGCTATAATGGCGGAACCAGTGCTTGGTGATTGTTGGATGGATAATATGGAATTATATTTGGTCACTCATGCCTTACTTTTAAATTTATTTAATAATTTTGCACGCTTACTGAAGGAACTACAGGCTGCTTTATAAAATGTTTTCTCTTAACTTGAATAAAATCTTGCAAATCAAATCAATAAAAAAGAGAGAAACCTATTTTATGATAAAGACTGTTATTGGATCAAACAAACAATGGGTGTAGCAGCGAGGAAGCCCACATCTACTTAAGTACAAATGATGACAGAGATGTCAGGAACCTGTGATAGACTGTAGAATGCTGAGAATGTAGCAGTTCACCTCCTAGCATTGCGGCCAACACACAGAGTCTAGGTATTTATTTACTGCCTTATTCTGTGAATGGTGCTTATAAAATTCATGGAGAATCTGCCCATTGATACTAACAATTTAAAACAAACAGAGCAATGTAATACCAATGCTAGGGATAAATGGCTAACATTTACAGAGCCATTTATCGTCTAGGCAAGACAACAGATTCTAAACATATTTTCTCATCAAAATCCCCATCAAAACACAAATATAGCTACCATTTGCTCATTCTAAAGAAAACCATAACCAAGCATAGGAATATAAACTATTTCCTGGAGGCCACATTATTGGAAAGCTGTAGAAGAAGGATTAAGAAAGCTAAAGGCCTTAGTATTTTGCATTTATACCACAATGCTTCCTCTTGGAACCCATTTATTCACCAAAGAAGTTGAGAAACTGTGGATTAATATTTTAATAGAAGCGCTAAACTTGTTTTTCATGAAAGGGTATAATTAACACACCATATCACTAATCTGGGACCAAAATAAGCAACTGGGAGAGCTCCAAGTCCCGTTTCTGGGGCATTTCTTATTCTTCATCTTTGATGCAGCCTGGAAGGATGTGTGTAGTACCAAATAATTACCTTCATCACCACCCTGATATTCTTTCTACCTTATTGCCATTTGCATCCCAAGCCTCTTTAGTGCCTCCTGAATGGTAGATTCTCCCTGTGGTGAGCCAGACAGGGTCCAGCTTAGATTTCTGTTTGAAGATACCAAGACTTTGCCATCTCTCATTCTCCTTGCTACATGAAATTTCAGTAATGCTCAGAAACCCTCTGATTGACAGAAACTATTGCCATTTCTACCAATTGACTGGACTGACAACTATCTTCATCCTGATACATGGAAAAAATATTTAGGTTCTCACACATTTTCATTAGTCTACCAGAGTTAATTCCACTTTCTAGACTATAAGCTAGCATATACATTCTTTCATTTAGTAGGATATATAAGAAAACAAGCATGTAAGTATAGCTTTTGTATAATAACAGCCCCATGTTTTATATAGATATCCTTCAGATTTTTATAATGCCATAATATACAGAGGTGAGCATAAGGGTTTAAACTAGCATTGTGAAACAGGCCATAGCAATAAGTCATTGGCTGTAGTAGAAAAGAGAAAAGAAGGAATTGTGAATCAGCGGTTACAAACAAACCAACAAACTCGAGTACACAGCTCACTTTGGGTCTCTGCCAATGAACAGTCCGGATCAAGGGCTGTTGTGTATGTAGTAATCTGCATGGTAGTTTCAGAAGGCAGGAGTGAGTCTGTGACTGAGGATGAATCAGAGAAGAGGAGGAAGAAATTATAGTAAAGGTAGGTTAGCAAGGCCACTATGGTCTAAAAGGGATAAGTTACTCCAGAAACTTCAGGACTTGTACACAGTGCTTCCAGGAGTGTCCACATTAAAAAAAAAAAAAAAAAAAAAAGCATTAAGTTCTATTCTATGTTTTTTTTACATCATAGTTGTCTCATCCTCAATAAGTCTAGAATAGACTCACCAATCTCTTCTAGCACTGCAAAATGTCTTGGATGTAGTGGTTTGAATGAGAATGGCCTCCATATGATTATATATTTGAATACTTGGTGCTCATCTGGTGGAACTGTTTGCGAAGGTTAGGAGGTGTGGTCTTGTTGGAGTAGGTATGCCAAGAGTGGGCTTTGCTGTTTCCAAAGACTCATGCAATTCTTTGTGCTCTATCTCATGGTTGTGGACCAAGAAGTGAGCTTTTTGCTGCTCCTTTGTTGTTCCATCTTAAACTCTAATCCTCTCAAACCAAAGCCAAATTAAATGCTTCATTTATAAATGTCTTAGCTCACTGTATTTTATCATGGCAATAAAAAAAGAACTATGATACGGAGGAAGAGTATCTAGAGTACACTTCGGTTAGGAGCATAGGCTTAAAGAGAATTGCTTCAGGGACTGCTCAAGTCAGAAGTGAACCAGAGCATTAATAGCAGACAAAGATGATATACTAGCCTATATAACAGGCTGAGACATTGGTGTGATAGTGGGACAAATGTTATTGGAGTCACCAATCACTCTTGTTACATTTAAGGCCCACTCTATGAGCTGAAACCCATACCTGACACTGTCAATAATGTGAAGAACCTGTAGCCCTAAAAGTAAACAAATTATTATTGTTTTGCTAAATATGGTAACAATAAAATGAGTCCTAATCATTTACCCATGGATTAGTGCATCACTTTCTCCTCATCAACGAAGCTTTTTCTTGCAGCAGATGGGAATTAACATACATAACAAGAGACTTCAGAATGCTTAGCCCCAAATGGGAAGTCTATATCAAAGCCTTCACCTCAAACTTCTGGGATCTAAGTGGCAGGAGGGATGGAAAGTTTGTAGAGCCAGAGTTGATGGATGACCTCAAGAAAACAGTGTTTTTCTCATACACATCTGGGCAAATGTACAAACAAACTCACAAACTGTGAGTGCATGCACAAGAACAGCACAGGTCAAAGCAGACAAAAATCTATCATAAAGGAGAGGAGGTGAGCATGAAGTCCCCCTCAGCACATACCTAGCTGAGGCTGCTGTTGGTGCTTGATTACTCCTGGGAAAAGAAAAGCCTGTTTTCTTCAGTGGAGTGATACTTGGTATATCAATCACATTCCAGGGCATGTCCCACGTCCAAGAATAATTGGGTAACATAAATGAGACTCATGGAAGGTGGCAGGGCAGAAGAGGGAAAGAGGAAGGTCTGTGAAGGTGGGTGGTGAGAGAGGTGGGGAAGGATCTGGGTGATGTCAGGAGTGAGAGATAAATACTAAAAGACACTGTATGAAATTCTCAAAGGAAATAATACACGCATAAAAGACACTCACACTGTGATCTGTCACTCTTAAAAATGGCTTGGGAAAGTCACACAGTCATCTATACTGTACTCTGCTCCACATGGGTTGTCTAAATTCTTCAAGATGACAAACCGAGCAAATCCTAAACTATTCAGCTAAGAGATACAGTTCTCCTTATTTTCTTGGAATTCATTCCTTCATTATTATCCTATAGAATGATATTTATTGATCCTTTTGTGCTTGTGAGAAAATGTTAGAACAATTTTTGGAATATAAGAAAAAAATGGTGGTATTTTATATCATCTTGCCAAGATGTACTGAAAAATTTCCTGACATTTTGATTTCATGGCATTATGCTGTTTAGTTAATATTTTCATAAGGTTTTGTTAAAGTGGGAGACAATTGAGAGTCTAAGGTTATACCTAAATGTATTAAGCTTGAATGTTTTAGACATAAATGAGTGCTTTATAGAAAGTTATTGAGTCTGTAAGCTTCTAGAAGAGTTTATCACCGCTCATGATCTCTGCTTCAGATAACTCTTTGAAAGCAGCTTTATAAGGTGGGAATTCAGTTGATTATACAACTGACCAGGCAGCCGAGGATTTTTCTGGAGCATACTGGTTTGGAGACTCACATTAGGTTTAATGATAAATACTTTGTGTTTTTAGAATAGAATAATTTTTAGAATGATTGATAAATGAATCATTCCTGTGTTCTAGTTTATAAAGGAAAGGATTACGTCCTTAATCTCCAAAACAACAGCAGGGCACACTGGGCAGGTTACAGTCCCTTACACAGACATACGTGGCTTTTCCTTGACAAGGAGTGGGCAACTCTTAGAAAAACAAAGTTTCAAAATAGATCCCACCCACCAGCATTTTCCACTCTTAAGACATTAAACTCAGTTGCAAAGAAATGAAATGTTACTATTTACAAGGCTCTTCTCATCTTCTATCCTGTCTTTTCTCTTGTGCATTTTCTTTCTTTCCCCCTTTCTCCTTGTTCCCTTACCTCCTTCATTCTACCCATTTGCTCGCATTTCCTAAGGCCTTCCACCCCTATTATTCTAAAATCTGTTCATCCTGAAACAGGCTTTGCCAATGGAAAAGAAAAGGCCCCAGACAAAGCCCTGATCCGAGAAAAGGCCCTCCAGAGGGTGGTGAATGGTGACTGGGGTACAGCCTGTGGGTCTGAGAATGTTAACCACTCTGGAGGCTCTTCCCCGGAAAGCCATTAGGCTTCTGCAGCCTTGATAGCTGTATCAAGCCTTGTGATTTCAAAGCTTTCATGGCTGACAAGGACTTGCTAATTTCAAACTTTCTAACCAATTACAATCACAAAGAACTCAGGACAATAATCAGTGAGCAAAATGAAACTGCTCTGGGAAGCAGCCTCTGCGGGTTTCACTCTTGAGGCTTGGCAGCCAGTGTGCAGCTGGGACTCTGCTTCAGCAAGTAAATAAAAATACACCATAAAATACAAACATACACAATGGGTCCCACTTGCTGTTGTTCCCAGTAGTGGGGTATGTAGAAACCTTGTCCTGCATTCAGCCCATTAATTTCTGATGGTGTTAATTAAAAACTTTTGATGCTGGTTTGAATGGAAAATACCTCAAACAGTGTTTCCTTTATTGAGGCCTAAGTTCTAAGTCTTGGATTATTAGGTTAAGCTCTGTCAGCAGTGAGACCAACAGAAATGCTTTTCATACCATCTGCTTTGACCAAGAAGAATAGTAATAGCGATAATAAATACATTAGTTAAAAGGGGGACGAAGAGAAACTGTTAGGTTGAAACTCTGTATTTCAACCCACTTTTGAAGAACTATATTGAAAATCCAGGTCCCTGAATACAAAACAAACGGGTAAGAAAATAAAAGCAGAGAGAGAGAGAGAGAGAGAGAGAGAGAGAGAGAGAGAGTGTTTTCTCCAAATTCTTACAGAACATTCAAATCGCTCCGTGTTCCAGGACCTGAAATTTTTATATTTTAAATGTGAAAGCTGCTTAGAATAAGCGACTCAGCTGCTAAGTGATTTCTCTGTCTTTCTCCTCTCCTTCTTTCTACAGGCTGAAAAAGAATTCCTACAAAGGTATAACAAACTGATTTTGTGGCTTAAGAAACTTAGTGTAGTAACTGAGGGCTAGCGTTTCCTGCTTAAGCCTAAGCTGCAACGGAGTAAATGGAACTGAAGGCCAAGTTATCACCCATCCCCTGTGAGATGGAGAAAACAGTTCCAAATGCTTATGTAGTGGGGTAAGGGTGCTGAGCAGTTGCTCTGATTTCTCTAGCATCCTGGAAACCCTGGGCAGCCTTGGGAATTGAGAGGGGATAGCCTGAGAAATTCTTTGCTGTAGGCCAGCACGTAATACCCAGCCCCTCTATCCTATGTCCTGTGAAATAAGAAACAAACCCCTGAGATAAATAGGTCCCTCCCTTGCAATGGTAGTTTTGAGTACCTGTAGTGAGGACCCCAAAATGTCATCTCACAATGACCCTACATTCTTTGTACATTACTATGTCCAGAGACTATCACGTTTTTCCTTTCCCATCCTGTTTATTCACACTGCCTGTGAAATCAACTGGTTCCTTAAAAGACTACAAAACTTCTGGCTTTTTTCCCACCAAGGGTCTCATCACGTACTCTCATTTTGACTACCATAGCTTTAAAAAGGATGATGTTCCATACAAAGGCTAGCCCTTAGGGCGGGTTTTCTTTCCTTCTCTCTCTAACATCAGGCTCTCCTGGCCTCAGCCCCTCTGACAGTCTGCAGAACTGACCCACCCAATCTGATGTGACATGATGGTGATCCTTTAGGAAAATCAGCAACAGCAACAGAAAGGCCTCACAGTAAGGCCTGAGGAGGGAATACCCCGACCAATAGAACTGAACCTCCATAAAAGTAATAGCTCTGAGCAAACCACAGGAATCTGTTTGCTCACAAAATTTATGAATTTTACTCGGAGTAAATTGATAGGTGATATTGCCTACAAAGGGCTAGTAAATGTAAATTAACTAACAGATATATAGCAAATGAATGCATTTAAAGATGATTTTCAGCTGAAATGATTTTTTTTCTCCAAGAGACCAAGTTTTTGTTAAACTTAATCCTGACTCTTCCCTCTCCAGCAGTAGAAACATCTGGTCGGTTTTAGATTCCCCTTGGATTTTCAACTTCAAAGGGAATTATAAAGAATAACAAATTCATGTACCGGCAGTTAAAAAAAAAAAAACAAAAAAAACCCCTAGAGCAGCATGAGAGAATGGTAAAACTGTCCTCATTTGACTGCCAGTGACAGGCGCCATAGGCAGAACTCTGAGAAAAGACAAAGGCAAGATCACCTGTTGACAACCAGAGTTCCTGCAGGGCACTAAACCTTAGATGTATAGGGCCATACATAGCAATTCATCTAGAGGTGGGGTTTTTATTTATATATTGAAATGAATAAAATAGTATTTAATATATAAGAATTGGAACAAAAGAAAATGATTCACATTTCTCTAACAAAATCTTCATTGAAATAATAACAAATAAATCAATACAAATTGATCAATACAAATTGGAGACAATCTTAAGAGACCCCTTGGCCTTTGAGTTTTGATTTAATTTTGAGGAAACTGTGAATTTTTATTCTAGGGAGTGCAGGATAAGCCATCCCAGAAAAAAGTTCAGCTCTAACATACCACAAACCTATCATATCCTGATTAAAAACTGTTCTCCAAGGGCCTGAAAAGTATCTGGTGTTTCTTCGTGCTTCTGGGCATATGTGTGAGGATTCACTAGATCCTGAAGTCATGTCAGGAGATGAGTGTTTGAAAGAACTGTGATGTTTGTAATTGTAACACAATTAACATGCTGTATTAGACAATACATAATAAATATGCAATTATTTCTCTCTATCATTTTCCTGGCAAAACCAAGACACATTTCTAGAGTCTAGGCCTTGATGCACGAAGGGCAGAATGAGAACATCCAGAGGAAGTGCTCTGCTGCCATTGGAATTATCTTTTATAAACAGCCTTCCCTTGTTCTTGCTTTATGTGCCCTGTCTACAATACAACAACAAACACAGACATGATTAACCAATCAACTTGTTTGTGGACAAAGAAAAAATAGTTCACGGCTAAAATGTCTTTAAATAATTAATTACAAGAGTCCTTACACTTAGTATTGAAAGGTTACAAGATCTCCATGCCACAAATACATTAGATGAATTCAGAGTAGCTGTCAAATACCAGAAAACAAACCGATGGCATACATGACCAGACATATTTCCACCCTGGACTTCAGAGCTCATGGAAGCAGTTCTCAAGGGAGTCGATAGGGTCCCTCTGGCAGTTTCCAGATGGATGACCATTTCGGAAACCATCTCCTGTTCAAACTGTCGTCTAGTCAAGGGAAAGAATGGGGATTCCTCTTCAGCATTGCAACGTGAAAGGACTGTGATGAGGATTTACGTATCTCCTTGAATACCCGCCTTAGCATGGATTTCACGCCTTTCTCTTCCCCCCAGGTGACACAGAATCACAGAAGTTATCTTGGTGAGGGAATAACATAATTTTGACCCTCATGGCAACCGCACACAATTGCACAATATATGTTCAACACAAACTTCCCAGAAAATATGCCAGTTTCATGGAATAGAGAGACTTGGCAACTTAAATAAACCCTTCTACCTCCTTTGGCTATGATTATCAGCATCTTTAGGCTTGAAAAATCCTGTCATGATGCAGAGGGCTTATGAAGGATTCCCTGCCTTAAAATAAAGAAAATCATTCAACTATAATCATGAGCTTAGTTCAGGACTCCTAAAGCCACATATGAGGAAGAAGCACTAGCTATTTTTCAAGGCTTTTTTGTTTGAAAAAAACTGTTATCAGGGTCAGGTGATGAGCCTATTGATCTGTTGGGGCCTGCATTACTTCTGAGATGGCTTCTTTGGCTCTTTCTAGAAGAACTGCTGTCATTATTAATGATAATTATTACTATAGCTGTGATACCAAACTGATGAAGTTTTGGTAGATAACTTGAGTACATGGTGTTATACATAAGCCAGAAAGAATCATGGTTTCTTTTTCAAAGAAAGGTACCTTATAGTTCATGTTTATGACAGGAACATAGTACACCATCACATGTAAGGAAAAGATGTAAATAAATGACCATGGTGTGCTGTCAGTATCCATCTTAAAATAATGAAGGGAAAGTGACTTGCTATAAAATATGGATACTTTGCAGCTTTAAAATAGTACAAATGCTTGTTCCTACCTTGTCACACCTCCTGAATTCCATGGCACCAGGGCACATTTCAGCTCTTTAGCTGATATTTTAATGGTGGTGATGCTAAGCCATGGTAGAGGAAAATAAATGTTCAGAAGACAGAGGGAAAGAGAAGAGATGGAAAGACAAAAGAATTTGTATAGTTTACACATGCAGAAGAGCAGTTTCTACAGATGCTTTGTTTGATTGGGTGGTTTATTGCTTGTGTTATTACTTTCTTTGTCCCTGTGTGCTTTTCCTACCAGTTTTGGCTGAAAATATTTTGTATGTGTCCATCCTGTAAGCCAGCATATTTTTCTAGAGATTTAGTGTGGTGAAGAGATTTTTTATTTCTTCTCGAAGGGTTAGACACATCAATATTCTAGCTACTCACTTTCGAGGCCAATGGAAACTGCGCCAAAGATTAAACAGGCCAGAGTAACACATAAATTCCGTTTCTATGGATGCAGTGTGTACTTGCTCACATCCTGAATATCTGATGAGTGAAAACACCTGTTGGATAACACATCACCATTGAACAGTCTCTGGCTTAAAATTCAAAGACAGTAGGTAAGACAGGAAAACTTGCAAACAGGCATCGTACACAAAGCCAACCCAACAGATCAACCTGAATGGATAGAGACCTTTTGTGAAAGTTGTGGTCTATCTATGGAAAAGTGGCTTGTAAATGTTTCCCCAGAATCCCTGGGACAACTGGAGTAATTGCAGTGGACTGTTTCTTCCCCTCAGATATAGGGCTGTATATATAAAATTATATAAAGTTCCCCTTCTCAGATTTAAGAGTCCCACATAACTATCAGATGCTTTCCTGTTATCAAAAAAGCCTTAAAATCTATAAATATTTGAACAGAGTGCTAAGTTCGGTTTAAGTACTTAGTTTTGCTCTATGTAGAATGGAGTTAAAGCAGTTAGCAGAGAGTTCCAAGTGGTCAGAGGATGAAATTTTTGTTTTTACTTCAGATAATCAACTTATATAATACATTGATATGTTCAATGATAAAGACAATTAATATTGCATAAGCCTGCCATGCAAATTATCATCCTAAAATTGAGTTAAGTAAAAAGATCCCAATGAAAACCATTTGCCCCAGCAGCCCATCTAACTGTTAGACCGGTCTCTTCTTCAACCAAACTGTTCTTTGGCTTGCACAAGAGCCTGAGGATGCCATGACACAAGCTGTTGAGATTTGTCCAATCAGTTGCTACATATGAGAAGACATGAGGCCAAGACACTAAGAAGAGAAACAGTGTTCCATATAATGATGAGAATTATTTTCTGAAACTTTTTAAAACTTCAACATGGAAAAGCATCCTAACGAACCAGAAATATTAGCTAATTAATTAACTGCCATGATATTTGAGGTTTGCTTCAAATAATAAGCAATAGAATGGAAACTGCCAGGCCCGAAGCTAAGCAGTGACTAAAGCTAGATGATGAATACACAGGGTTCACTACAGCATCTGCCTACACCCATGGATTGGAAATTTTCACAAAATAATCTTAAAAATATACTTCATTTGAACTTTCAATCATTTATCCATTATTTATTGACTAATTCCTTCATTGTTCATATGCAAGGGATTATTGAAATGGAAAAAAGTAAAATATAATGCTTTTGTGGGTATTTTGATTATAGGTATAGTATGTATGTATTTATTTATTTATTTATAATGTCTATAAAGACTTTGTAACTAAATGCAACATTCTTAACTTAAATTTTAAAAGAACAAAAATTTCAGAGTAATTCTGAGTACCGCATATTCAAAACTATGTCCTCAGGAGGAAGTGAGAGAAAATATATCAAATAGCTATTAATGGTTAGTTTTAAATTATAGAAATAATTATTTTATTTTTTCTTCATTTTACTTCTATGTATCTTTCCAAATTATTTTTAATGAACGTGTATCATTTTAAAATGAAATAAATATTTGTTCATTAGGAGACAGATGTGCACTCCTCCCCTAATAAGATTTTCATTTACTAAAACAGAGGAACTGCAAACACATAGCACTGCTGAATACTTTACACTGCCTGATATCTTCATGCCTGAAAGTGAAATACACCCAAAGGCAAAACCCATCAATACATATTTTATCTGATCATAGGAACAGAAAACACTTGGGAGGAATCTGCTTTTTTTGCAAGTCAGCAAGAGTGTAGAATTCTGGCTTTTCTGTGCTGATATCATTTTGTGAGGAATGCGAAGAGAGAGCAAATTAAAGTTAGCAAGTATGCCTGTCCCTTGTGCCTCTAGGCACACTGATAGCAGGTTTATTCTGGGGAGCAAAACAAGTAAAGCAGGGAGTAGGGAGTGGGAGGTGGGGAGAAAGAGTAACAGTCCTAAAGCTGTGACCTTCAGTGGCAAGCTGGATAAGCTCAGGAACAGAGACAGACTGGTAACAGAATTAGAAACAATAACAGTGACAACTATGGATTTTGTGCAGTGAGCATGGAAATTCCACACAGAAAGCTATCTTTCTCACCCTAAGAGAAAATTTTCTTCATTTAGTGCACATTCAGATGAAGTGAAGTCAAGAGTGTAACTTTAAAGGTTTGGATGACTATGCTGTTTATGACTAAATGGGCCTAGAGTGGCAGGCAGAAGAGAGCCAGGAGCCAAGCAAGGTGCTCCTTCTCCCCCTCCCCTGGAGTACATTTGTCATTACAGTTTACTGCAGGCCAGCCTCTAGAAAATTCAGGTCTTCCAGGCTGTCTGGTACGTGATGATGGTCTACTAGCATATCTTCCCACCCTGCCTTACTGTCCTTCAGACACCTACTTCCAAGGCTGTTGAAGGACAGAATGCTACCCTTCTAGGAGCTTCACACAGTCTCATCAAAAGACAAGAAGCCAAAATCTAAACCTATGTTTAATTTACATGATCTTGGTGCTATTGATTTCCAGATACGGACATGTTTATCTGTATCTCAACAGGCTGTTCACCTTTCTTCTTGTGGATATGTGCAAGGGTGGCTATATCTGTTTTTAAGATTCAAAAGAGGCAAATACATCTCAGATTTACAAAATCTTATATAATACAAGCCAGAAGTTCAAAGAGACATAAACTGTTTGAAAGACTTTCTGTGTGTTTTCCTAATATCAAAATGACTGCATTCTTCATAGGAAACATCAGTAGCTATCTTCACTTATGGTTGTTTCTGTGTCTTCAGAAGTTCTTTAGAAAAATTTATCTCTGAAAAGACTTCTAAACAAATCCTTTAATACTTCCACCCATGTCTACTAAAGTCATTCAAAATGCTTACCAATATTGTGATATTTTTTCTACATTTTATTAGTATCAAAAATACATTCTGTTCAAATTTAATCTTATGGTGGTAAATTCACTACAGCCCTTAGATTTACCTCTTGTTTGTCTGGAATTGCTAAACTTGGTATGAACATATTTTATTTCTTTGGACTTCAATATTTTGGCCTGCAATTGAGAGACAATGAAATCTTACTTACCAGCCAGCAAGGGTGTGTGAAATATTCAATTGCTGACGATAAAACAGTCTGAAATGGAAAGGAAACCGTAAGTGTTAGTATGTATTTTACCCACTATACGACTACATGCTGATCCCAGAAAGAGTAAGTACACTTGCCCCTCCCTGGGACCCTGACTTGATAGTAGGAAGTCTCAAAGATGGTTCCTTTGGGAATAAAATCACAATTAGACCCTACCAGCAGGTGCCTTGGTGAGTGCCTGAATATTTAACTTGATGATCACTAACCAAATGCAGCCAGTAATAAATGATCTGCTAACCCTTTATACAATACACTCGGTATAGAGAAAGTTCAGTTTCACAGTTAATTATTGTGATTTGCTTAAAACATAATCAAACTTTTGGGAACCACAAAGATTTGAAATTGTTTGAATTTTACTGTACTTTTCATTAAGCATATTATAAATAAAAGCAAACTGGGCTTTCCTTGCTTTGGGCTATTTGTTACTCATGTTCTGGATGTTATGTCTTATGGTGGTGATGGGAAAACAAGCATTGGACCGTGTATGGTGCCTTCATCAGCTTGACTACAAATTAATGTATGGTTTTATATTCCAAGCTACGGAAGAGAAGCACAGATGGGAACTGAAACCTTTAAAGCTTTTATGCTAAGTCACAAAATAATAGATTGAAATAAAAATTAGCATTAAAAAACTTAACTGTGAAACAAATCTCCAATTGTTACACAATCTACATTTTAGAAACTGCTAGCCTAATAGTACACACCTATTAATATTTCTATATGGTTTTCTTATCAATTGCCTTACGAATACAGAAGCTACAAGTGGTTTTCCTGGTCCTCACCCAACCTGCAATACCAGCACCATGCCAGCCTACAGAAGAGCAAATACAATCAAACTGCTCAGAACTTGATTCAGAAAGACCTGAAATTTGCCAGCCACAAATAATGAAACTGTACACGACAAAGTCACTTTGTAGGAAAGGTTCTATATATATGAATGAAAACAAAATTAATTACCCAGAGAACATGAAAAAAGCCCAAATTCACGGAAATCTGTGGTAGAGTTCAAGAGAGTTGTATTTGAAAGCCAAAACCTCACACATATGCATATGAAATTTAATGAAGATCACCCAGGTAGCTTGTCAAAAATTATGTTTTTAAAATGATCCAATGCAGCAGTCACCACTGAAAAGAACCCCTAGGAAAGACATAAAACTGACTTCTGAGATTTGAAGTCTTTATAGAGTGAGAGCAGCTACCCCAGTTAGCTCAGTCATTGGATCACAGCACCAACAAAGGCTAAGAGCAGACAATAAGCTTCTCTTTATTAAATAGGATGATGTCTCCATTGCTAGATCTGAGACGCACCATTTCCAGTTTCTTCTAGCCCTTTCTTTGCATTGCTTACACCTGCCTGGATGTGTTCTGGGACAGCCAGTGAGTTTCCCCAGCAGAGCAAAAACAAACATTTAAGAAGCTGCTACTTCACACAAGGCACAACTAGGTATGCGATTCTGTCTGAAAAGCTGTCAGTGACTGAGGATCTTGTTAGAACGCACTGAGCAACGAGAACAGAAATGGAGTTGAAAGGATTGTGCAGGATTTAAGAAATATCAGAAAAATTAAAACTCTTCTGCTTTGCATGGCACAGCTAGAGAAAGTTTAGGCTTGCCAGCTTTGCCTCTACTGAATCTAGCATTATAAATAAAAAAAAGTACATATAGCCTAGATGTTCCCAAGGGCTGTGGTTACAGCTGACAGGGAGGGCTGAGCAGACTTGCCTGCCATGAAGTGAACTTTAGAATACAATCCTGCCTACCTGTGGTTCAGAGTGTGAAAATCCACCAAGCTAGAAAGCCAAGGTATCAGGCAAAAGGAGGAAGGAAAATGTTAGACTTTTCCCTTTGCTTCTTCCATGACCAGAGGTCTACAACTGTTTTTGATATCCTAGAAATATTGATTCCCTTTAAGGGTTTTAGTGTTTCAATTAAAAAAATTATTTGAAATTTAAGGTATCCAGAATAAATTCCTGTGTATGTGCAGGGAACTGCACATACAGAAGAATAACTTTGTTATAGGTTATGTAAACAATTATGTAAAAATTGGATTGTAAAAAATCTACTTTATGTATTACCCAAACAGAGAAAATAGTTATAAAACTGCACTGTGTACCAGGCACAACTGAAGTAATTCTTGTTGCACAGGTAAGTCATTGGCTGAGGTTCTTGCAACATTACCGTCACTTCTGCCAACAGCAACAAATAGAGATGAGGGTAGATATTTTTGATAATATGGTACCAATATGCATTATAGCATATTGGAATTCAAGATCAGCCATAATAGACTTAAAAGAATATATAGAAAAATATGTGTAAATATAATTTCCTGGCTAAACACTAGAATGTTCTGCTCAATTTTTATGTCAATAGTTTTCCATAAGCAATTCTCTGAGTTACTATTCTGTAAAGAAGAAAGAGTTGGAAAGAAGTGTGTATGTATGTGTATGCATTCTTGTTTAAAATATTTACTAGTTTAGTCATGATTCATTTTAAAACAACAAACCAAATGCAATCGAAAATGCAGATATACAAAATGCCAATAATCATGACCATTGCATTGTTGCAATAAAGAAACCTGTGTTTGAGCAATGAAACCTGAAAAGCCAGACAAAAGTATACTTAGTTTGATTTTTATCTTTGTGCAATTGGGTTTTCCTCACAAAGAAATTTTAAGTTGCAATAACTGACCTGTAAGAAAATGTTTCAAATATGATATAGTTTGAATTAAACACACACACACACACACACACACACACACACACACACACACACATAAAGAAAAAGATATACCTCAGACTTTTAGTAAATTAAACTGGTTGATATCTCAAGGATTTGGCATCCATAAATCAAGCTTGAACTGAAAGTAAGATACTGATTCAAAGTGCAGGAAGGCCAATTCTTCAACAGTTTGCATTTGGACAGTAGAGAGCACCTTCTCTTTCTCATGCACTCTTGCCATCCTTTCATTGAGTTAAAACCGACCCAACTACCATTGCCTCCCAGAAGGTTTAACAGCTCTCTGCAGTGTCCAGGGTTGCCCTCTGTATCATTTTATATCCACTTCATACGCACTGATGGCCAGACACTAAAGTGAAAGAACAAAACACACCCTTCTCTCCAGCCTCCTCCTTATCAGACAGACATGCCCGGTTCCCAGAGAACTCCTTGGGGTCAAGTGAAACAAGATATTTTAAGATGGAAGAAAGACTGATAGAGCACACACAAATACCACACTGTGTTTTCATCTAGGCTGGGTAACACCCTTCAGTGTGAAGGAGAGGCATGGGAAAGAGGTGCAAAGCTACAAAGAAAAAGAGAGGAGGAGAGGGAAGAAAGGAGAGATTATAGGGGAGGAGTGGTGAGGAGGTGGGAGTACAGAGAAGAGTGACTGGAGAGAAGAGACAAGGGAGAGGGGAGTGGGGGAGGGAAGACTTCTTGATGCAGTGAATGCAAAGGTGTTTCAGGGAGCAGCTGTGACTTGGGGGAGGGGGGAGGAACGAGATGAGAATTCCACAAGCTCTAGACTCATACACAGAGCTATCATTCAGAGAAGGACCTCTACAGGGCCTTTGAATTAAGCCTTGTGTCCTGCTGTGGCATGGAGATGTTTGCTGTTACTGAGAGTTTGGGTTTGACTGTGCTTTGTAATGAGAAAAAGAAGGTTAGAGACTCATAGTAACTGAAGTAAAAAGGAAGAGAAACCTTTTACTGAACTGTTCTTACATAAATATTATACCAGGTTGTTTTCACATAAACATTATACCCGAATATATTGCAAGTAGAAACACATGTGCACACAGTCATCTCTCGTATCTCCTGCTTTATAATTAATTTTATTCTTAGAATTTTTGATTTTCCATTAAACAAGTGAAACAGTCTCAGAATACTTTAGTTTCATATTACCTGGAAAATCCATTACATCACTGACAGTCACAAAGTCCTGTTTTAAAGCCAGTTATGGCTCTGACAATTCTGGGATGTTGCTACAGGCTAGGGTAACTAGAAATGGCCATGGATGTTAACTAACTACTCTCTAAACAGTCTGGGAAAGGGGGAAAAACTGTAAGTTTCCCCATCTGTTACTTCCTTTTTGGCTTAGAAAAGTAAAATTATGTGAGAGCTTTCGAATGTAAAGCTGTGTGTGCGTTTCCCTTTTTGTCTGTGTACCAGTTATGTGATATTGCATAACTGAGTACAGAGTAGGCGGTTAGCATTTACTATTGATTTACTCTATGCTACCTAATGAATTCAGAACATTAAAAAGAAAAGAGCAGGAAGGAGAGGGAACACAAAGAGAAAGGGGAAGACAGGGAAAAGGGTCTGCAGGGGAACTGGAAAGCACTTGGAGAAGCAATCCTAAAGCTTGGGATAAGTTCCTTTTTATGGTGGTTTGTTTGCTTGTTTGTTTGTCTTTAATTTCCGTTGGTTCTGTCTTTCAGCTATTGTTAAGGTCTCAGGACAATGTATATGGGCTGGTGACCCAAATCGTAACCATGGGATCCCAATCTTATTTCTAACAGTTTACTGGCAGGTCCATGTGTGAAAGTACTAATGTTTCAAATTACTGAAAACAGTTCCAGTAAACTGACAAAACTCCGCCTGTAGCAATGTGCCACTTGCAGACCCATTTGTGAATCTGTGTGTGTGATAACTACTGCTATGGCCCCACTAGTTTTCCTTGCTGCAAAAATTCTTTCTAAGATGCATGGGGTATTGTTAGGACAAAGATACTTGCTGTTTTGTCACGTATTCCTTTGCAAGACGATCATCCATAGGGTTTGGTTTAACTGATAGCGCCAAATAGAAGGAAATAGTCAAGGTGAGGAGAACGCAGACACCCGTTGCAAAGAGAAGGAAGTAATCCCTCATGCTGTGTGTCTGGAGCCCATGGAACTCTGTGGCATACATAAGATGGACACTGCTGTCCTTCACTATTCCTCAGTGCTTTCCATGCCAGAAAACGAGCTCCCAAAGTTTATACTTAGAAGTATCCATGACTTTCACTCTCCCTGTAGGTACAGGACTCTCCAATACCTGTAGGCTCTTCTAAGGCTGAGATCAACTACTAGGATAAGAAAGACAGAGGAATTCTCTTGATTAAGCACAGGGTTAGCTCCATCCCATCTACAGACACCAGAGCCTGGCAGGCACTATTGCTGATGTCAAGAAGTGCTTGCTGACAGGAGCCTGGTATAGCTGTTCCCTGAGAGGCTCTTCCAGCACCTGACCAATACAGATGCAGATGCTCACAGCCAACCATCAGACTGAGCTCCGGGACCCCAAAGGAAGAGCTAGGGGAAGGACTGAAGGAGCTGAACCTCCTATTGCAACCCCATAGGAAGAACAGTACCAACTAACCAGAACACTCAGAGCTCCCAGAGACTAAACCATCACCAAAAAAAAAAAAAAAAAAAAAAAAAAGAGTATACATGGAGGGATCCAGGACTCAAGATATGTAGCAGAGCATACCATTATCTGACATCAATGGGAAGGAAGGTCCTTGGTCCTGTGGAGGCTTGATGCCCCAGCATAGGGGAATGCTAGAGGGGTGAGGTAGAAGTTGGTGAGTGGGTGGAGGAGCACCCTCATAGAGGCAAAGGCGATGGGAGAGGGGAATGGGATGGGGGATTGTGGAGGGGTAACCCGGGAAGAGGGATCTCATTTGAAATGTAAATGACTAAAATAATAATAAATAATAAAAACAACAATAATAGAAAGCTGGGCGGGCCCTTATTTCCATCTTGGAAATGTTTTGAAGTGGGAATTAGGAAATCACGGTTATCTGAGGAGAAGAGGAAACTGGGATCATTTCTGGCCATCCTGTTGTCATCCCTTCCACATGATCAAGTGAGTACCTACTCCAACCTTTTGTCAGAGACTCTGAGCACAGAAGGAAATGCATACAGCTCTATACCTAGTGCCTAGAACACTCTAACAGCTTCTCTGTACTTAGCAAATAGTTGTTGAAACTGTAAAATGATTATGGAAGAAACATTTCTGTAGGAAAAAAAAAATAGAAAAACCTCAAAAAACACATTTCAATGCTTTCTATGAAATCTTAGGCTGTTTTTCTGTATCATTTATTTTCAGGTCAAATAATGATGGAAAGGAACCATCAGGCAGTTAGCTTGGGGTCAGTTGACTTCAGTTCCATTTTATTACAGGAAAAAAAAAGCTTTAGAAAAATTCTAACCCTGATAATATCAGCAAAATGTTGTGCTCACCTTCACCTGTCCTTTTAGCCTGGTTTCCCTGTTCACTCCTGGGCACAGGCAAGCCGATCTAAAGGAAAAGTCATGGGATATCAACATAATTCATCTTTTAAAAAATACTGAGAAGAATGCAGCCACTTAGTAACAGAAGAGAATACAGCTTTTTGTTGAAGGGCAAAGCAGGTTGAGTTTTGATTAGGTTATGCAAATTTAAATTAGCAGAAGGGCAACCAAGAATATACTGATTTTCATTTTCTTGGTTAAACAGGAGTTTTATGAGAAAAATAAATTCTGGATCAGGAAGACAGAAATGCAATCTTGCAGTTAATTGGAGAATAAGACCTTTAGGAAAGAAATTACAGCTGCAATTCTCCACAACCCCAGCTGAAGAGTCAACTAAAAGCATGCTACAGAATGGCAGCTATGCTGTTTCTGAAGCATGGGGATACCATCTTGTCAGCTCTCTAGAGCATGCACACACACTTCATCAAAACTTTTAAAGAGATTGTGTGTGTGTGCGTGCGTGTGTGTGTGTGTGTGTGTGTGTG
>JADRCH010000180.1:218753-249567 GCA_019843965.1 Rhynchomys soricoides | reverse complement strand
ACGAGGATCTACTGCGCATAGCGTGTTGAATGAGCAATGCCCTTCACGGTCCCAGACATTTGAACACTTTTTTCTTCAGCTGTTATCACTGTTTGGGGAAATTTAGGTGATATGGCCCTGTTGGAGAAAAGACATATACCACTGGATGTGGGCTTCAAAACAGCCTCATCTACTGCCAGTTTGCTCTCTCCATTCTGTGCTGTTTCAAGATATGAGCTGTCAGCCTCCTGTTCCTGCCACATGTCCATGATGTCCACATAGTTACGTTCTCTAGAACGTAAGACACCCTCTAGAACCATGAGAGATGCAAACTCTTTCTTAAGTTGCCTTGGTCAGGGTTGCTTCTTATTGAAGCAAGAGAAAAGCAATTAATACACTGAGTATATTCTATATCTCACTGTGTCCACGCGTGTTATTTCAATTAAGATTAGCCTGTGAATTCCACTGCAGTGTCTTACTGATTAGCGAGCAATCTAGTTACAGACTTGTTATTATTCTCTCTAAGAGTGTATTAAAGGTAATTTAAAAGTTGTAAAGTAAGACCTGAATTAGGATTCATACCCCACATACACATGCATCACAATGTGTCAGAATATGAAGCTGTCTAAACGAAAATTCTTCCTTGTCAAAGAGGAAAACCAACTCACTCCAAGTTGAGAGATGACGTGAGTGATTCCCTCAAAAGTAAGTCTTGTTTTACTCTCAGTTCTGAAGTCATACCATGTTAAAGTAAATGTCATCCTACCACGTACACTTGGAAGATGCTCACTGCCTTAGAGAAGGAACGCCATTTTCTTAGGATTCAGTTAGTCAAACTTGTTGCTTTAAATTTTCCAATTAAGATTTTTATACTAGATAAGAGTTTTAAAAATATACTGCATAGACAATCAGATGATCAGTACGATGTTATCATTCCCATGTGTGTGCACAATTGTTTTTCTGCTTGCCAAAATTTGTGGCAATTAATATTAAATAATTAATGAAAGATACACATTACATATATTAATCCAGGAGAAAAAGAAACAAATGAAAAATTAAGAAGAGCGTATATACCCATAGTTACCTTTAGAATTTTAATCTTAATATATTTATTAAGCAAAAGAGGTCATGTATAGTGCTTTAGTATGGTCATATGTTCAGTTATTTTAATAATTATTCCCTTTTTGGTCTTTACTGCATCTTTTTATGTGGTTATAGTATATGTTTTACATTTCTTTTATAAAAAAGTGTAATTTTTATCTTTAAAGATTATTTATTCTTCATTATATGTATGTGTGTGAGCATTTGTCGGTTTATGCACATAATGTACATGCAGGAACACACAGAAGTCAGAAGAAGGTGTTAGATCCTCGGAATTAGAGAAAATTGTGAGCTTTTCTCTGTGTGCTGGGTACTGAACCTTTGTCCTCATCAAGAACAGTAAGTTCTCCTAACCCCTGGGCCATCTCTCCAGCTCCTATTTTAATTTTTTGTTTGTGTATACATGTGTGCTGATGTGTAGTGATGTGAGCATGAGTGCAGGTGCTCACAGATGCCAGAGGTTATGTAACACCGGATATGCATACTAATAGCTGAACGCAGGTCCTCTGGAAGAGCAAGACATGCTTTTAACCATTGAACCATATCTCCAGCCCCGATGTTTTTCTTACAAATAATCATATTTAAGGTAACATTATGGCTTATCAAGCAACCAAGAAAAACATTTTAAAGGACTACAGTTATACAGGTTATGTTTACCTATTAATAAAAAGCATTTTTTAAAAATGTATGAAATTGAAAGTATATTCCATTTCATTCCACAATGTAGAATTTGTAGGCTAAAACTTACATGAATTTGTGCGTCTGTGTATGTGTAAGTGTGTGTGTGTGTGTGTGTGTGCGTTTGAGCCCATGTGCGTGAGAGAGAGAGGTATTTTTTATAGTACAAATATGCCACTTTTCTTACCAAAGAACCAGAAATAAGTATGAAGAGAAAGCCTACTCTAGCTTTCAAAGATTTGACAGGGGTGACCCCTGGACCCTTTTGACCGCAGTTCCTAACTTTCCCGTGTTCCTGGGGTTTGACAGGTAGGTAGGTTTCATGCTACATTGTTGTTCCCAGGCCCCTGTGAAGTCCCAGGTCCATGCATGTACACATACCTACACACATCCTTAAGACCTTGGATATTTAAGAAAACTATGTTTAAAACCCTAGCTACATGAGGAATTTGACCGCAGAGTGGGTGCAGGCAATCAGATGTAACGAAGGAACAGCTCACAGGCAGTACCGCTCATGCCACAGTTGTACTGTGTCTATTCCTCTGCTCATCTAGAATAGCTTCACTCACATCAGATGGGGAGCAAGAGGGAAGTAACACCAACTCCTGGTTTAGGAGACAAAGAAAGAGAGAGAGCTGGAACCTTCTCTCCTCCCCAGTGCCCCAACTCCATCAGGAGGAGCCACTGTGTACTAAACACTGAGGAATGCAGCAGCAACAACCACTTGGACAGCTCTGTGACACTGGAAAACGTTGGCTGTGTGTGCGCATGTGTCCAGAGGACATCCAAGTTCAGCTTTCTAATTGCTTTGCAACAAAGCCGGGGAAGAAATGCAATCCTCGAGGGAAACAGATAAGGTTTATGGAAAGATAGGAGAGACTTCTTTTTAAAATCATATATAAACACATGACCAAGCTATAACTTGCGACATAAGAAATTACTCAGTTAACTTGAACCAGCTGAAAATAACTTACAACATCCTCCTCATAAAAACAAAGTAAAGCAGAGCAAAACCTCACGAGCAATGCTTTTGCCTGTGAGAACAGACAGTGATCCAGGGTAACAGATGGAAGGCCATTTTTACTCTCACAGCACATTCACTGATCACAACTGCAAGTATACCCACCACTCTAACTGAACAATGGTGACTCTGGCCTTGTGCTTCCAATACTTCCTTTGGGAGCATTTTCTAAGACTTCACAGGGGCCTGGGAACAACAATGTAGCATGAAACCTACCTACCTGTCAAACCCCAGGAACACGGGAAAGTTAGGAACTGCGGTCAAAAGGGTCCAGGGGTCACCCCTGTCAAATCTTTGAAAGCTAGAGTAGGCTTTCTCTTCATACTTATTTCTGGTTCTTTGGTAGAAAAAGTGGCATATTTGTACTATTAAAAATACCACACTACCTACTATCTAAAAACTTTCATAAATCAATTAATTAAAAGTAATAAAGCTTCCTGTTAATTTCGCCTCAGAGTTGAAAGAAAGGTTATTTTCTTACCTTATACCATGTCTTCTGAACTGTCAGTGTCATTCAGTCAAAAATTTCAATGTTATTCACTGATTTTCAACTCTTTATCACAAAGCTTGAAGCAGTAATGAAATGGTGCTGATCTGCTAGCTTTCACGCTATATAACGTCTATATTTAAATGCTTATGCTTCTATTTGGATCTATATTTATCTGCTTTATCTGCCTACAGTGCATCTGTTTCTCATACACACAGACATATATTTATATATATACACACATACTGTATATATATGTGTGTTAAATATAAACACACATACCACAAGGATGTATTCTAGTGTGCTTCCTTTAGCAGCCATGTAGGTGCATAAATACTCAGAGACATGAGAAATTTACAATGAGCAAAAGCATACATGTAAATATAGTCACTGAAGGGAAGCATAGCATTAACAGCAGTGCCGTCTGCCACACTCTGCTGTTGGCCTTTAAGACTAACCACTGTTCTAAGCCATGTCACTGGCCATCTTGAGGAGAAATATCCTGTATTCCTTCTCACTCATTTTAGGAATGGGCAAACTCACATAGTAAGTGATGGGGAATTGGGAGTTGTCAAGAGTCAAGAGTTGTAGTCCGACCTCAGCATTACCTTCTAAGCCAACAGCCTGTGCTGAGCTGAAGTGATGGGACTTGGTTCATAGTTAAGTCCGACCTCAGCATTACCTTCTAAGCCAACAGCCTGTGCTGTGCTGAAGTGATGGGACTTGGTTCATAGTTAAGTCATTACCCTGTTTTCTGCTACCCCTTCCTTCTATCTTTTCTCTTTTCAAGATTTATTTACTTTAAATTATGTTTACATGTGTGTGTCTGTGTGCACATGAGTGTGGGTGGCAGGTGTCGTGAGCTGCCTGACATGGATATTTTAAACTGAACTCGGATTCCCTGGAAGAGCTATCTATCTATGGCTCTACCTAGCTCCATTCTTTACACATAAAGCACAGACAACTACCATTGCTTTAAACATTTTGCACATATGGATTACATACAAATTCTCTATAAAATAGTTATTATGGTTACTTTTCATTTTGCAATTTAAGAAGCTTTGGACTTAGAAATCTAAACAAGTAACCCAGGCTAGTAGTCAGAGAGGCTTATTAGCTCTTATGATTTTCAAGTGCCACATTTTTATAGGAGACCAAGATAACTTCTTACTACACACATGATTATCATGTCAATGCCATCACAATGTAACCGATACAGCCTAATGATCATATAAACTTGATAACTGTTTTAGGAGACACAATAAGCTGAAAGCAGTTGGTTTGGTGTCTCTTTCATCAAAGAATCACAGGAAACTGATAGCACTGATCCAGAGAGAAAACAGAGGTGCAAGTGATAGAGAAAAGCAAAGGAATGAAGAACCACAGACTACCCCTTTCTGCAGTTGGAAGAGCATTTCTAAAGCAAATCTCGATTAAAAGCACAAGGTAATTCCTCCAAATTGTATTTTGCCCAACTCACAAGAGCTAAGGACAGACAGAAATGAAGTAATGTCTGTATATTGTAGGCAATTTTCTCCAAGTATCATCAGGGATTGCCAGTTTTGAGGTATCCCCAAACAAAGGGTTTTCATACTTTTGCTGATGATACAAAACTTTGTATGGGGAGGTGTCATATTGACTGAGACTCCTTGGGGCATACTACATCCATACGCTAACACTTGGAAATTATACTAATCCATTTGCCGAGCTCCGCATATGTGTCACAGTGATATTTACTCTGTATTTGTGAATTAACATTTTCAACACAAGTTTTCGATGTTTGACACAAATATTAATTTTACTTGACTCTTTCAGAACACACAGTCCATGCGTATAGAACACAGAACAACTACACTGTAGAGTATTGCAGGATGTTTGATCACATCATGAACCCTGAAATTGTGTTGTTTACTGAAAACATTGTTTCTAGTTGTGATATAGCTCAGCCCTTAGCACATACCTTTAATCCTCTGACTAGAATACAGACATGCTCTTAGTACACTTCTTTAATCCCAAACAATGAAGGTAAAGTTAGTTTGTAGAAGGAAGCAGCCATGCTTGAAAGTGATATCAAATTAAGTGGCAGACAAAGTGATGAGTCAGAAAAAGATTTGACAGAATAGCTATGCCCAACTCTTATGAGAAGAGACAGAAAAGAGAAGCTACTTAAGAGAGAGCAGTGCAGAGAAAAAGAGAGAAGACAGTTTTACTGGGACAGTTGTACAAAGACAGGTTACAGAGAGAAAGAAAACGAGCCTGCAAATGAGAAGGAGCTAGAAGATTAGACCCTATTGCCAAAGTTAGTGTTAGTGCAAGCAGAGCACTAACACAATCAAGCTGAGGGAAGCTAGATTGAATCAGTTAGCTTGGAGAGGAATTTGAGCCAGAACAGATGAGCAGAACCAGCTAGTGGGAAATCAGAAAGAATTAAAAAGAAGTGAGCTTATTCTGCAGTAAGTCTCAGAGACTGAAAACATTTTAGGCCTAGATTAGATTTATAGAGGCTAGAAGCTTCCAGAACTAGGCCTAGGTTAGCAGACTGAGGCAGTTAGACTCCAAGACTGCAATTGGAACAGAAGAATAAAAGTTATTTTAACAGTAGGGCTTAAAATCATAGGTAGATGATGCTTTGAAAATGAAAGCTAGATTTGAATTTGAATCTCAGGACTGGTAATATTTATAAAAACCTCTCTGAATCTGGCTGACCAGCTATGGAATGAATATCAGCCCGACTGTAAGACCATTGTTAGGTTAGAGTCTATCCCAGCATAAAACCCTCCTCATGATGTGGGGCAACATTAATTGTTATGCATTTAAGAAGGACATTTGGATATGACTTTCTATGGAATAAATGACACAGAACTCTCTTGGGAATAATAGATCTGAAGTAACATTTTGTGGTGGTTTAATGAAAGATTAACTTCTTGGTTATTAGGCACAATCCAAATAAAGATAGAAATAAAAGCAGATCATTGTGTCACATTTTAAGTGGAAGACTGAAGTTATTTAAAACTCTCCTGGCTTTGTGATTGCTGGTACTTTCATTTAACAATGGGGCAAAATAAAGCTCTGAGATACATCCTTAGCATCAATAACAATCATGATGGTGAGGATGACGATGATGATTATGAAAAAAATCACAATCAGGGAAAGACAGGATCTCTGTCTTCTGACATTCTGACATTTCTGCAGAGGCCAGGAGAGTAATAATTACTTCGAGGTCACCGTTACAAAGGGCTATGCTTTTCCCTGAACTCTGAGATTACCCACAGAGGCTCCAAACATTAGGTAATGCTGTGTACAGCTCCTGAGATAATGAGGGTGAGTCAGGGTTAGGTCAGGGTTTCAGGTTAGAGGGGTGGGATAAAGGGTAGTTTTCAGGTCAAGTGATGAGAACAGTTTAATTTAGGCAGAGAATGAGCTCCTGAGCACTTCATGTGAGGAAGCAGAAGACACAAGCACTACACAGAGAAGGTAGCTGCAAACCCAGACTCTGTGGGACTCAACTAGTAACTGCCTCAAAGCAACTCCCCTTCCCCCCTACATTCACACACACACTGAGAAATGAACCAAAAAGCCCAGGGTGCAACATAAATCCTGCTATCCCAATAACACATACATGTTTCACCATTGTTTTCTTTTATGTACATTTTAATTAAGAAATCAGAAGCAAGCATTAAAATGTTATTAAATAGCTTGTTTACATGTTCACTCTATGTCATTTATTATGCATTTTCAGAAGGACTACTGGAAGTTTGGCATCACTGCTACAGAAGTCCTGCTAACTCTGGCCCTTTTAGCTGACCAAGTAGATGCAAGACAGCTTTTCTGACCCAAGCAGTAGAATGAGCGCTCTCTTCTTTAGCTCTCCGTTAGGCAGCTCCCATTCCCCATTGTACCCCTTGGCAGAATGACAAGCTGCACTGCACTGCTCTAACACTGCAGGAGGTCCTAGGTCCATAGCAACCTTTCTGATTTTTCACAAGGGGCCAGATTCCAAATACTCTCCCATTGTCCTCACAAGAAAATGGGCTGCATACCCACATTGTGCTCTTTCCCTGTGCCGCTTGAAAACCTCAGCAACACTAAGTTACCGAATGAAGAACCTTCCATCCTGGGAGTTACACATATGCCCCTGGATTAGACACAGTGGGAGACATGGAAACAAGTAGGCTTTCTCTCCTTCAGCAACATTGGCTATTTCTAGTTTATAACTTGCCTCCATTTACTCCTGTCCAAGCCTTTGAGTATTCTCTAGTACTCTAGGGTTCATATAAGCATAGTCACAGTTCTTCATTTCCCAGATCCTATGAATCTCAAGACACTCTTTCCACCCACCTGAATGCATGGATCGCAGGTATCTTGCAGTCTGCACAATACAGTTTAAGTACCTTTACCATATGGCACCATCCTGGAAGTCCAAATTCATATTATGCCTTATGAATCATGGCGCATAGGGTTGTGAGTTCTCAGAGGGCAGGACTCATGTCTCAGGAAAGTGCGGCTCAGTGCCTAGCACACTGTGAGTGCCTGACTATAAGAGGTGAAAGTGCTTTTCTCTATTTTTCTAGTCTCTTATCTAGGGTGGACAATGCTTGTCCAGCATTGGCAATCGAAAGAATCTTGCTGTCAGTTTATTTTACTTACACTGTCTTAACTGCAGCATCAATGAGTGTAGGAATGATTTGGTTGCTCTGGGTATAAACCTGACACTGGAAGTAGGCTTGCTATGACTACAGAAGAGACAGGGCTCACAGAGGTGGAACTGCAGGGTTTTAACATCCCCTTGAGAAGGAATTCTTAAGTTACCACAGAAAGAATGAAACTGGCTCAGTGTTCTGGCAAGTATCTTAGCAATATGTGTCAAAAACTTACAAGGATATGAATGTTGTTATCTCAGAAAGTGTATATATTTGATCTAAAACAAGTAATCAAAAATCTACATACAAATTTGGAACTAAGTATGTTTATCATGTTTCTTAGGATTGTGAAGAATGGAAAACTTTATCTGACAATAGAGTGTTGATTAAATAAATGATAATATAACCATTTACTGGCATGGTGTGCAAATATTAAAAATATTTGGATACTACTAGTGATACAAAGAAAACAAATGAGAAAACACAATACAAAAATATATAAAAAGAAATTTATTTTATCAATATATATTCCTCAGTTAAATACTGTCTTAGTTAGGGTTTTACTGCTGTGAGCAGACACCGTGACCAAGGCAACTCTTATAAGGACCACATATAATTGGGTCTGGCTTACAGGTTCAGAGGTCCAATCCATTATCATCAACATAGGAGCATGGCAGCATCCAGGCAGGCATGCGGCAAGAGGAGCTGAGAGGTCTACATCTTAATCTGGAGGTTGCTAGAAGAATACTGGCTTCCAGGCAGCTAGGATGAGGGTCTTAAAGCCCACGTCCACAGGGATGTACACTTCATCCAACAAGGCTGTACCTACTCCAACAAGGCCATATGTCCAAATAATGCTACTCCCTGGGCCAAACTTACCACAAACACCACTGATGTAAATGTCTGAAAAGTCTATCTAAAAAAACATTGCAATCAGCAGGAAACACTATACCTGGCTGGAGGAATTGTGAGTGATATTTATTTCTTTTGAAATTTCCCATAATAAAGGTATATTAATTTTATTTATTTTATGGTAAAATATTGCTTAATAAATATTGTTAAATCTATCCAAGCCTTTCTTTTCAAGGCATGAAGAGTAGTGTAGGAGTTCTCCTTCTCCTAACTTTTTAAAGAGAGTGTCAAATTCTTAAACATCAAGTGTTTGGGGAAATAAAGCTGTAGTAGCTACTCTGACTCTTAAATAAATAAGACTTTAATAGCTGAGTGGTGTTAATCATAGTTCTCTTCATAGAAAAATTACCAATGTACTGTTAGTTAAGGATGAGGAATGTTAAGAATTTGGATAGAGATTCTGAGACCCTTGGTTCAAAAGTTTGGTCTTAACTTTTGCCTTAGATTCAGGCTTCCTAGCATTATATAATGCAATGATATTATATTAATTAGATTCACAACACAATACTTTTACTCTTTCTGATTTACAGATTGTTTATTATTGATATATCTGCTCATGAGATATAAATGTTTGTACAGCACAAAGAAGACCAGACACTCATGAAAATATACTGTAGGTTTCTTGACATCAGGAGGAGCTTAGTTCAATATAGTCCAATTCTATGCTGTAAATGAATCATGTTCTCTCCTATACATATACTTCCTTTAACGAGTTACCATCTTTCAGTGTCTCTTATCCACATGCTCATATCCAGCCATACATAATTTGCAAGATATTATAAAGTAGGAAAAAAATGAAGGAGACATGACAGGTCATAGTTGTTCCCAAATAATAAGCCAGGAAAAGAATAAAGTATATTAGTAGTAAAAGAAAAATTAGGTGAGTATATGAACAATAGCTGAGTCATGACACTTAGAAATTTCAGCAAATGCTGATGCAACCCATGTAGCAATAGTAATGTTCTGAAACTGTCTCCCTTTGGGGAAATAAGATTTCCAGTCCAGTTCAAGGCTTAGAACCAAGACCTCCAGTGCTTAACAGACTCTACATTCTAAGCCCCACAAGCATCAGTGAAGTACACAAGAACTGAGGGGGAAGGAACTATGGGTGGTTTGTACCTCTTAGCTCTAGGTAGCCTTTATTTGTTCATCTCCACTAAATCAGGAAAACAAATTCTGTTCATGCTAAGCTAGTCTCCTTCATCCTTGCTTACCTACAAAGGGAAAGATAGCTTTTATCTGTGTATATCTTCCTGTGACTTCTCTTACCCTGGATGTCTTGCCTGTCTCTTCCCACCCATTTAAGTCCTGTGTACTTCAGAAATGGGCCCAAGTTCAAGCTTCAATTTTATCATATGTTACACAGATTTCCTCACTTAAAAAGACACTCTTACCCCCAAATAATAGGTGTTCTCCTCTGCACCATATTTTAATGCAGACAATAACTGATACATTTCATACACCTCAGTCTGATTGGGAGCTGTATGAGTCTTGAGTAACTATTCACATTGCTTTACTGGTTCACTTTCCACACATGTCAGGGACTTTTAAAGATGAGAGAAACGAATGAAATTAGTACTTAAAATCATATAGGATATGCATAATTATCTTAAAAAAATGCTCAGGGATCATCCCTTACTTGCTGTAGCTTTATCAAGAAAATATGTAAGTAGAAATAAAAATAATTTAAATGTCCTGCCCTAACCTCTCATCCTAGGTCCTGTGCCATGTATCCAACAACTATCTATAACAGCAATTTTCTAGTATAAGAATCTCAAACTCATCATGGCCCCTAATTAAATTTTTCTTCTCCAAAATTTGCTCATAATTCCATAGCCCCCCACAGCTTCCAACTTCTAATGCTGATGATACTTCTATTTCTCCAGTGGCTTAGATAAAACATCTGGGACTCATACTTTTGATCTCTTTCTCTAGATCTACTATCAAGTTAGAAGAATTGATCTAGTTACTCTCTGCTGTAGAGTCACTATTGCTGTGATAAAGTACCATGACCAAAGCACTTGGGGAGGTAAAGGCTTATTTGCTTTATGCTTCCACATCACAGTTCATCAAAAGAAGTCAGGACAGGAGCTCAAGCAGGGCAAGATCCTGGAGGCAGGAGCTGAGAAGAGGCCATGGAGGAGTGCTCATTACTGCTTTCTCCACTGCTTTCATGACCCGCCTTCTTATAGAACCCAGGACCACTAGGCCAGAGGTGGCTCCACACACAATGTGGGACTGAGGCCTCCCACATCAATCACTAACTAGGAAAATGCTCACAGGCTTGCCTGAAGCCTGATCTTACAGAAGCATTTTCTTAATGGAGGTCCCCATCTTTCATGTGACTAGCCCTTATCACATTACCATAAAACTACCCAGGACTTCTCCATTCTCTTTCACTGCTGTTGCCAATCACATCTCTGAGCTACCAGTATAGTTTCTCATCACTCTTCCTCCCCATCCTGGTACCTGACAATTCACCACAGGGTAGTAGGGCATCTTTTAACCCATACAGGAGAGTACAAGACCCATAAAAAACAAACAAAACAAAACAAAACAAAAACCAAACCCTGGATGGCTACTTGTCAAGTCTCTGGCATGAACTTTGTGATCCAGTCCCTGTCCCTATACATGGTCACTCTCACTTCATGTGAACTATGCATTTCTTTTTGCTCTCTTTGGAATATTTAAATTGTTTTCGCTTCAAGGAATTCACAATACCCCTTTCCTCTGAGTAAAATATTCTTTCCCCTGGTTACCATATGCCAAGTTTCTTCTCATTACACAACTATCTTTCCAACTGTATCTTTCTCAGAGACCTTTCCTACATATCTGTTCCATGTAGCACTTTCTCAAGAGGTTATCCCTGTTTTCTATCTTACACTTCATTATTTTCTCCATAAATTTAATTATTTAAACTATTTTTTCTGTTTACTCGCTTGTTGTCTTTCTCTCCTATCGCAAGATAAGCTTTGTGGGTGTGCGTATGGGTGTGGGCATGAGGAGGGTGTCTTCAATTTCTTATCATATTCCTAGTAATCAGAACAATGTCCGCAACAGTGCAGGTGACTGATACCTACTAAATGATTGAATGAGGGTGTGTTGAATAAAGTGTTCCAGGACTGATATACCTCATTTCAGTCATATGAACTTTAAATAGAAAACATTTATACTGGAGTGTTCTGGTAGCCTCTGTTCTTTCTATCTGATTGCTCAGGCCAGTCTAGGAAAACACCTACACATTGCAGCTAAGGTCCTATAATGTAATTCCTGAGAGGAGCAAAGTAAAACTAGACAGTTGGCTAAAGAATATTATCTCCTCCAAGCTTGTAACTGAGAGGTTTTCCCAGTATAACAAGATCTTGGGGCCCAGGAACTGTCAATCTAGAGGTGGAATAAAGTATCTTTATGTAGCAAATATATTGTGAAAGCATATATTCACAATATGCTTTGTATTCACATATGCAAAGCCCCACTGAACAGGGTAGAGCTTCAATAAATATTTATTAAATACATAAACAAACTGATCTATTAAACAACACAGTGTTAAGTGATGCTCTATGTCTAAGATTTATGACAGTGTTAAGTGATTTCACTGATAAAACAAATGCTCAATTAGAAATATGCTATTGTGGAGGAATTTTAAACCAGCAACATGACTGCTCTAGCAAGGGATTACAACAAAAGACCTTTTAGGTCTATATGATGCAGCTGAAGTGCAGACACATCCTGGATTACAAGATGTTCTAAGTACAAACCTTTAATCCTAAACAATGTAGGCAAAGTTAATTTATAGAAGGAAGTAACTATATTTGAAAGGGAACTCTAACTGAAGGGCAAAGTGACCAATCAGGAAGATTTGACAGAATGAGTCAGAGATAGGATACACCAACTCTCACAAGAACAGACATAAAAGAGCAGCAATTTAAGAGATCAGTACTGAGAAGGAGACAGAAGATTGGAAGAGATTACTAAGATGGTTTGAGGCCAGACAGAGCAGTTCAATCAGAAGCCAAGAGAAGCCATATTGAATCAGTCATCTTGGAGAGGAGTTTGATGCAGAACATTTGAGTTGAACAAGCCAGAGTTCAGAAAGAACGAAAAAGGGTGAGTTTATTAAGCAGTAGGCCTCCAATACAATTACATCAAGCGAATAAAAGATACTTTTACATACTATATAGAATTTATATTGTAGTCTTCCTTTATAGATAGGATTGGATATACAACTGTATATACAATTGTACTTACAATTTACAGTATAGCTTGATACATCTTGTATCTGGTTCTCAGTACAGGTGGTGGGCTATAAGAAGGGGCATAAACTCTAAAGCAAAGGATAGGTAAGCTAGAAGACCTGGCAACAATCAGTGAGTATTAGAGAATGCCAGTCTGACATCATTATCAGATGTTAAGATAATGAAAATCAAACCAACTAAAATATGGATTTCTATCCTGTTTCCGTGAAATCTTGAGCTCTGAAGCCACTTCATGAACACAAGGAATCAGAGCTGCTGATGCTGATTATTTACTATGAGGTTGCTATCTTTAGGAGTATTGTTTTTTTGAAGTGAAAGATAGGCAAAACATAAAAATATATAATTTTTTACCCAAATTCTCTTAGAATAAGGTAAAAGAGTTTGTCAAATGAATGCCATGAAAACTGGGTCCTAAAAGCAGATTGTTCTCTAACTACTGAAGTATTTTCAAATAAAGAGTCAATAGCAGGCATGAGAAAACATAAAATGTAAATGTTGAGTCAACATGTCTTATGATAATCCCTAGGCATGTTTCGTTTCCAACAGCTTTGGTTTCCTTGAGATGAAGGATCCTGAGGCTTTCGACTTTGATTATGAGACAACAGATGAGGTAACCACATTTATCATGGTTTACCTTGATAGTTTGGTTCTTATATATGTGTGCTATTTTTATATATAATCTACAGATAGCTCTAGAATTCATAGTAGGCGTTTTGGCAGTACTGGGGTAGAAATGCCTCACTTAATCGGCCTTCGTTATCCTCACCCATTGCATAATGCATAAATGCCCTCACATTTCCCCTGCATTTTGGGCTTCTTAGATGAATTTTAAGAGTGCAGGTTTATATTGATTTTATTATAACCAAGGACATTAATTTGAGGGTGTTAGTACAATTTCCTTTACTTCAGAAGAAAGGAAAAAGTGAGACCAGCCATAGAGAATGTACTCAATTGACACATGGATTCATCTATTTTTTTATAACCCCAAATGTGGTACTTTATGATGGTGATGTCACTATGAGGAGTTAAAATTTTCCTATTGAGAATACATGTTTTCTACATATCCCATGACTAAACACATGCAATTATGCTACAAAGGGCAGGATCTACAAAGCCCGTGCAGCCTGAATTCTGCTCAGACATTTGTCAGAAGACAAATGGGGGCCTCATGATCCTTATGCCCAACCACCACCCTACCAGGAACATCTGGCTTCCTGTGAACTCCAGAATAGTGGCTGGTTTTGGAACACACAATACCCATAAGAAATATTTCATTTTCCAAAGAGTTTAGAATGCCAGCTTTAAGCCTTGAAGGGCACTAGTTTCTTTCTAAATATTTCTGGTCAGTCATAACAAGTCGGTCTACTTTTGAGGTTTCATTTCTTTTATGTTTTTAAATTTTAATGATAAAAAGAAACATCTAAATTTATAATACACATGAAACAGTGAAATTAGGAAAAAATTCTATTTGATGTATGTCTGTTTTTTTCTTAAGTTCCCATGACTAAAAAGATCAACAGTTAGATACATTTGTAATATTTATGCCTTCCAGACTCAGGGTAATGAGTTTCATCTCTGATCGAATTTTTATAACTGACTTTCATTTACCTGTGAAGTAGGTAATAGAAAGCCTTAGTAGGCATTGCCCTAGAGAATCAGATGCAAGAGTGAGCTCTATGGCAAGGAATAGACAGGAAACAATTGTCCCTCTACTCTGCTACCACCACGGTATTTCCCTGCTTTTCACAGGGCCTACATACAAATAATGAAATAGGTGAAATACAGGGGACTGATTAATCGAAATCAGAAAATCGTTATTCTTTAGCTCTCTGCTTCATGAAACCCGGTGTTTCCTCTTAATTTTGGCCAAATGCCTAGCTGAGAGAATTCTTCCACAAGATGAACATGCTTCAGAGCAAACTCTTACCCTAATTGATGGTTTTAAAAGCCCAGCCCTGCATTCTGTTTAGGGATTTGGTTAGGCAGGTAAGCCAAAAGAGTGGAGACAGGACTTCCTCCATACTACTGGCTGGAACCCAGGTTACACTACTTCAGCCTAAATAGAAAACCTCTGCTTTCCAACCCCTTTGTTCTCTCGGATGTCACAGCTTCCTGCTCTCTTCGCTCCCTTTTATAGTCTTCCCTCACTAAGCATTTCAGGGGAAGAAAAAAAGCTAAATAAAGATCACAGCCTGTTCCATTGTGTCCCCTTCTTCTTCATCATCTTCTTTTCCATTTGTGCAATGTTGTGGCACCTATTAACTACCAATGTTTTCAGAATGACATTATACAAGGTGCAGGCTGTACCACTGTGCCCTAAAAATATCAACAACTGCATTAGTCTCACAATAATTAATGGCAGGCATTATGCAAATGACAACTTTTTCGCTGCAAAATAATGACATTTCTTCATTTTGAGCAGAGTTATGCAAAACAATGAATTTAGGATGATAAATCACACAGGAGAATTAAGAAAGCCATAACGTTCCTGCCCAGGCAGGCAGAAAGATAGACAGACCAACAATTTAGAAGACATTGTTTGTTCTCACACCACTATAAAAAATCATAGCCAGTCGGCCATTAATGTGTGTGGGTTTTTTCTTCTCCCCTTTAGGCAACAATGCATAAGGGGATGCTAAATTCTAGCAATTGGATCATTACAAGTCACAAGCAAATTTTTCTTTATTAACCTTAATAAGTCATTCACTCAGAGACTACAGTCATCAGGCAAATAAAAAGTATCACATGCCATTCTGCTACACATTAACTAATTCCTTATGCAAACATCACAACATATAGCAATTACTGCCGCTCAAAAAAACAAAGTCATTTTCAATTTATTTTATTGCTTTTATACTTGGCCATTTCCTGTAGCACATTATCGTTTCTTTCCATAACAACCGGAGGTAAAATGGAGAAGAATTTCAGTAGCAATGAGCCCTTCCCCAGCCACCTTTGTCACACACACCTTTCCCCTGCTTCTGACTACAAAGGAAGGGTGGGCTGGGTAGGATGTGAGGGCTCCTTCACAGTGAATCCCCAAACAAGCTCTAAAAGGAATGGCACAATCAGCCCCTGCTCTGGTGGCAGAGAGACCCAGGTCTCACTGTCTCCTCCATTTGCCACCATAATCCTGGCAGCTTTCCTGGAATTAGTAAAACAAGATAAAATTGCAGGTCTAGCTCTGCCACTAACAGGTGAACATAAAAGTCAACACATGTGGTGTTAGCCTGAGAGATGCACATTACAGCTAATGAGAATCTGAGGCTAGCTCTTGTTGCTCCACTCAGCACATGGCTCTCTTGTACTGTATACTGACATATTGAACCCACCAATGTTAAACAGGATCTCTCTTTTATCCCACAGAATCCTTCATCTAAGACCTCCAGGACACTAAATGAACCTTTACATTTTCATTTCTCTTGAAGTTTTTGGCCCATTTTACAGACTGACAAACATTCTGAGGAATTAGGGACTTCGGGACTTCACGTGGAGTTGAACAAAGAGTCAGCTAAGATCTGCGCTTCTCTGAGGCATTCCCTGAGACTTGTCCCCTTCCGTGAATAATCAGAGCACTCATTCTGGATGGTAAATAATTATGTAGAAAAAGCCTGTGCATGCCTCGTTTCCTACATCTCCATCCATTTTCCTAAATCCACAATCCATTCCCTCCTTTTAAGGTAGAACATTTCCAAAATGCACTCAGGAAAAGCTCCCTTTTCAGACTTTCTTCCTGAAGGTAATAACATTTTGCAGTTCTCCTTAAATAAAACCCAGCCCATGTTGGATCAATAAGAATGATGCCCATTTCCCTAATGGCAGCCGATTGCCATTTGCTATTCAAATCAGACTAGATAAATTACAGTACATGCCAGGGAACAGGCCAGTGAATTAAGACAGGCCTCCAGAGGACCAGCGATATTATTAATCTTTTAAGACACTATCATATTTCTTCTTGACAGTGTGCGTAGACTCACAGACATACTGCACCCAGATTGAAATATCAGCTGCAGAAAAAATCAATAGTGTTAGAAACACAATAATTTTTGGTCTGCAGGGCCTGCACTATACAGCACTTGGGTTCTCTGGGCCATTGCCTCTCACTGGCCATTTCTCAATTTCCCCTTCTATAGGTGTTTGATCTTCTTTTTCCATGTCCTGGTTTTAAAAGCTTGTAAACCCAATGACAAGATATTATAGAGTTTCCACCTTGAATATGAGCCACTATGGTTAACATATTGGTTTTCCATAGGCTGAAATGAAACCAAAATGCAATTTTTCCAGTCTGGTAAAATGCTTTGCTGTTGGGTTGTTGTTCTTCTGCACTTAATACAGGCTCCCTATCTCTTGTATCCAATCTTGGGATTCTGTTTTAGGTAGAATTAGAGATTCAAAGGCTTCATGGGAAGAGGATAGAGAGTCATGTGTGATGAGAAGCAACATCCAACCAAATTCTGAAAACACGGGCTGTGTTTAGCCTATGCTAGGGCACACTCTTGTGTCAACTATCAGAGCAAACTGACAGATAACTTCCTAGTCAAGTTCATGGAAGAGTTTAAATTAGGCAGAGATTTGTTGAGTCTTAGTGGGTATCCTTTGTATCTTACTACCTGGTGTTGATTATTCTTTATGGATTTCAACTGCAGATTGGAGTTTTTGATCTTTGTTTGTACTTTTCAACTAGTAGAGAAGGTTTTAAGCAAAAGCAAAATAACAAATGAGGCAAAATCAAAACAAAACAAACATCCCTCCCCCCAACAACCCACAAAAAGCCACCATGCACTAGGCATCTCTGTGTAGAGTCTCTTTATCCTACGGCTCTTTCTAGTTACTTCTCATTCTCTTCCTTTGTTTTATAGGAAATGTACTTCAATAATTACCTATATTTACAATAGTGAATGGCCCCACCTCCCAGCCTTCTCCCATGTGTTGTGATCAGTCTTTGATGCTGTGAGCTCCACCATCCTCACTCCTATCAAACCCTCTGGTCACACTGCTACTCTCATCTCATTCAGCTTTTCAGGAGGATGCAACACCACTTGTGACTGACTTCCCCTTTCTTGAAGCACTGTGGCTATATTCCAGGAGACCTCTCCAGCTGCTCTATCACCTTACTTGGCATATGGAATCCACTGAAGACTCATTACATTTAAAGTCTGTTGCCCTCAGTTCGTTCTTAAGTTGCCTATTGAGATGTTCCTAGCATGTTTGGCCAAATAATGAATTATGAAAAGGTACTTCTGAGAGATCTCAGTTTGGGATGTTTGACTTTATGACTTTCAAATGCAGGCTGAAATAGAAAATCTTAAAAAGCCAGCTCTGGTTTAACTTGAAGTTTATGAGTTGCCCATCATATCTCATGGTAAAATGTGTTACCTACTTCAAAATAGCAATGCGTAGTACTTTATCTATAAATTTCCCAGAAACATTTTATATGTTCCAGACAAGTATATATCCCAGCTACTGTGTCAAAATACAGTGAAGACAGAGTGTCTTCATGACAGGATTTCATGAAGACTGTCCACACTGAACATGAAACACACATGTACTCTTTCATAGGTCTACCTAATTATGGCACAAAGTGAGGATGAACACATTCCTGAGGGAGATGAAGTAACCGGAACATGTTTTCAGTTCCAGACTGAATTCCAGCTTCAGGGGCAAACAACCACCACAACGTGAAAATTTCCCTTAAGAGAACACCATATTCTCTTGTAGTATCCTGTCTTCTGCTGTCATATGTAGCTTAAGTTCATTTGTGGCTCATGACGAGAAATGGTCCCCTTAAAAATGTTATCAACACATCTAGTCACTGGCATGCTAAAGTACCACAAAACAACTCAGGGCTGACTAAAACCAAACTCTATCCAAATAAGCCATCAAAAAGAATCCCAAATTCTTAGATGAGCTATGCCAAGAAAATGAGTATAATTATTCTTACCTTGTTTGTTTTTGCTTTTGTTTTTTTTTTAAGCTTTTTGAAACAAGATTTCTGTGTAGCCCTGGCTATCTTGGAATTCACTCTGTAGACTAGCCTAGCCTCACACTCTGAGATCTGCCTGATTCTTCCTACCAAGATCTGGAATAAAGGTTATTTTTTAAGAGGAGAAGAATGGAGTCATGGAGGAGGACAATGGGGTTAGGGAGTAGGTGAAAGAATGGGAGGAGGAGGAAGAGGAGATCAGGACCATTTGCATGCCCCATGCTGTCCAGAGGATTCTGGCTCCTTTCTTTGCTTGGATTCTGCTACAGAGTCAGGTTCTTGAGTCCTGAACAAAGATTTTTCTTTTATCTAGACTGAAACATATATTCCATTTTGGGCCTTGAAAACATACCAGCACAATTCCCAGAGTTAATCTTTTAATTATGGATGTATTTATTATTATTATTTTGGTGTGTGAGCTGTTTCACTGTGTTAAACTTTAGCCTTATTAATCTGGAGCTGGGAGGAATCTCTGATTGTCAACTAGCAATTTTGTAAACAGTTTTCTCATAGGTTAAATATTAAACTGAAATTTTTCACTCAGAACTCTCAATAAGCAGGAGTGAAAAGGCCAGAAGGAAGGAGTGAAGCCCTTTCTGTGTGTCCTAATCAGGCTGGCTTAGGAGGAGAGGACCCAGTACAGAAGAGGAGCAATAATTGGTCGCCTGGGGCAGAGGGAGGGAGTGGAAAGGGGACAAATGAGCCATTTGGTGCTTATCACCATGATAGCAAGACTTACAACAATGAAGTCTTGCTTCATGGCAAAGAAAACTCACGGGTTATGAATATGCTCACAGTCCGGAGAATTTGGGGAGATATGCGTAAAACAAGAAGTCTGTCTGTGTCCGTTTGCTGGCTCCTTCTTTTCCTCTCTCCCACCCTCTGTCCTTCCCCTTTCCCTCCCTGCTCCACCTCATTAACAGAGAAAAGACACCCAATGAAGGCTAGCTGGCTTGCTCACACTGCCAGGCTACTCCTTACTCTCACCTGAGGCCACCCAGGCAGTCTCCCACTGGAAACAACGGAAAGAACGCTGATCTGCCTGGGCTGTTTCCACCAATAGTAAAACAAACACCAAATAACTGCCTGCAGTACTGAGATGTCAAGGAATGTAATTTTAAGGTTGAGGCCCTTTCCTAACTGTCCACCAGTTCATCTCCAATTAATAAAACCGTATCAATAGGGAAAAGTGCATCCAAGCATAAGACTAAGTTAGAAAGCCTTCTCTACTACTACTACTTCTCTGTAGCTAAGTAGTTTTACCATAAATGCTATCTTCTGGTTAGGGTTTGTGACCTAAAAAATATCCATGCAGAAAATCGAGATGGTTTAAGAATCTTCATTATCTTAATATCTGAGGTGTAAGTTAATGTTGATTTATTTCTCATGCTATTTCAGGATCATTTAGGAACTATTGAGAGGCTTCCTGTCAGTTGTTAAAAATAAGTCTTGCTTTCTGACTTATGAAACTTATTTTAAATGTAGCATTCCAGGGGATTTCTTAAGGAAATCCTCCTCTTGCCCTATACAAGTAGGCATTTCTCCTGGAATGGACATAAGCACCTCTACCAGCTATCATCAGGCCAGTGCCGCAATGGCATGCAGGCGACCCTCACACAAAGTAGATTCTTTCTCTTTCAGCTTAAATTCTGCTACAGATATTTACTCTTAGAAAGAAGGAGGGTTAGTTACCACACAGTCACTTGAGATTCTAACTTCTACTCATCTGCTGTAACTTCCCCATGCACACGGATGTCCTGTGCGGTGCTAGGGTTTTAAGAAGTAGAAGGCGGGTGTGTAGGACTCCAGCAAGGTAGTTCGCCTGAGCTGCTGCCCAAGCTGGGCTGGAACCTTCTGATAATGCAGCTGCCTTAGTTCTATGCCCCTGTAAGTGACCCAACAAGTCACTGTTTCAGGAAGCTGGATAGGGATGGAAGCTTTTCTTTGGTCTACTGGGGCCCTAGCTAGAGTAAAGAGATGTTTCTCCATACATCCCAAGGGAACGTCATAACATATGTACAGAAGAGCAAGGGCAAATAACGTGTGTGAGCCCTGCAGAAGAGAATTGTTATTTGATAAGAAAGAGAAAGGGAGAAATGGACCTTGACCACTTCTTCAATATAAGGTGCATTTTGTTTAAATTCAACAGATATGATAAGAGATCACCAGGACTCCCCCCCCCCCCAATGCCCTCCTTCTCCCTCTCTTTCCAGACAGAGTCTTATGTCTAGTCCATCCAACGTGGTCTTGAACTCCTCAGTCCCTCCTTCAGCATAAGGCTGAGATTACATGCATGCACCACCATGCCCAACATCATTTTTTAGCTTCTACTACATGAAGGCATGCTTATTAATGAAATATTTACTAATATAGATTATACCTTGCCTCTGTGAAGCTTTTACAGCTTATAAGATGTTTCAACATAACTCACCTTTTCCTTTCAACAGGTCCTGAATCTTTTTTTATAGTTAGGCTGTTATCCCTCCAGTGCTGAGGAAGGATGCAAGATGACCCTTAGATTCCATTATGAATATGCAAGCTCAGAGAGTGGCAGAGACTGCAAATACAAAGGCTTTATACAGTAGGTTTTTGAGAAGACCAAGAAAGAAGAGATGTTAAAAAAATTAAAATGACATATATAAAGCATAAAATTCAAATTAATGTTGAAATACTGAAAAGAGAGGAGGCGCAGAACAAGGAAAAACTCTGCATTTTGAGCACTTATTCCTTTGGCATTCATTTGTCCTGTACCAAATACCTCTGGGATTTCTGATAGAAGCTACTGAATAAACAATATTGTGCATGGAGACACTGACCTATGCTTAAGGTAAGTGAGATAGACAAATATAATGCAAGAGAATTCATGTGTTAAGAATGGGGATTTAGAGATAACCAATACCATCATTTATATATAGCTGGGGAATGGACAACTTCATTGTGATGACAAAAATCAAGTTGAACTTTGAAAAAATGTGTAAGAGTTAGGTGGTAGCAATGAGATTCAGGTGTGTGAGGGTATGAGGGGCGCAGAGGCAGAAAACTGAAAGATGGATGCATTTGGTAGCAACACGCAAACATGCTAGTTGGAATTGTATAGAAGATAGTGTTGAGAGATCAGCTAAGTGCGGGACGGGAAAGGGCCCCCTGAACTGTAGAGCTGAAGGATCTACTTTGTCCAGTGGCAAAAGACAGGAATTAAAGCCTTCTAAGCAAGGCATTGGCCTGATCAAAGTCCTATCTTGTTATCAATAATTAGAAACTAGAAATAAAGGAGGTACAAGTAGAACATGCAGAATCTGCCATAATAACCCAGCAATTATGTGATCTGACTGATCAGTTTCAGCAGCAGAGTAAAGTGATGATGATACAGTCTGGAGATACTGGGTGGGAAGTAATGGTAGTTGGTATTCTAGCTGGTGTTGGGCACAGAACTGGGCACCGTCTATAGATTAACCCATGTCATCTGCATATTGACCCTAAGAAGTTAAAAAGTACTGGCTTCCATTTTACACATGCAAATTAGGCAACGTCTTATGAGGACTTAAATACAGGTCCTCTCACTGTACGTCCTACTATCTTAACCTCTGAGCACTCCCTTTTCTGCCATAAGACTCTTGGTGGTGAGCTGTGTGTCTAGATTCCACAGGATTTCAATGACTGTTAGTGAGTCATAAGGTCCAGAGATCTTTGGGATTCTTCATGTTAGAATTTCATGGGAAGTACAAAGTTTATCTTTACTTCATTTTGTATATTTGTTCTCAAAAGTTCAATTGTTTTTGGAGTTAATGTATTCATTTACACTAGAAGTTACAAAAGTGAACCATACAAATCTCAAAGCTCTTCAGAAGTTACCAGCAGATTTGTCTTTTCTGCTTTCACTAATGTCCATTTGGAAGAAAGCACGCTTTGGGACATATAGAGTATCCTAAAAAGTAATGTGTGCACTGGCATAGTTAAACGGCTGCAGTCAACGGTGAGAATGAAGGAGAGCAATGTTGTAGGGTCAAATGCATTCGTGTTCAAGCCATAGCTTAGCTACAATTGCAACTATAAGACACAGAGCAAGTTACTTTAAGCATTTGGGTTAGCTGGGAAATAACTGACAGGGAAAGCAGATGTGTGCAGGTTGAATGATCCTATGTAATGGCAGTTGGTCCATGCAGACCCAGAAACTAGAGCCCGCAAGCTGTTATCTGTGTGGAGACAAACTGCAACTCTCTTCTGTCTCTTCTTTAAAAATTTGCAAAACCTACAAGGAAACCTATGGGGGGAGGGATCTGCCAAAACTGCCAGTTTTAAAAGAAAAATAAATTATTTTCAGAGAAACAGAAACTAGTTTCAGCTAAAGAGGAGATTTTAATTGCAGGGAGGCATCAGCTGAATAGTTTAGCCTGGACTCACAGCAGCCAGTGCAATATAGTTTAATTAGCCTTAAGATTTTATACAGCAAGGCTCTTCCCTCCCACACCTTGTCTGATTCGAAAGGGTGGGTCACCCTCCTTTTCAGTCAGGCTTTCTCCCAGGCTTTCCTCGGCTGCTGTCATGACAAGCCAATGGTAGAATGACATACAGATGAAAACACGGTTCGAGTAATTACTGCACCATGGCTGGTTGTTGTCTGAGCATCATTTTATTTCTTCCAATCATACAGGTCCTTGGACTTCACAGCTCCGTGTTTCAAACAGGGGTGATGCTGATTATATTATGACATTACAGCAAAGACAGGCAGATCAGACCAAGTGAATTTCACTCAGTAATTAAACTGCCGTTTCTTTCGTCTACAGTCCAGGGCAGGATTAATCTAAAGGCAGCTCTTTATCATTTCGATTAGTGCTAGGATTTGAAGAGTGGGCTCTGATAGGATAGCTAGCCCTGACTCTGATTGGTGGCCTCATGTCTGTCTAACTTGCAAAAATAACATCAGATCAAGATACATTTACAAGGTTTTGCCCTTCACTTTTTTTTCCTCAAAAGGAAATACAAATAGATTCAAACATGTTGCCATTTCTGTGACTTTATTTTCTCTTACAAAATGCTTGTTCAAGACTGCAGGTCTTTTCAAACTTCATGGCATTTAGAAAAAGAATGCTCCAGAGTTCCACTTAACACAATGTCCTAATGACATCTTTTTCTTTTTTTCATTGTTTCAGACTCAATCTGAACATCTGATTGGCATAAACAACAGCCTTTCTTTTGGCTCAGAGGTTCTATTTTATTTCAAAGAACTCGCTGTAGGACTTAGAGATGCTGTCCTTCCTCCATTCATTCCTTCGTAAATTTGATAGCCCTGAATTCTTTAGAGAGTAACGGCTGGGTCAATGATTGAGAATCCCAGATTCTCACAGATATAAGCATGAGGCTTTATAAAGGATGGGTCACCGAGCCCACATTCTAGACCAAATGATTCAGAATCTATAGAATTTAGAAAAAAAATCTGCTTGCTCTAAGTTAGTAGGTGATATGAATGCACAGAGAGAGTTAAGAAGCAGCACTGAGTCAGCTAGACAGTATACCAGCTGTATTTGGAAAGGATTTATCAAAACAAGCCATTGTTGAGGGAAATGAGGCCTGATATTGTTGTAGGAAATCTCTTAATTACAAGATAAAAAGCTCTTTTTAGTAGCCTTTGCATAGGAAAATATGCACTCCAGGCTTCAAAGGGCAGTAGAGGAGAAGGCAGATTATGAAATAGCCAGATGTATAGTGGCTTTGCTTGTATTGCTCTACGTCATCACCTTGAAAGTAAAGTCTTACTGACTGAGATGATCACATGGTTACATCAGAGCTTAAAAGTGTATAATTTACAATGACTGTTGCCTGACATAGAATCTCAAGAGTTTGGAAACCAACTTGGAATTAGCTGTCATTTCTTTTACCCCCTCTATACAGGAGTCTTTAAAAAGAGAAAGGGAGGATTGAGAAGATCTGGCTTTAAAATTCTGACTAAGCCCTGGTTCAGAGTTTAAGAACACATATTTTAGAGTCAAAGCAAATTCAATTAATGTGTTGGGCTGTCTTCAGATATTTACTTGTCTAAGCCTCAATGAGCATACTTTAATATAGGATCAAGAATATGTGTCTCATAGAGCTACTGGAGTTTTGTATTAGTTTAGATAAAAGTGCCCAGTACACAAAATGTCAGAATTCAATAACAGCCTGTTAAAGGCAAACACAGTAATTGCTGAAGGCTGTCACCTAGCCTTTATGCCTAAAACAAACAGTTTTAGAACTCACAGATCAGTTTTCTGGAAAATTTCATTCACCAGGCAAGTAGAGAATGAATCCAAATAGAAATGGCTTTCAAATTTTACTGAGCATAAGCATCACCTGGAAGTGATCATTAGAAATGCAAATTGCTGGGCTCTAATCCCAGAGTTCTGATTCAGTTTGTATGGTAGAATTTAGGAACATACACTTTTGCAACAATCTGGTTGATCCTTACCAGGATCGAGAGGACTTTCTTTGATAATGACATCTATATAAAAACCAGACATTTATTTCCAAAATAACTAGAGTGTGACCTGATCCAAGGGAGCCTATGCAATCTATTTCTTAGGCATGAATTTTGTTGCATGAATAAAAGTCATGTTTAAATATAATATGTTCACAGAGTATGGTTATGCTCACCATATTGAAAGTTCAGTTTTCTTCAGCTAAGCACCACTACTGAATAATTATCCTTTAGTTACCAGCATTATTATGAATTTATCAACAGTAAGTACATGTGAACTCATCCTTTTTCTATTTTACAAAATGATAAAGTAGCTTTCTGAAAATTAGTGAATTCTTCAAATAAACAAAGTCAGTTATTTTCTAGTTTAAATGTAATACAAAATTTGTATTTTGAATGTAATGTATTTTAAAATGCATTAATGGTTATTAATAAATGCAACTGATACATTAACTTGCTACAATGAATACTTTTGAATTTAAATGGAGATGATTTTGAATCTAAGGATGAATTTAAACATTCTATTTCCATGATTTTCCTAAGGAAGAAGTGGTGAAGCAAAGGTTAGAATAATGTTTAAACTCTACAGTATAACATTATTTTAACAAATGACCATTAACTCAATATTTTCAAAGTTCTATAATGTGCAACAGGTAAGGGTGTGTGTGTGTGTGTGTGTGTGTGTGTGTGTGTGTGTGTGCATGCGCACAGGTGCTGAAGAGATAGCTCAGTAGTTAGAATCACACAGACTGCTTTTGCAGAAGACCCAAGTTTGGTTGCCAGCACTAACAATGGGTAACTCACAATCACCTACAACTTCAGTTTTGGGGGTTCTGATGACTTCTGCTAGCCTCCATGGTTGCTGCAGTCTTATGCACAAACCACACAGAAACACACAAACACATGCATAGATGAACACACACTCAGACTTTTTAAAAGTTAAAAAAAATTAATAAAATAACTTAACAAGTAAACTGAGGTCTTTAATGATCATTGAGCTTATGATTGTATGGGGGTAAAACAGCCATACTCATGTGTCCTAGTCGACATGTGAATGGCAGGAGGATGAGCACATAATGTACAATATGAACTCAGGTAAGCTACTTATGGCGTCAGAAACAGAGTCACAGTAATTCTTTAAGGAAACTCTAATGATATGCATTAGTAGAGAAGAAATTTAAGAGAACAGTAGTATGGCTGGTAAGTATTTGGCAATGAGCATCTGAGTTGGATAATCCAAGGTGCATATCTGGCTACAGAGCAACATGAAGATCATTTTAGACTTTAGCAAAGGTTAGGGACAATTAAGCACTTCAGGATGAAACTGTAAGGTGAGCTTTGAGTAGAATAATAGCAAGCTTTGAAAATGAGCTGCATTTCTTTGATGCAGCTTTTATGAAAACAGTTTATTAGTGGAATTCAACATCTCTTTGGAAGACTGGCTCTCAGGATGTAGTAAGCATCTGTGTCTCCCAGGCAGATTGTACACACCGCATACAAGTTTCCTATCCAGAAGAGGCTGAGATGAAGGTGTCTTTGTTGCTAAGGTATTCCTCAGCCATGTTAATACCACTAACCACTCAGAGATCCACTGCTTTGGTAGAGGGTAAGAATGTACCTTTACTAAAGAGTCAGATGGAGAAGGTGGTAAGATCATTTATTCTTCAGAGTAGAAACTTCCAGAAAGTTGTAAATGAACACACAACAGCAGTTCTTTTCATTCCCTATGAACTTTTCTTCCCACTTTCATACTAAGTAAGCCAGAGAAGAAACTACTTGGAGATTTTCCAGAACAGACTTCTTACACTGACCTAATCTCTTGATTTGGTAGTTGTGCCAAACTGCCAGAATGAGAGGACCCATGCTGAAAATAAACCTAGGCCGACCAACCTGGAAACTTGAAGATAACTACTTTGAATGCTATCCAAAACCTGAAAACAGTATTGTTTGATAGTGAGGAAGACAGTGAGTGGGGTTTTGATTCCAAGAGCCTCCATCAATCGGTGCCGGACAACACTACAATACTAGCCTAAAATCCACAAACTGGTCTCAGTTTCCCTTGTTTCCCCTTTGATTTCAACAGGCGATCAGAAGTCAGTAGGAGCAACAAGACTTTCCTCTTATGTGTGGGTCACTGTTTTATCACTGCCACCTTTGCTTTTAATATGTTCTGAAAGAGAAATTTTACCACATAGCAACCATACTGTAAAAACTATTTTAAGGGGGCAGAGATTAAAAATAAAGAGCTCTGGATAAATAAAATACAATATTTAATTCAGATTAGTATTTTATTTTTAAAGGTAGGCTTTTTGAAGTTGTAACTGAAGATCCACATAAAAATTTTTGTGAGAAAACAGTCTAAGGTAGATCTACCAATGTCTAAACTCTAAATAATATTTCAATAACAACATACTTATTTTCCTAGCTATTTATCTTTCTTTAAAGCATACTATATAATTACAAAGTATAATTAATAATAATAATAGCAATAATTACCACAATACAATGAGAATAATGACGGTACATACCATAGACCCAGAGCTCCAAGACACAGAGGCAATAATCTGTCCCTGTATTTACAGGAAACAGGAGCAGTAACAGTGAAGGAGACACTGAAAGGATTTATTTACTTATCCTCCACAGAAAAAATAGACATAAACTTTAATACCTGCTGTTTAATACTTCACTCTGAAGATCAGCTCAGTTAGTTTAAAAGAAAACAAGATGCAGCCTGGAATATCTCTTAGGAAGAAGCATGAATGTAAAATCCTGGCTAATCCCAGTTGCATTTCGAGTTAAGCATCCCTATCCATTCATAAGATGAACGAATAGTATTTGTAAAGTAGTTTTCAGCTTATGGTCTCATATCATATTATTGGATTGTTGCAAAAATCCTATCGGTTCGATAAATAAAAAATAACATTATTTCCATCAGAGGACAGAATTAAAATGTGAAAAATAGAAAGAAATGAATCTTTACTAAGTATCTATATTGTGTCAAGCAAACACCCCTTTAAAGAAGCTTCAATAGAGAGGTCTATACTTTCCCCAGCACACCACAAACTCAATTCTTACTGTTTATGCCAAGTTACAGTAACTGCTCCCCAAGAGGAGGCTGGCTGAATTACTGAGAACTAAAACCATTAGCAGTGTTCAGGGGTTTGGCTTGGTTTGTCTGGTTTTGCAGTTCTGTGACCTAGGTTCTCCTGAGTGCTAGACTAGGACCCTATCCCTTAGCTACATGTCCTGCTCTACTGTAAACTTTTAATCTTAGTTCTTCCTTGAGAAGGTAAGCTCCTTTCCAGTGTTACTGAGTCTGCCCAGAGGTTCACTCAAAGGAGATGATGTGTCATTTCACTGATTGACAGTTCTGTCTTTGAAAAGTCACTCCAAGTAATAACAGACAGGAATCAATCTAACCATGTTCATAAAGCAAGACTCTTGGCAAGAAAAGTGAACCAATAGAATAGCCAACTTAGGTGCTAAATTCTGACAAACTCTTAACTTTAATCTATTAGTTTCTATGTAAGTTGGGGCATATAAATACTAGAACAAGCAGAAACAACAAGACATCCATGGACAAAGTCAAACATTACTCATTCTGAACTCTGATGAAAAGCTATAAATTTAGGCTTTGAAATCTCTTTGATGAACTAACACCACTTTTCAGTTTTACTTTTTAGATGTATTTACTTGTGATTTGTGATGAACTGGTTTTTGTTTGCTTTGAGATGGTTGTATTACCCCCCACTATTGTGATTTGTGATGAACTGGTTTTTGTTTGCTTTGAGATGGTTGTATTATCCTTCCCATTATTATCATTATTTTATAATACAACTTCTGACTTACGACATTTAAAGGTTTGGCAAAAGCAAGGTCCTCCACATGAGACAGAGGTTTCACCAGAAGCCACATTGGTAACTTGGGCAGCAAAAATCAAGGGAGATCCAGCAAAAATGTAAATATTTGTAAAATAAAATTGAAATTAGATATTAAAGGAAGCATTTATTGAAAGAAGATTGCTTTATATCCCAGACAACCAGCATGCTATGATGAGCTCTTAAAGAATGGAGAACTTTGGAGTTGGTTCATAGAGGCGTGTATATTTTATTTCTGTTTTTCTTTTCTTTTCTTTTCTTTTCTTTTGATACAGGATGCCATGTTTCCCAGGCTTAGTTTGAACTCACAATATAGGTAAATATATAATTGATCTTTAATGCTCCTGTCTCTGCCTCTCAAGTAGTGGGATTACAGGAGTGTGCCAGCATTAAACAGCTTGGATTTTTTTTCTACAGACAAAATATCAGCATTAGCAGAGTTAGTAGAACGGGAATTGTCCTTATAAAGAGAGAAAGACACAATATCCCTCTGATCCCATGAAAAAAAGGTCATTCCAAGACACAGCCAGCACAAGGTCACCTGCAAGAAGTGAGTACCCAGGAGAAGCCAAACCATCTGACCCCCTTAGATTTCTAGTCACTAGACCTGAGAAATACATTTCTCCTATGTAAACTCCAAACCTGTGCTATTCTCTTGTGACAGTTCTAGTTGACTAACATCAACACTAAAAGTCTACTTTAGCCCAATAGGAAATTCTTAAAGCCAAATTAAAGTGACTTCTTAAAGTGAGCTTACAGATTATGAGATATTCGAGTAATGTCCCCCCAAACAAAGAATCATTAAATGATGTCTCTGAGATTGAGCTAGATCTATGCTTTAATCTATTTCCTGCCTTTTCTGTTTTCAGCCTGGGGAGTCTGTTACTCTATAAATTTTGATATTGAACAGAATTTGTATTCTTGAGGGATTCATCAATTCAGATGTTCTCCTTGTTAGAATATCAGAAACCTACTTAGATCAGCATGTAAATAACTTCCCTTGCTTTCATATATACGAAAACAGTTCTGTTTCTGCTTTTCAAATGTTCAAACAATTCTGGCCCCCTTAACCATCTCTCACACAGTTTGTTTCATTTTTTTAGCTTTCTGGTCACTTACTTCTGAGGATGCTTTTGTTTGTTTAGATTTCTTATGCATAGCTTTTAAGACATCTTTCCTTCATCATGGATGATATGAGTCATCTTGGAATGAAGACACAGAATCCTCCATTATTGGTTTTAAAAATGATTTGACTGGATGTGGTGCATCATATATTTTCAATAAGCTTGGGGAATCTGGTTACTTTATCAACAACTTTTCTATGCATTAGAAGGCCTATCAGGTGCAAACATGGTGAACATATAATCACCAAATCACTAAGCAGCAGCAGCAGCAGCAGCAGCAGCAGCAGCAGCAGCAGCAGCAGCA
>JADRCH010000180.1:172821-218743 GCA_019843965.1 Rhynchomys soricoides | reverse complement strand
CAGCAGCAGCAGCAGCAGCAGCAGCAGCAGCAGCAGCAGCAGCAGCAACAACAACACCCCAAACCTTGGTGACCAAGATAAAGACTAGTATACCCTGGATTGATTCTGTAAGAATTATCTTTCCCTTGAGAATGAGCCCATTGTACCCAACAGGCTTTCAAAAACCACACTAGCTCAGTAAGTCTTAGCTGTAGGGAAAACCAGTATTGTTTAGCTAAATTACCATAGCATCAAGCTAACTTCTAAATCAGTATGTCTATATCATAGACAAATGCTACTCTCAGCCTTACGTCAGAGAAGCTTATCTGTGAAGGAATACGGACCACATTGCTGATCAAGGTGCAGAGATTAAGTGACAGTTGAGTTCTCTGTCCTAAAAAGGACTTTTGTTCTACTGTTCTCATTGTTAGGAAGCATCCCAGAACTCTGGGCAGAAAGAATGTAAGAACTGAACAATTGAGAAAAGAATTATGGAAAGTTATCTTCTAGTCATGAATGAAACAGTCTATTCAATAATGATCTCACAGCATCTGTGGCTGCCTGCACAAGTCTAGACCTGCCAACAGTCAATCACAGATTGGGGAAGGCTTGAAAGTGTTCTAACCCTCCTTGCTGAGACCTCTGATGGACAACATGGAAGAAAGCTGTAATAAGAAAAGGGTGGTTAAGGGCAGTGGGGGTGGAGAGAGGAATGGTGACAGTAGTCAGAATGCACTATATGCAAGGAAGAAATTATATACAAACAGACTTAATAAAAAGCATTTAGAAAATAGCACAGCTGGAGCTAGCAAGATGCTTCAGTGGTGAAGAGCACTTACTGCGCTTGTAGAAGACCCAGGTTTAGTTCCCAGAACCCACATGGCAGCTCACAACTATTGTACTTCAAATTCTAACGGGTCTGATGCCTTCCTCTAACCTCTGCAGACACGTATACATACATACCATACATACAGGCAAAACAATCATGTATGTGAAACCATATACCATACATACCATACATACAGGCAAAACAATCATGTATGTAAAACCAAGCGTACAAATCCTCACATTTGGCCTTGTCATTCAAGGAGTTGCTAATCTTATCTCTATTTACTGAGTTAACTATCATTGTAAACAGCTCAGGAGAGCCTACACCACATAGTATGGACTCCGTTCACTAAAGCCATTCTGCGCTCTAGCAATCACTTATTTTAGGGGAACAAGACACATGTTTACATTTACTTACTACAGTGGTCCACTCTAGACTTTTGCTCCAGACTGATAGCAAATTGTTCTCCCAAACTGATCTTTCATACTTACTACAAATGAGACAGTTTCATATCTCTGGTTTTTTGTTTTTACTTATGGCTTGGAATAGGGCAAAACTCAGGATCTAACTGACAAATCCTCTGTCTCATCTCTGGTACCCCATCTCACTTTTCATGATCTCTTTGGCTTCCCTGGTACTTTCCAAGGAAAATGTTGTTTCTGCATAATCACGAAAGCACCCTAAAATGGAACGCTTGTCAGAGAGAGACCACTGTACCAGGACAGTAGAGAGGATTTTAAACAAGGTGTCATCCTTAAGTACCCATAGGGGCTGGTGGAGGGCAGGGGGTTTTGCTCTGTCTTCTTTCATGGCTCTGTATGCCTGCAGTATTTAAGCCCTGTTAGTACTTAGAGAGAGCTACATCCTTTTCCTGTCTACTCTGGATGATTTCCTTTGCCAAATATTCAAAACAGCTTTCTATTTTTCAGCCTTTAGCTGAAAAAGGTGGTACTATATAATGCTTTTATTTTCCATTCAGTCTTTCTCTGAGGCAAGCATGTACTCCGACCTTTACCTAATCAAGAAAAGTTGTTTGGGCAGTGGGGGATGGGGAGGCAGGTTGGGCTTTAAATGCACAAATCAGTTCTAATAAAAACACTGAGATTCAGGTGCCTGAGGTTAGAAATACTGGAGGGAATTCAATTACACTAATTAATATTTAAGAAGGGCTAGAGATCACATACTGAATGTGGGAAACTAGGCCAGTCAGACATGAGCATATGGGGAGGGCAAGATCAACAGATAAAAGTAACAAACAAATCATACATAAACGCTCCAACAGAAACGGAATGGAGAATGTAAAATAAGGGTTCCAACAGACACTGAGGAGGAGGAGGTACAGTAAATGGTCTAACAGACATAAAAGCAAAATGTTCCAAAACAAGACATTTCAGTGCTTTTGTGTAAACACATATATTATAAAATTTATTTTTCCAAATAAGTTACCAGGGAATGTTACCCCTTTCTAAAAACAGACTTAGTCAGGGTTGTATGCATTCATAGCGTACTGTATTTACTCTCATTTCCTTGCTGGCTCATCCCAGAGAACGCTCCCAACAGTTCCTTGTGGCTAAGTCTACATGGATACCTAGAAGCCAATGGAAGGTTGAAACCTTCCTGCTTCTTTCTTATGGTGATGTGATATGGTTGGTGTCACATCAGATTCTTTTGATGGGGACGGACTTGCTATTTCACCTGCCGCACAGATATCAGGTCCCTCTTTCGTACACTGCTGGTGACACAAGGGCCTCGTCTCTCTCATGACAACGCTTGTTTTCTTCCCACTCTGTAGCATTCTTATTCCTTTCCTTCCGCACTATTACGCCTCTCTTCTTTCTGCATTATGGGAGCTCTGAAAAGCGTAAGCTAAAAGAGCCTCTGAATTGCCTTTGGGAACTATGCTATTAGTGTGAAATGTAATGTCTTCCTATTCATTTGGGTGGCTTTTGCTCTCCACACCACCCAGAGGTGTAAGTGGAGGTAAAGGGCCACCAAAACTGAGAACTGAACTCCTCCTCCAAATTCTTTAGCATACACAGCTGGTAATTAAGGGATGCTGGAGAAACAGTCTGTGGCAATACTTATGGTCATGGAGAAAACAAACCAAAAAAGAGGTTCTTGCTCTTAAGGAACATAACCTATGTTTGAAAAGTTATTTAAATAAGCTGAAGATTTCAAGATAATACATCCCCCCAAACTAAATTGACTCTAAATAATAAAGAAGCAAGAAAACAAAACAATAATTAAGACTATGTCCTTAAAGTGTTGAAAGTAAATTAGTGGTCTCTCAAACTATTTTATATTCCCAGGATTTACAAAGTGATACTTATAAAAAAAGTTCAGGAGTTAGTCAAAATATTTAAAAACTGACGTATTATTTTGATCAGAATGACAAGCAAACTTTAATATATAGAATTCAAAGTATTGGAGGCCAATCTTATAATGTAAATACATAAAGAGGGTTAATTAGTTTTGTTTTTTTTTCCCGCAGGCCTCAAATTAAAACTCTGAGTTTGGAAGACAAGATATTAGGAGAATAATGGACTACTTTCACTGTGTCTCACAACACATGTGTTTTTTTGACAACATAGGGTATTTTTCTGTCCATAAACATACACTGAAAGGCTGAAGCTTACATAGAAACTCAAACCTGAGTTGCCATTTCTTTAGATATTCACCTTGGCAATATTATTATTTGGTTTTGTAATGTTCAATATGGTAAATAATTTGAATTTATAAAATGAGCATATGATAACAGAACATTATTATTTCAAATATAAGGATGACAGTAAGGTTTAGTTAGAAACAGTGGGGATCTACTTACATTAAAGAAGTGAACATTTTCTGCAGATGATGTTGCATGTGGGCCCTCTACCTCATGCTGCTAGCTCCAGGCTCTGTACTTCCTATGTGCATTAAGTTAACAGTTCAGAGCACTATAAACTGCGGATGTAAATCAGATTTAATGTGTTGGCTGCTAATTCTTTGAGGTTAAAAAAAAGTGATATTTTTTCCTTGAGGAATACATTATATTGAGAACATTAACTATCAAAAGGTGTCTACTTTGTCTTAAATTCATTCAGTAGATGAAATTTATCTAAAAGTACCAGATTTTCTGAGTTTAATACATTAGTTAACAATTTAACTTATGGTAATTAAGAAATATATCTACAGAAACATCATTAGCCACCCAGAGTCATATTGCTTATATGAACATGTAATTTATAGATACATAAATGCTGTTCATTCTCTAAAAATATGTTACATGAAGAACATCAGATGATCCCCTTCTGGCAATGTCAATAAACCAAAAATGACTATCTGCCACTGAGGATGAAAGCTACCTAATTTGAGGAAAGAATCATTTCCTAAAAGTTTTTACTAGTTAGTCTCTATGACAGTATACTTTCAGGTGTTTATAACAACAAAGTGTGATGCATTAGTCTGAGCTCTTTCATGAGCTTTCTCTGACGTAAGAGACACCAGAATGTGTAATACATTTATAGTTTTTACATTGGAAGGAACCCTGCTGCAAAAGTTAAGAACATACCATAGGTTTCCATTCTGGCTCCACATTCCTCTTGCTGAATTCTTGCATGGCCTTGGGCAATGCTCTTAAACTGACTAAGCCCTGGTTTTCATTGGTTTAGAATAGAGGAAATAACAGAATTCTTACTCTGAGGAATTTGTAGTAAAGATAAATGAGGTAAGGAATGCATGTTGCTTAATGTGTTGCCTTGCATATGAAAAACTTGGAAAAACTATCAAACGTAATCATTAACAAATTTATATGTCTAAATGGTGGTTGCTTTCTTGTGGTTATTTTTATGATCAGATTTTAATAATCATTTATAGATGCTATTACCTTTTATTCAGTTATGATGCTTGTTAAGGTTTCTTTTTCTTTTATAACTGAAATGTTCTTTGACTACTATGTCTTCATCTCTGACTCATTCATCAGAGATGCAGGAGGTCATTAAGCTTGTCCTGCGCTTATGTCCTGTGCTTATGCTACATTCTCATTTTACTCAGTAGTTTAAGAACTAAAATTCAAAGATGAACAATTATGAGAATTTATTGTGACTAGTGCTTACCCAAACTGAGCAAACAAGGAATTATTAAAGAGTAAGCCCACCGGCTCCAGGTGCAGTGGCGCATGGCTAATCCCAGTGGCAGAGAAGGAGAAACTGGAATATCAGGGGTATAAGGTTACCTCAGCTGCATTACTATTTGAGGTCAGCCTTGGCTATGGGAGACTCTGTTTAAAAAGGAAAACAACAATCCCAGCAGAAGAGAGCAGCTGATGACAGCAGCTGTGAAATGCTACACACAGTGGAAATCAGTGAACCCCAAAGGAATAAACTAAGAAAACTGGAAGGCCATGAAACTTACATGATTTACAAGAGAAGACCAAGCTTAATAAACACTCCGAAGCACTGAAGACTATGAAAGCCAGGAAAGTCAGGTCTGGGCAAAAATCTGGACAAGACACTGAAAGGACTGCGGGTCTCTGATCATAGAGAAAGCAGAGCTGAGAGAGCAATGAGAAGTTCAAGTTTTACTGTATAGAGCTTCTTTAGTGCATAAGCTACATTGTGGGTACAATATTTGTGAATATTCCACTGTGGATGAGGTGCCAAACAAATCCTGAGGTGTGATGGTCACAAGAGAGTGGGTGATACTCTCTTTGTTCTTCCTTTTAGATGTATATATTTTATTACTTTAGGAATATGAGTGTTTTGTATGCATGCATGTGTGTATACCATATGCATACTTGGTACTTGAGAAGATCAGAATAGGTCAGAACTAGTGTTACAGATGGCTGTGGATCACCATGTGAATGCTGGCAATCAAACCCCAGGTTCCTGCTCTGCAAAAGGAAAAAAATTCTCCTAATCACTGAGCCAATTCTCCTTACCCAAGGATAATGCTTTCAAAGAGCCAGTGCTAGAATCTCACAAAAAATATAAATTAAAATTAGAACCCATGATGGCAGATAGTGCCAATGTATTGTCTGACACTAAAGTTTTCCTTAAATAAGATGCTAAGAATTTAGCTGCTTAAAATATGTCATGGAGGTAATAAAAGCAAAATTGTTGGTTTATAGTTAAAAGAAAAGAATTTTTTAAAAAAAGATTTTTTTTGTCCTTTGCTTGGATATGGATCTGACTCTTCAATGAGTACTAAATTCACTTCAAATTAAAACCAAAGATTGGCAAGGACATTGAGATGGTAATGTAACATCACGCTTGAAAGAATAAACTATCAAGAAGAACAAAACCAACTGAAATGGAACAAGCAAACTTATCACAAGTCAAGGAGGTTTTCTGCAGTATTAAAAATACTACCAAACAGAAGCAAGATTGTTATTCATGGGGACAGAAAAGTAGTTTTCTACATTAATTTTTGTGAGATTATACTAAATCTGGCAAATGTAGGCAATTATTTGGTAGTTCCTTTGAGTTTTCAAATGTAATTTTAATCGATTTGTGGGAAAAACTTTATAAGATATAAACATTTAAAGTGCTAAGACACAGAGGCTAGTTTCTTAGACAGGCACTGGTGTTCATATATACATGCAATCACATGTTCCTGGTCATACATCCACACATCACAGTGACAGGAGGAAATATTTGCAGCTATCCTTGATGTCTGCACCTCTTGATATCTGCCTGTGTTTGCTGATGAAAGCCTATATTGTGTTGTTGACCAGTATTCAATATATACTTTTTTCAAATCCCTGCATGGAAAAAATATTAATTCCCCATCAAAAAATCAGTGAAGTAAATTTCTAAGTAATATCCTAAAGAGAAAAGCATCATCCTTTCTGTTAATTAGGCATTCTTGTTTTTTAAATGTTGAACATCTTAAAACATGCAAGGAAGAGATGTTACAGTAAGCAAAGCTATTAGGTCAGTAAGGCAATTTAGCCAGGACATGGTTTTAAAATAATATTTCCATTTATGTTGCTATCCCAGAAGTGAATTTTATTGACAATGATTAAAATATCTCTTCATCAAATTTGATACCAGTACTACTAGATAATAGATAATATAAATATATTTATCATGTAAAATTACATCAATATAATCTTATGATAAATATTAAAGCATTGTCTCATTTTTATTTTCACAAAATTTCTTGTAGGTGGTATCATTTCATGTTAGGCATTTTACGCTGCTTAATATTATAATTAATAATTCATATTTTTGTCTTTCCCTTCTCATTTCTGACAACTTTTATTTTTAATCGGTGGGCATGTGCCAAATTGGTTTGTTATTTATTTATAATGTAAAATGACAAGGGAATTGAATATGTGGAATAGAGAGAGAGATTGTCTTTTATAAAATAAAATTTTCTTAGTAATGGGGATGTTCCTTGCTTATCCTTATGGACTTGAATATTTGTGAGAGGTTAGAACAAATGTAATTGCCCTTGCATGACAAAGCTGTGTTAACTACATTAAATAGAACTGTTACATTTTCATTTCATTTTAGCTTTGTGTAGACATCTGGGCATATGCATAAAAAAAGAAAAAAAAAACAAAATTTGTAAAAGATTCCCTAGTCTGATAGATCCTATAGTGCCAATTAAGTAAAAATTCTGACAAAACAGATCTATTTGTATTCTTTCCTAAGCTAAAACATGCAAATTTAGGAACAAACAGAAAAGTCCAAAGATACAAGATTGAAAAATAAAATGTTCTGTCTGTGGTGCTTTACAGAATAGAACATTAAGTAATCTCTTAACTCTGCCTATAACTAGAAACCACATATTCTGAAAGCTAGAGCACTGACTGACTGCCAGAAACTTTAGAGATAGCTTCTAGAACATCAGCCAGCAAATAATGAGGGAGCTCAATCTAAAGAGGACCCACAGGCCCACCTAGGAACTGCCCTCAACTGTGAATCTGCACTGATATGTCCTTCCAGTCTGCATCAGCTCCTGACACAATTAAGTTGAGTGCTACACTTTTACAGAAAAACTTGTCTAGCTCTCAAGATCTTTCCATTGTCAGAAAAATGCTTTCATTTCATCCTGTGTCAAACATTAGAGAATCCAAGGAATACAAATTTCATCAAATTACATACTTCTGTAAGTATCTGCCATTTCTTTTATTAGTTTAACTTCCATGAACCATTACTGCCCCTTAGACCAAACTCTGGCTAATTTAGACTCCAGCATTTGGAAGAAGAGAACTTAAGAAAACTGGCCCTCTATCTCATGAGAAACCTATTATTTACAGTTTAAAATTGTAATATAATATTGAACACTTCAAAAATGTTTCTGACTTTAATTATTTTGATAAATTATTAAAATTCAGACTGTTGTAAACTGTCATTGAGTCAGATGTGGAACTGGTTAAATCATTGAGTGACAACTCATTTGGTGTCAGTATGAGTCAGAACACAAGCATTCTGACACATCACTGTGCTTTTCAACCTTGAGCAAACCTCCTCCTCCCCGCCTTTGGGCACACACTCACTTTAAAGGCTCTGTATCTAGGAGGCATTTTACTATGGTTATGTATGCACAGTGTTCATCTTTCCAAAATGTACCATGAAAAAAGCTAAGTGTACAATGTGATAATCTGAGATTAAACAATCGGTGTGGTTCAGCTAAGAATGGGAAGAATGATGCTACCGGCAGTCATCAGGAGCAGTCTCTATGATCTAGTTAGAGGGCGCTTGTTTGTTTTTAATTTAGTATTGTGGGATTGTACAGATCCTTTGAAAGTATTGTGCTAGTCTAGATATCAGAAATGAAGAGCTGTGTATCCAAGTGTAGATAGAGCCATGACTACTACTTGGTATCTTTATTTCACCACTTAAACATAACAAGAATAGCAAGTGGTATCCTTAGTATAGCTTTCATAATAACTTCAGCATGATGAAAGAAAATAGAAACTATGTGAATGGGTATAATGTTCCTGAGATGATAGACTTTTAACAGAGCTTTACCCGGCCGGGGTATGTAAAACATGTTCCCTATAGGTAGTAAACACACACAAATGAATGCATACATACTTTAAACAGTCATAAAAATGTATGTTTCAATTTTTAGGAAAGAATATCACTGTGTTTGATAAGCACTTTAATTTACATGATACAACACTTCTGAATATGGAAGGTGAGTGAGAATTAAGTTCTGCTGAATAGGTCAAGTAATAGAAAGGTGAGCAGGATAAAGAATGTATGTGCATTTGTGTGTGAAGATTCACGTGACCTAAATTTAACAATATCATCATTCTGTGCCTCTTTTTTTGTACAATAAGAATTTTCCCTCATATCTGGAATATGAAAAAAATATATATATATAATACACACACACACACACACACACACATACACACACACACACAACCTTCGAGAATTCTTCTAAATACCCCAAATGGACTTCAGCCAATGAAGACTCCCATGAGTTTACCTATTAGCATCTGAAGGAATGTTTCCATCAGTTCCTTCAGAGCATAAGAACTAAGTTCTATTTAGAATACAATCATTTACACAATCAGCAGCAATATTTTCTTTACTGTCTGGAATAAGACTATGGAAAGATAAAGCATTAAATATGTACCTAGATAAAAATAATTTTATCAAGCCCAAATGGTATCTGAGAGGTGAGGACAGGCTGAGATGGACTCCTTGGTTTCCTTCTGTCCAAAAATTTCCTGTTTCCCTATTTCCTATGGTTACCACGATGGAACATGTTAAAATCTCAGTAGGGACTCTGTTTCAACTTTTCCTTTCAAAACAGAGTAAAAGCTTAATGGAAAAAAAATGTCCTTCCTATCTCCATGCCAGGCAACATGTAAGATCCACAAACTTAAAAGCCAGGCAAATAGTATTTTATATGCCCCAAAACTTAGTGACAGGGTACTACAAAATCTCCCAAATTTAAGCATGTGACTTGACTAATACGTACTGTGCTATGAGTCAAAGAAAAGGGAAACGTGTATTTTTATTGCATACTCAAATGATTCTTTTCAGTCCATCCAAAAACATGTTACTTCAAGAAATACATGGTGTGGTTTTTTTTAATAAAAAATGATTCAATTGTTAAAGTTATTAGATAAAATGATTGAAAACTATCCTAGTAAATATAGAAAGAACTAAGCAAATAGACTTACAAACCATGATGGACACAATTTTACCCTATTCATATGTATAATTAATTCTTCAGGATCACATAAGACTTATAGTAAATAGTCAGAGAAGATGGAGACTATTTAAGCAGCAGGTTAAAGACATCACTTACACTCTGAGAGAAAGCTACCAATGTTTGAGTTTAGATGGCCACTGGGTGATGGCAGATAAGCAACTACAAGGGCATGCTCGTTTTTTATTTAGACACATCTGCAAAGCTCTGACTTCTACTTCTTAAAGTATATGTGTCAACAGTCTATTACATTTCAATTATATCTATGAGAATTTCAGTGGATTTATATTATTTCCATGTGTCCAGTCTTAGTTGGAAGTAGCAATACTTGACAAAATACAACAATGAAGGCTGAACCTGTCAAAGATTTCAACTAACAAATTAACAATATTGTTATGATTTGATTTTGAAATATCTGTCATAGGCTCATGTCATCAAGACTTGTATCCAAGCTGCTGGCCTGATATTAGAAGGCTGTGGAAATGTCAAGGGGTGTGGCCTACCTGTCTGAAGTATATCAGCGGTGGCTGGCCTTTGGAGCCTACGGCTACCCCTGGTTCTGGCCTTTGGAGCCTACGGCTACCCCTGGTTCTGGCCTTTGGAGCCTATGGCTACTGGTTCTGGCCTCTTACTTTCTGCTTCCTAGCCTATTATGAAGAGAAGAAACTTTATCACATGCTTTGGCTTTCCCAAGTCAGGTGCATTCCTATGCCTTCTCTGCTAAAATGGAATGACACCTGCTAATACTATGAGCTAAGATAAACCTGTCCCCTTTCATGTTGCTTCTGTTAAGTATCAATGTTACAGAGAAATCAGAGTAACTAGTATTTACACATAGATAAGAATGACAAACTGGAGCTAAGGAAGAGACTGAGGACAAGATGATAAACACATATCCATATGAAGTTTTAAGACATTTGTTTGTCATTTCTAAAAGTGATTTTCTCCTACTTTACAGATAAAGTGAGATGCTTAGCCATAACAGCTAGCACATAATAGATTCATATCACAAGCCAAGCACCATGATGACAAACTTTTAATTATATCATCTCATTAAATTTTCAAACAGCTTAAAAGACTATTACTGTTTGAATTTTCCAAACTAGGAAGCAAAAGCTAATACAATGACCAAATTTAAAGTTGCCAATTCACCAACATAAGAACTCAGATCTACCTGGGTTCAGTACCTAAGCTCTCAACTTTTATAAAAGTAATTCTTAACTCTAACTACACATTACAATTATCAAATATTTTAATAGTTGTGGATGATCAAATGCTAGTCCAAAAGAATTGCATCTGAATTTTTCATACAGCAATGTAGACTTTATTTGAAACTTTTCCAGATCACTTTAATACTCAGTCAAGTCAAAGAAGCAAGGTGCTATGCAGCCCCAATTCTCCTGAAGCTCAGCGATGTTTCCTGAGGAGTGAGACAGTACTAGAACACAGCTGTCCTCAGTGTCTTTGCAGTATCTTTCCCTGCCTTCTGGTGTCACCTTGCTGCACTCTGTTGTCGGGTGTATGCAGAGGAGCAAATTGCACTGGAACTCTTTAATGAAATATTGTCACAGTAGAATTTGGCTATAGTTCATACACCTGTTCATATCTACATATTGACCATAAAGAGTAAAGACAAAGATGATTTATTTCCTTAATGTTTTTATTATCCAAAAGGGAGTGCAAGACTGCTCTTAAAACACTCTGGCCAAAACTAGTCACTAAAATGGGTTCTTCCATAAATTTGAGAAGAAAAACTAGTAGATGTGCATGTGTGTAGGGGTTCCAACTACTGTTCCTTACAGTGCTGTATTACAGTGTAGTATTCCAAGGCAGCGGAATCATTGAAAACACAAAAAAAAGTGAAAGAAAACAGTCAGTTCTGGGAAGACAGTAGGATTAAAAGCTGGAAGGTCCAAGTTCGCATTTGTATTCTTGATACTTTACTTCTCTGGCATGAAGAGACTGGGTGTCTTTATTTCCCCATACTGGCACTATATCTCCCTTAGGGCAGTGAATCAGAAAGTGTCTCTTGTTCAGCATTACACTAAGGACTTGCTGGAAATAAAATGGTGAGTTTGTATTCTAGAGTCAGATTAAGAAGCTCAGTGTATGTAGGAAGGGAACATCATCTCCAGTTTGATTACTGCAAGAATTCTGATCTGTGCGAGGCCCTCATGTATACTCGCCCGTGGAGTAGTTGTCTAAGGCTACTGGAGAATGTTCAGAAGACTTTGGTTTCTTTTCACTATAAAGAAGCTTAAATGAAGTCCCAGAAATATTTAGAGAAATAATGTTCTAGCCTACATTAGTTAGATAATAAGCTCATTTCTGATTTTTACTTTGAATGTGTAGACGAGGCACAAGTCAACCAGAGGTTATGCAATTAGCTTAGAGTCAAAGAGAAAGCAAGGAATCGAGCTGCAAAAGAAACCCCAGCATGAACTTGATTTTAATTCAATCAAACTGTTAAGGTACCGACCACGCACCCTCCATGATAATGACAATGAACCTTTTAATAAATAAATTTTAATCATTTTAGTTATAAAAAATAACAGTAGCTTCAAAAAAAAAAAGATTGGCACCTACAGTTCTGCGCTAAGGGATGTTTACATCAATAGAGAACCTGCTTTGAAAAGCTACAATTGCCCTGATTGTTATATCTATAAAATGTGGGCATTATATATGTCCCCCACACCACACTTCTCATTATTACAATGGCAGAGAGCATGATAAAGAAAAGTAGTAATGAAGGATCCAGTTTTCATGTAGCTATAGACTTCTACATCACTATTTGGATGGCATATGACATAAACTTAATGTTAGGAAATGCTTTGCGATGGTCGTCCCCTACCCTACCTTCATGTCAGAAGTATCCTTTTGTTTTACAGTAATTTATCTGATATAGCTACTAAGATGTCTGATACTTTCACATGCAAAGGTCCTGAAAAACAAAAAGCAAGTGAATGGATTGCTAATGAAATTCTCTGATTGTCAAAAGCACCTGGACTGATCAGGTTGTAAATTACAGCAAGAGGGATACCTAAGTGCTTAGATGCTACAGCATTAGCCACCATCATAAAAGCAGAAGGGACAAATACGAACAAAATTTTCATTTTACATCACTGTTGTCTATGTATATAGAATCTACAGAAAATAATTCTTCAATTATACTGGTAAAATATTGTTCAAAATCTACTCTCTCTGTCTTCTTCCTTTAAAGGGTACTGTAGAGAAAAACACCCATCAGTCCTAGTGTGCACAGGGAGGCTAGAAAAGGGGCTACTTAGCACAGATAACAAGATCAAATAAAACCAGAGAATGAGAAAACAGTCACATTAATAGAAGAGCAACACAGACACAAGATGATCCTAAGAGACTTTCAAGATAAATAATGTTAATGTGTGGCAGGTACTACAGGAAAGGTATATGAACACATAACAAAAACACAGGCACATGCTCTTTCTGTTTGCTGAAGGATTTTATGCTGGTGTATTTCTTTTTAATGGAATTAAGAAGGAGAGGGTAAGGAACATTTCGTTGACTGTTGTTATTGTTGATGTTTAGTTTAACTATGATATTCTAATACCAACTCTATACCAGATTCTTCATACACTTTCATGAACTCAGTGCTTAACAGGAGGCTATTCTCATTCTGTTGTTTAAAATACTTGTTCAGAAAACCCAAATACCTGTTCAGTAAGTATGTTAAGACGTTAGGACCTAGTCTATGGTTAGTTACCTTCTGACAAGATGAAAGAGATGCTAAGAGGAGAGTCTGTCAGCTAGCTATCTAGAAAATGTCTAATTTGGATTCCAGGGAAGTAGGAGAGCAGGTAAAACCCCACAAGTCAAATACACCTGAGCCCCATGGACTGCATACACCATGTAATACAATTTTCTCTGTTTATTTCCCTTGTCCTTTTCAAATAAATGGTTGTTTCTATGATATTTTCTGGGTCTGGTTTGTAAAAAACAGGATTGGATTTGCACACACAAGTACTTTTAAAACTATCTCAAATTTCCTACTTGGAGAGGCCATTGATTTCCTCAGAGACTAAGAGAAAACTCAGGGTAGTCAGAAAATTTTTGCATATTTCAAGATTAGGAAAATAGAAAGCTACCTCCCATGATAAGAAAGGGCTAGTAATAATCACAAACACAAAATTAATAACAATAATATGGATCATAGAAAATGACTGATCACAAGGATTCACCTGCATTAAGGAGACTCCAGAACGACAAGTTATTAAGCTATATTTCCATCTTCAGGACTCTGCCAAGGTTAGACTCTCCGGAAAGCTGTAAATGCTCTCAGAAGACTTCAGTAATGAGATTGGAATGAAGACTGGATGATGGCATAAAAGCATCTCCCTGCCCCTTGTTCTGAAAGTTAATCATTAAACCATGTGTCGTTCATCCTGATTTGGTTTACTTAGTTCTAGAAACAAGGACATGCTGATCAGATTGCCCAGGGCAACTGAACACCAAGTGAAGCCTGTGATGACCACGTTCTTCCCAAGAACCCCAATTAGAGGGCTTTTATCACGAGGCCGTCAACTCTGCACCACTGCTGACGGTTGGGAAGTATTTTCATTTGACAAAACTTCTTCCCTTCTAGTAATTTTATATTTTGGAATATTCAACATTTTTCAGTTCATATTTTTTTCCACTTGATTCCATTATTCCATTCGTTTGTCTGTCTCTGTCACTCTGTCAGTCTGTCTTTTGTCTTCTAGTTCATTATTTTAATTATTTACAGACTTCCATGTCTGGACACTTCATCTGAGCAGAAGATGGTGGGGTATTTTTTGTTGATTTCTTTTTGTTTTGTTTTTGTTGTTGTTTTGTTTTGCAACACCTTAGTGGAATAGGATATAAAACTATGGAGGGGATTAGTTTCAATATTCTATTTCAATGATGTTTCTTTAGTGTCATCCATGACAGAGATCTTACTGACTTTTCTGATGTGCTGGACATTCACGGCTTAAGGTGGCCACAACAGTAAGAAGATCAGTGGTTAGTCAGTGTTCAACGCATTTTTCAAAACAGTTTTTGCATGGCTCATTTACTTTAGAAGGAGAGTTTGATGTGGTTGGTTTCATTTTCCTATGCACTCATATTACCAGAGAATCGCAGGACTCAAGCATTGTTTAAAAAGGTTATTATGATTTCAATTATACCTCTACTGAATCTAAGTTAAAAACATGCAACTATTCTATAGTTTTTACAAGTGTGAATACAAGTGAACACAAATGCAAAAACTTAAAATGGCATGCTGTTTTTTACTGGGATATTTTCTCATGTCAATAATTTTTTGGGGGTGGTGGGAGCAGAAACAAGGTACAGCATGCATATGTAGTATTTTCCACTATATTTTTAGTAACTCTATTAATACTCATGTCTCAATGCTTTTATAATGTTTACATCTATAAAAAGATGAGCTATAAATAGCTTGTTAGGAGCTTGTCAATAATTAAGACTCTTGAATGGCAAAAGTTGATTCACAGCATACTAATACTCTTATAGTATTATAAGTACTCAATATAACAACAGAGGAAAGTAAGAGGAAGACACCGGATGAAGAGGAACATTAATATTCTAAAATATATCAATATTACTCTATTTTTAAAACAATATTTGGAGTTGGGAACTGGGATCAGTAGTTTTCTTACTTTTTGAGCATTGTTTTTCAATGTTCAGTTTTTACTGAACGTTCAGTTTAAAAACCATCCATCAATTTGAGGGAATAAAATAAGACATAAAAGTTGGTAATTTTTACTTTGCTGTCCTAAAATCAACTATGTGCTCAATTCCTAGCACAAACTTTAGCATATTAGAGCCTTGAATTCCATCCTTAAAGAAGTAAAGGTTAAAGTCTTCTCATTTATTAAGTGAAGAGAACAGTAAGATCACAGAGGATTATTTTAAGATGTAAATGGTTAGAAAAGAGAGGTCACTCAATAAATGGTGGCCAAATCACTACACACAGTAAAATCCACATAAAAATACGTTTCTAGGCCTGTTCCTCTATTAAGTAGAGCTGGTATCCATGCTACAAAAGCCATTAAGCCTCAATAATTTGGGCATTTTAAAATACTTTTCAAGAGTCTTTTAATGACATTTCCCAAAGGTCAGACAAGCGCATACTAGTGTGGAGCTGCTGCATTTGAAGGGAGTTTTATTTGGTTCAGAAAATAAGTCTTGCTCACAAAAGCCAGGATCATAGAGACCCTGCCATAAAGGAAAAGAGTGATATTTCAGAAAAACTAGGGTGAAAAAACTATAATAAAAAGTGAATGCAGATTCTTAGGTTAACGGTAAGTGCCCAAAGCCAAAGCTACACTGAGAAGAAATATGCTCTAGCAACCAACCTGCAGATCAGAAAGGCTGAAAGACCTTAGGCAACTGGGAAAAGGGAAGAATAGAGTATAATGCAGAGTCCTGCAAGAACATGCTCAAAACCTCGACTATAAAGCGAGAAATCAGCAAGACTACAAAACAGTAGGTACCTGTGGTAGCAAAAACAGGCTTTAGTGGGAAAGGAGGAGGGCTAGCAATGGAATCCTTAATGTGTATGCTGCAAGGTAGTGCTAGTTAGAAAAGCACAAATATTGATGGGTTAAATCAGGATGAGGAAAATACACAGCCAAATATGGACAGCTCTGAGGGGGAAAAAATAGTCAGCTTGGTACTCAACTGTCATCACAATTCATTTGTGTTTCACAGCCCACTGTTTGTGACATTAACAGAATTTCGAATTTAGCAATGAACTATTTTTATGTTATGAATCTCTACAGCCATTTTCCATATGTATATTTTGCAGCTAGCAATAATAGCCTCGTGATCTTTAAAATGCTTCCAATTAATATTATTCAGATCAGGGGTCATTAAAGATTTTTCCACATATTCCTCTTCTCTATCACTTCAAGTAAAACATTGCACATTTTATTTATTTGCATTAAGCCCAAATTATTTGGTCATTTCAGTAAAAAAACAATCATTGGGAGGCTGTTGTTTTTATTATCACTTTCATAAGACTGGGTTAGCTTGGGAGTTTTGAATTGTATTTTCATTTAACTAAAATAATTATAGCACCTTTTCCATGAAAGAATGTAAATATATCAAATTTACAACTAGATATCCTGTGTGTCAAATATTAGGCAAAACAATTTCAATTATTATATTTTACATATTCATATATTAATGCATGTTACATATTAATATATATTAATGAGCTTATGATTATTGTCTAAGAGGCTCCTTTGTCTTATTACTGTTGTGTTTATTATAGTTGGTAGCAGATACCATTTACTGAGTATCCATTATGGACAAAGATATATCAAGATATTTATTAGAGACCATAAATACGGACCAGTGAGGATGTTATTAGTCTATTTTTCCATCTGAAGGTTTAAGACAAAGAAAAACCAAGGTGTCTACGATCACATGATTTATATGTAGTAGAGGTGGTGACTATAAATGAAGCATGCTCTATGTAAGAACATACCTCATGATCTCTTTGTGACGTAGTTTGGCTTTTAAGACTGAAGCAAGAGTACAAATTTTAAAAGTTAACATAGGGCTAGAAATACAGTTCAACAGTAGAGTGCCTGCTCATCATGTGTGAGGCACAGGTTCAATCCCCAGTGCCACTAAAATATAAGTAAGATAAAAATAAAAAGTTAGCAATTTATTGTCAACTGCTTTTGTAAGAAAATATATAAATTTCACTGTATCATTCACAGAACATCAGAATTGTTTTTTCATACTTTCCTGATACTATATATTCATTTTGATAAACATTCTTAAGTATCTACTGTGTAGCCCCAAGTAGGCTAGAAATCCTAGTTTGTTAACTCGTATGCTTAAGCAAAGATTTGATGATAATGAAGTCTTCCAGTTGAAGATGCCATTTTTAGGCAAAATTGTATTTTTCTTTTCCATAACTGATGTTTAAAGAAAGTTTCACTACTTTACGATCACTGAGGCTTCAGACTATAAAGTTCCTTTTAATAACTTAAGTCCCAAATTGTAAAATAAACAGCATTTAATGCAGATTTAAACATAATTTCTACAAAAACTTCATAAATTTTGTTTGTATATTATCTCCATACTAAGCTAAATCACACTACATTTTTTCTTATACCTAGATTTTCTCAATAAATGTTGTGAAGATGATACCTCTGATTCGCCTTCAGAAGGAAATGTGCCTTGAATTATTTTGTCACTAGGGCTAATTCAGTTACACTGGAAAATATATTTCAGCAAGCTTGTGAGTACAAAGGAAACAACCCTAATAGCAACAACAGTAGTGATGGCGTTTGCTGAGTACTTTCTAACCTCAAGCGCTACAATTAATAGTTCAAATGCATCACCTTACTCATTTCTTGAAATGCTATAGGGGATATGACGTGTCAATAATCTGATTTTACAATACAGGATACTTCTGGCACAAAAGTACAGTATCTTGTCCAAGATGATTGCCAGCAAGGAGGTCAGAGCAGGTTTGGCCCCCAAAGCCTGCCCCTCTTATGTGTTTTAGAGGGAGGTTATGTTTTTTATTAATGCTATCTTTGGGCTGATACCACTGGGCTTGGAACCCATTTGGTCTCTAAGCTCAAACTTGAAGACAGCTAACAAGTCAAAGTCTGAGATGCTGTTTATTCGTACTAGCTGTCAATTAAAATGCTTCCTTCTGAGAAGGTGTGTCTAGCTAGCTAAACCTTAAACATAACACATGATTTAAAAAGTGCCTGGAGTGAGGCTGAGCCATGGCTTGGGTTAGGAGTTCTTTCTGTTTTCGCAAGAGACTCAATACTGGTCAGCATTTCCTAGTACACATGGCAACTCACAACTACTTTATTAAACTCCAGTTCCAGTGACCTGAGCCCTCTTCTGTATCAGAAATGCACTCAGTACATATACACACATACAGGCAAAACATTCTTACACATAAAAATAAAGTTAAAAAAAGTACCTGATGAATGTTAAAAATGACATCTAAAAGTGGCTGTAAGTGGTGAATTAGCCAGTGATTTTTCTCTTTTTTGTTTGTTTCTTCAATGTATTTTCCTTCTGTTTAAAATACTTTCATTATAGGCACATGCCACTTACTGAACAAAGGAAAACTTAGAACTTTAGATTCTAAACTTCTTTCATTTTATATTATTATTAGGCTGTTAGTATCAGTTAAAATTTGTTCTGTTCTCCAATCTTTTCTAGGATCCTGTTTTTTACTCTCTTTCCCAATAACATTACCAAAGCCACACAGCATTGTTAGTCATCAGTCTTCTCTAAGGTAGCATAAGCCCCTGAAATAGTGACTCATCCAAGTTTATCTTGAACACTATGTGTCCTGAGCACCTACCACTCAGTTCAATGGAAGAACCTAAACACATGTTCTCAGAGCAAGGAGCCCAAAAGCAATTGTTGACTCCCTTAAAAGACATGTACATTTCCTGTGCAGATGTTTCCTACAAGGAGTCTCCTGAATCCATATGTCTATTTTGTATATGCACAGAGGAGGAAAGAATTATAACCCACCTATGACATTTTAGAAGTAACAGGGAAACAGAGGTCATGACCCAAAAATGCACCTTCATTCTATATTCCTTCCTATTTTGTTTGGTCATTTTTATCCCTTCCTACTCCAATATAATAGAAACCCTTATGAAGTCAGCATTTTATCCTATTTGTTATAATCTCTAGTTTTTAAGAAAGATCATGGTAACGAGAAATTCTCAGTGAATATACATTAAAGGAGGAAACAAGTCAGCGGGAGATGAGGGGAAGGTAAAATTCACACAATATTTCTTATGTTGTTCTGGAAATAATAAGGAAAGTTACCTCAAAACTTCCAGGAAAACATGAAACACAATGGAATAGGAAGCTCTTTCTCATTCTTTCTCTGAGATGACTGCTTGATAGATTCCTTCATGTGTCACACATTCCCTGTAGCATTTTGACACTCAATTTCTGCTACTATAGTAATCATAAAAGTAATATTATTTCTTGACTAATTTTCTCTAAGTGCCATGTATTGTGATTAACATTTTCTATGCATTATACTACTCAAAAAGTTAGTATGAATTTTTTCATTATTTATGTGTATAGTGTGGATGTGTGTGGCTGTGTCTGCCACATCACAGGTTGGAGTTCAGAGGACAACATCCAGGCATTGTGAGTTCCAACCTGTGCATTTTCTCCTTCTACCATGTGGGTTCTGAGAATCCGATTGATATCTTCAGACATGAGGCAAGTGTCTTTACTTCTTAATGTGCCTTTATTCTTATTTTTTTTTAAATGATTTAATAGCTTTGTGTGTGCATGAACAGGTATGTAGAGGTCAAAGGACACCTTGCTGGAGTGGTTCTCTACCTCCACAATGTAGGTTCTGGAGATGGAACTCAAGTTGTCAGGCTTGGTGGCAAGAACCACTATTTGCTGAGCCTCTTCACTATCTCCTATTTTCATTTCTTAAGATCATGCCCAAGGTAACTATTATTATTAATCCAATTTAACCTAGAGGTACAGTGAGAAAACAGATGCCCAATAAGTGGGTCAGGATTATTCAAATAGAAATGAGTCAAGAATTGCCTCAAGGAGTATGACTAATATGTAATCTAGGTGGAGGTTATAACGAGTGTTACTGGTTGTTTGCTCAGGAGACTGCTATATTCATATTAAGAACTTGTGGAACAAAGAACTCTGGGTAAATGCAGTCAGAGCTCCTTCTTATGCAGTCTTGTCCATTAGCTAGGGAGTTTTTTGAGGCTTCAGGACCTCTTGTAGACCAGCTTAGACACCAGAGAGCAAGGGAAGAGGCACGGAGGTCATAATTGATATTCTCTCTCTCTCTCTCTCTTTCTCTCTCTCTCTCTCTCTCTCTGTGTGTGTGTGTGTGTGTGTGTGTGTGTGTGTGTGTGTCTTGTCTTTCTGGAAGGATTCCTAAAACCAACTGCTGGTTAATGGTGGAGGAATGTACCTAGGAGGTCACTGTGAACTTCCTGCAGGTCCAGTGGTAGGAGACAGTCTCCCACTGAGAAAAACGGAGGGCTATGCAGAAGTTTCTTAGCACCTTCCAAGTGGAGTCAGGGTTCTACTATATAAAACTATTACCAGTGTTCACCTGAGCAGATGTACAATGTAGAGCCTGTGTTACCACCCAATCTCAAAGATACGTTTACACATAAAGTTATGCTCACCTGAATTTGGATAAGATACTATCCTAATAACATTAAATTATACAAGTTGTGAATTGTTTCACACAAAACAGTGACCATCTTTTAGTAGTCAGACCCAGCATATGACTTGGTGTATAAAGTTCCATCAATAACAAAGAATATTTTTAATTTTGTTCAGATGGTAACGTGGTTTAAAGTCCTGCAACACTTCAATGCTATTCTGAACTCTATTTTTTCCAGGATTAGGAGACACTTATCACACAGTATTTAATATGCATTAATGTTTAGTTCATGTTATTATAATGAACCCTCACCAGCTATGGTTCACATACTATAAAGTTTAAGGTCAGAGCTTTAAAAGACTTGTTTTCAAATTCTAATATGCATGACTAATCTAGACAGCCATATAAACCGTAGATCCCCAAGTGCCATCTTCACAGCTTTTGATCAGAAATTCTAAATTTCTATTCCAGGCCTTAGTACTATAGGTAGGTGCTCCCTGCTCAGCTTCCTGTGTCATCCATTGAAAGAGAAGAGAAAACTAACCTAGCAAATGCAACTTATCCATCAAAGTTGTCTGTGAGAAGACGAGACAGTTTGTTAAAACTTTTGAAGGAAGAGAGAAGGCAAAGGTGAAAAATGCTAAAATTTAAGCCAGGAGGGGCTCTTTTAGACCTATAAAAAGACTGACAATCTACTTAAAGTAAAAGTGGAAAAGGAGGGCAGCCACAGAGCAGTGCTTTAGGCACAACTTAGGGCAGTGATATTGATTCAAGAGCTTTATTGGATAAAATGTGTTTTAGTGGCTATGACAAAAGTAGTCTAAATGTTTGACCTGTCTTTACAATATATAACATTAATGTATATTAAATAGATCTCTTTCCCCCTTAACTCCTTATTTTCCAAAAGAACTTGGTCTTATCAACTTGACAACACTCACATCCCCTCTCCCCAAGTCCAGGTCCTTGATCGTCACCCCTCTTCCCATCCTCCTCCATCTTCCCCCTTCTCCCACTCCCCCATTTCTTCTTTTTCAGAAAGAGGTGATTAGTAACTTATTTGCATGTTTAGGACTCATTGCATATACTTCCAAACTGATTTTTTGGATGCTGTAACCAATAATTCTCAGTAGAAGTTTCTTCTATAAATTAGGAGTCCCTCATCTAAAGAAAATGTAGTGATGGATGAGACAAAGTCTTTTATTTTGCAGATGCTGTGGACTGTATAACTTGCCACATGTTTATGTGTTTGCAAGAAAGTTGAAACTGTATAGTCCTATAGTGAGCAGTCTCCATATCGACCTCATGCCTGATACCACTGTCATATCTATCCTAGCTCATCATTTTCCCTTATTTCATCATTATTACATATTCACAATTCATGTCCGTTTGTAAATTCCTTAACTGAAGCAAAATATCAAAAATAGCAAAATTAAAATGTGTATATGTATATGCATATACATTTAGTAAGACCATGAATATCCAAGGCATCAAATTAAAATTAACTTCCTTAAAATAACAGATTTCTCAGGGCTGTAGACTACTAGCTGAGAGATTCACCAGGCACATTCATCTGTAGTTCCTCACTTTCTGTAAGCACAAGATAAAATTCTCCCAGTAAATGACCTCGAGGAACTGGACAGGCATTTTCATCATCATGTCAATGGTTCTGCTGTTATGAATATCAACTGTAGCTTTTAAAAAGTATTTATGTTTAGGTTTTAGACTAAAGAAGGTCTTTGGCCTACAACCCATCCAGGCGCATGATTCTGGAGACCACTGAGAACTAACCTCATTTTTCCTTGAAAATAACCTTTCCAGTTTGATTAGTACAATTTAGGTAAGGTAAAAGTATTCTGTTCACAGATTAAATAACCTATATATAGTGATACTCATCTTGGCCTGGCCTTATATGACTCCTGAAGAATGCTCAGAGTAGTAAGTACTACAGTGTTATTATATTTGAAGCTAAATAGGATTTTTGTTCATTTATTATTTTTAAAATTTCAAATCCTTCCAGATGCTAAGAAAATATAATAGTACCATCTAGGACTTATGTCAATTTATACTTAGCTTTGTATTCTGATGCTGGTATCCACTTCTCCCATGAACAACAAGGCTGATCCACACTCCTCCTCCATCACAGGTGGATTACAGTAGTGCTTGAATCTGGTCTCTGCATGACTCCTGCAACTCCAGAAGCTAGCATCTGGACTTCATTTTTGTTCCAATAGTTACCACCTTCTATTTCTCTAATTCTAAACTGTGAGTTTCACCACCACCACCAAGCTTAAAACTCAACCAAAAGTGGATCACCAATACTTTGTCATGGGTTCATGTCATTCCACAATACTTTGGCATTACTGCCCATGTTTCAGAAAGTAATAACAGTATTTTCTTAAAAAACAGATAGTGTAGGCATGCTAAGCACTTCTATAACCAGCGTGGTAAATATTAAGATCTTCTGCAGGACTTTGGCTCAGTTTCTCAAGCCTTTCCAATTCCCCATAATGCTGTGACACTCATAATAAAGAAGGCAGATGGTTTGTTCTCTGAACATATGCTTTAAGTGCCCTCTTTGCTATTTCAAAATAGTGGACCAAATTTGGCCTCTAATACTCACAGAAAACTTTAAAGAGGCTGCCTCATGAAATCTGAGGAAATATAGTCCAGTGGGAATTCAGTCTTTAAAAAATAGATTTTCCAAACTTTCTTTGCAATTCTATTCTACATACTAAAACAAACTAATCTTTAAGTAACATAGAATACAGTAAGGAAAGTTGCCTAACTAGTAACATATTTTCTGGTTCAAGGAACAGATTAGAAGGCAGAACAAATTCTGTTTTATTTATTTATATTTTAAAATGGTGAGTATCTGAAAGCTAATGTAGTTGAGAGTGGTTTAATTTCTGTGTAACTGCTGGATTTTCCATTTTTATTATTCCTATTCCTATTCCTATCATGTCGATGTTTTATTGTTAAAGCACTTTGCCATTATTAATTAGTTAATTTAGTCTAAATTATATTTATGCCTTTGTTTTAAATCCATGCTACTCGTAGTTATTATAAGCATAAAATGCTATTTCGCCAACCAATTATTCTCATTTCAAAAACAGCTTGTTGTCGATGACAGCACCTTTTCTAAGTTCTCAAAGAACATGTAATTCATCCCCAGTACATACACATATTTCTGGATCCTGTTCACATAATCTAAGTGCACTTATAAAAGCATTTCTCTGTTTAATGTCTATATATTATACATGAGCCTTCATTTCCTTTTCTATTTCCATGCATTACGTTTAGTTTTGAAAAAGACATTTAAAAAGTTGTTTCTTATATCCGACAATGACCTTAAAACTAAGGAGTCTGAGCAACATTCCAGATGAAACACATGCACACACGAACACACAGACAGACAATAAGAGCACGTTAGTTACTACAATAGCTCAAAGCCTAACAAATATTGCAAAACTTTCATGTTCCTGTAGAACTTTCAACAAGGACTAGCTAGGTCCTAATGTAAAACAGTGTTTACTTTTAAAAATAAATGGAATATTTACCCACATGTGTTTGGGACACTGTTAAGACGCATCATAATTAACAATGTTGAAAATAACAGCAGATCTTTAAATCCAGTCGTTGTTCTGTACAAGTCACAAATATCTGAGCACAATGGAAACTATTTTTGGGACAAAACATTAACTTTTTTGCTGATAAAGACAAACAACTTGAGAAAACACTTTCCTTTTCACGACTCTCACTTTCACAATAAATGCAGCAAGGAAACTAAATTCTCAGCTTAGAAATATGCTGAGCTGTATTCCCATAAACAACTCACCAACTCACAGCCATGCTCCCCATCTTCTGCTTGGTCTTTCACTTCCCATGCATACTCAATCACACTTACCTGCACAAGCCTCAAACATCAGTCTATGTGTGTTTTTTTTGAAATGAACTCTGCACCAATGCATTTTTCTGTGTTTCTTTCTAACCCTCGGGAATGTTAAGAATTTAGGAAGAGAGCCACAGCTTAAGAGTGCAATTATTTGCCAGTAAATACTCAATTTGCTTGTCCTGTGATTTTTCTTCTAACTTGCATATTCAATAATCCGTCCCTGACTGCGTCACGAGCACAAAAAGTCTTTTCTCTAAAGGAGAACACTTTCGCCAATCAACCTTCAGCCATGCCAGGGCACAGCTCGTCAGGGTGATTTGTTAGCTTTAATTAATAATTCCTCATGCTGGTCATTTTCACAAATAACACAGTGAGACTGCAACACAGAATGGCTGTAATTCAGGGCAATAAAAACACAGTGGAATGGGGGTGCAGAGGGGTAGGAGAATTCAGATGCCGTTTGTAAACACATCTACTCAGACTCTTTCAGATTTTAGTATAGGGAACACTGCAGCTGAATTACCACGCTATGTCCACCAATTTGTATTCAGATGGAAGTCATATGTCCTTCCACTTTTATCTGCTAGGGCCTCCCGGATGCCAACATCAGTGCTGGACAGACAACATTTACAAAGGAGGTCTCTAGCCTCGGGGTTGCACAAGTTTACTACAGGTGAAGTTGAGAAATCAGACATATACAGCACTTCTCAGTGAGCTTGTGTAACAGCCTGGAACACAGAAGTACAAGTTGCGAGTATCAGATTTTCTCTTGCTAGGCTGTGTGATACTGGACATTTCAGTTAGCCTTTAACAAAATTCTCAGGCCCAGACCTCAAAACAGTAAAGTGACAATGGAGCATTTATTTAGGTAGGGCACATTTATTGACTTTCTTAGCTAGGCATCACATACAATATTAAGGCCTAAGATTCAGTTGAAAAACAAAACAAAACAAAAAGCTGACTTTCCCAGCTTGCTGACACAATCCATGCATCTTTTAAAAACATATCAGTAACAGTGCTTAAACAAAGCAACAAAGCAGGTAGCATGCAAACAAAGGTGAGAATTAATAACACTTTCATGTGGCTCCATCATGCAATCACTCATGGACAGCACACTTGAGCCCTGCTGTAAAAGATATGCACAGAGTAAACAAAGCAAAAAACAAACAAACAAACAAAACAAGACAAAAAATAAAACAGCCAATTGGTAAGAAAAAATGTCTTTTCAACAATTAGGAATTATCCCTCAAAGCAACTAGAGAAGTTAGAAGCATACTGATATGTCCTTAGTCAATTTCAAAAGGTTCACAAGCACTGGAGAAAAACAAAAACACAGAGGAGATTATAGTCATGTCCCTTATGTGTGTAAAGGCAAATTGATTAATTTATTAGATACATACTTATTGACAATCTCTCCTGTATCAGAAACTGGATAATACCAGCACTGAGAGAATAAGACACAGGTTCTGCCTTCAAGAAGTTTATAACTTAATCACTACAGCCTAAAAGAAAACATTTACCTCTAAACAGAAAACTATAAATATAGCACAAACATACAGGGAAGCATGAAACAGGGCTCTTAAATATGGCATGAACTATGTCTAAAGATAGAATTGAGTATCCAGGGTTAGGGAGAACATTCTACAGACAGGCAAACCTTTGAACCTTTTCTCAAATTATTACTAAAATCAGATTAGCAGTTCTAGGAACTGAGGGATTTAGTACATAGTAATTTCAGATAAGTGCCTTAGATACTAAACAGCTCAGGATTTAAAAACAAATCTATTAAGGAACAAAGTCCTTTTCAAACCATGACGACTGCCATCATCAGGATGGTATGTGGCATCCTCAACGCAGACACAAATAGGAATGTGTGCTGTCCTTCTCCTTATCAATGTATTGGTGGGATCCCAGGCAAGTTGAGGATGTAGGAGCACACATTGCTCCTGTTTTCCGGTTTCCTGTTTTACTGCTCATTTGTCTTTTGTTCACCAAATGCACACATGCACACTCGATCACTTCTGTTTGTGTCAGAAGATAAATCATATTTGCATGGCTATTACAAGAAGAGAAAACTACATATTTATTTAGTGGCCACAGATACCCTCAGTCAGAGATCATATACTATGAATTACAAAAGGTTGCAAATGATAAGAGGGGTGGAGCGGGGAATGGTCTTTCCTAAATTGGAATGCAGAGCTTCTCAATCCTCTTGGAAACTGGATGACATTCTCAGTTCTATTGAACATTTGTTTTATATGCTATCCAGAATGTAAAGAAGCATCCAGAATATCAAACTTATAAGTTGGTCATACAGAGCCATTTAAAGAATTTGTATAGTTCATTAATTCACTCACTACATATTTATTAAGCTTGTACTATCTATTCATGTAGCACTCATTTATAATAATTAAGACTATTGAATACTTCCTATATGTTGGTGACTGATGTAAGAATTTTATATAAGCATAAATTCACAAAAGAATCTCATTTAGTCATCAGAAAAATTGAGGTAGGTCCTATTTCAATTTTCATTTAACAGATAATGAAACTCCATAAGTAGTAAACTGGATATAAACTAAAATCCTAAATATTAAGATCTTTGCAACACATATCTACCAAAGTTTTATTATGTTATAGTTACATAGTCACATATAGAATTTACGATAATATTTTTAATCTAGGAAATTTAGATAGTTTTGAATTTTAGAGTGAATGCAAATGTACCCCAATAAATAAAACTGGGATATAATACTATGGTATCTCGCAGGCTAGCAGGGCTGTATTAATAGAAAAAAATGGCAGATATATTGTGTTGGACATGGTTTCAAATGGTTAAAGCAAGCAAGCAAACAAACAAACAAAAATAAGCAACACAATTCCTCTTTCCCCTTATTCAAACCACACACACTCTTAGGAAGGAATGCAGAGAGAATCATGAGGCACAGAAAAGACAGTGGTTTAAAAAGAGAGAGGGAGACTGGTTCACAAAGACCTAAGCCTGAATTCTAGCTTCATTATTGATTAGCTATATACCCAGGGTCAAAATATTTAGCTTATCTGATACTCAGTGCCCTTACTACTAAAGCAGTTTGCTATTAAGGGATAAAATAAAATACTTAGGATGTGTAGCCCTGAAACCATTGGGAAGTACATATTATATGATGTTTTAACAATTCAGAGACTAACACAACTAATCAAGATTTATTATTAGATCAAATGATGCATGGCATTATTAAAGCTTGCTTAAAAAATAAATATAAGTAAATTAATAAAAACAAATTGGATTGGGTAGCCTGGCAGTTTTCTTTTGAAGATCTTTCTAATATGGCTGAAATGGTTGTTTTTAGGAAACATCAACCAGACAAATATAGTCACAGGAATACATGTTTATAGTAAATTCTTATTTTTGAAAGGAACTAATATATTAACATTTACTTATTGATTCATTTATCTGCTTGTTTGTTTGTTTACTGAAGGTGTTTTCAAGGCAGGGTTCCTGTGTTTTCCCTTCTCTCCTGGAACTCACTCTGTAGACCAGGCTGATCTCTCGAACTCAGAGCTTTACCTGTCTCTGCCTCCTGGTGCTGGGATTAAGGGCATGCACCACCACACCCTGGCTAAATTTTATTTCATGAAGATTGAATGGCTTAGTTGGGACTATAGGAAGAAGCCACCACTCAGAGTAATCAGGTACCCCTCCATGCCTGCAGTATTTCCCCATCCCTGGGCAAGCTGATATGTTCACCACACTCCTTCTGTTTCCACACCAGTGGGTTTACGAGAGCCATCTTGAATACCTGGCCTAAACTGTGAAACAAATATTGATGGAACATGTTCAGTTATAAAACTAATTTCAGGCCAAATGTATACATTCCTATAGAGGTGGAGAGTGGTCCCTAAAAAGCTTTAAGAAGGCTCTCATCAACTCTTTACTTGTATAAGCCAAGAAGTTTTTGTGGGTTTTGTTCTTGTTTTTGTTTTTAACTTTCTTTTAAGTATATACTGCCTAGACTCTTCGCTAATGTTCTTAATTGTACAGTTTCTGGATGAGATCAGTTGTGTATCAGGAAGGCAGAAGATGCCTAAATATCAAACTATATTCTTCTTTCTGCCTAAGCAGGGCTACAAGAATTTTAGAATTTTCTAGAAAATGCTTGCTTTTCTATTGTAAATTGTCTTTTGTACAAAGTACAAGCTTGTTGTGTATTCTTTCTCTACAATATCTGGATTGGTAAGAACAAGCCAGTGAAGTTCAGCCTTCTTGAGTCTCAACTCCAATCAACTATCTGAATCTCTAGATTTTTGTAAAGAAGTATCAGTGTCTGGCTGGAAACAACACTCATAAAGATTATAGACATTTAAACATTCCCATAATTTTTCCTAAACAAATTCCATATACATTATAACTTCTAAACTGACATATTTTACTCATGTATACAAACATCTGCTGCCTAAAAACAGTTAGCTAAATGATGACTAGCTAATAAAGGGGGACAAAGCTACCCGACCCCACAATTAGATCCATGCTTGAACAAGAATCTTTGAATTAATTGACTATTTAAATTTAGGCATATAATTAGTTGATAGTTGACAGCTAAAATTGTATACAAATGTATACATGTGAAAATGAGGATTATATAACGTAGGACACATTTCTTGCTAGCAAACTAATTATAGATAGATCACATACTGAAGAGGCCCAAGCCAGACCAATGAAGTCCTATCTTCACTGTGAATTTTCTGCAGTATTTGCCATAAGCAAATTTAGTATTCTCTTATGTCTCCTTTTTTGTCTTTCATCTGTGATTTCTATATGATATCATAAGAATAATATGTACTATGTGTTTTGACCACCTTAAAAGAAATATGCTAAAGTCCTAAATTCCAGAGTATCAGAATGAAGAATTAGTAAGTATGATAACAGTGTTGCCTTGTGAAACTTTAACTTACATATTTAACACCTTAGTATAAAATAGGTATAATTATTTTTATGTTCTTTATCAAATGGTATATTGAAGTAAACTGAGACTACTACAAAATCTATGGAAATTGTAAACAAAGTATCCTGCAGGAAAATTGTTGAATATGTTAAATATTAAATACATATTAATAGCTTATATTTTCACAATATATACATAGATCATACTAGCATAATTTAACTGATAAATTTGTACAATTGTTATTTGTCAATAAAATATATAATGAAATAAAATACTTATATGCAAAGATGGCATCCAAGTTGATTTTCAAATATGTTGGAGAATCCATTTTTAAAGTACTAAAACATAAGATGAAACAGATGTTTGCACATCCAAATATTTATGGAAGAAGACGATGAAAAGAAAAGGAGTACCTTTCACTTGTGTAGCTAGATGTATTTTATGGTGGATCTAAGACCTCAGTAAAGAGAAAGCAGAATGAGATGTGCTGCTCTCTAGCAGTCTGTTGCATGATATACAAAATAAACTGTGTTCGTTAATGAGTTGGCAGTAAGATTCTACAGGCACTCTTAGACCAGAAGTTTAAGCCGCTTCTCATGCATGGCAGACCATGTTCCTGAGTGCCCCTCACTACTCCCTCCCACTCCTAGTTTTGTCCTATACTGCCAGGTGGGAGTAATGACCAAAAGGAAGGACAAAACAAACAGAGCCACTTACTGTGGCAGGAGCCACTCCAAGGATCAAAGAGCTGATTCTGTTGTGGCTGCCAAAATCGGAAGTGCAGTGGGAGGCTCATCAGCACGATGCCCTGAGATGCACACAGGCCACCCTGGTAGACTAGCACCTGGGGCTACAGGCCCTGCATCTTGCACAGGAGAACAACCTGTGAAGACTGAAAGTCCACATTTTCTCACCCACTCAGAGTCTTTGATCTTAATTTATTTTACTTATTAAATAACCTAAAAGTATGATAGATACTACAGACAAAAACTTGCTTTACCATCTACTCTGATTTCATACCTAACTCAATCTGGGGAGGGTTCTTCCTATATTGATGGGTAACATCTAAGTCAAGAACTCAGTAAGGCAGTCGATCTCTAATATTTTACTTTAGAGATTTGTTAGGTTTAGTTATAACTTCACATAACATGTCAATTTCTAATGTTACAATATTAACTATAGGCCTATCTCAACATATTCTAAGAACCCAAAAGGAAGCAGATTTCCTTAGTGGAGTAAGGCAAAAGCCACAAAGTGCATGGCATCCCAACCTGGACCTTTGCTTGCCAGGAGCTCTTTCTTTGGAACCAGTCCATCCTTCCTTAATGTAAAGTAACACCAGCAAACTGTACCCTCTTTTTTGTTAGATAATGTGGAATATTTTCAAAAGAAAGCACAATGCTAGCAGTTATGAAAATATTATTCTGTATCTCCAAATGAAGAAGAGTCAAGAAAACAAGGGAAGGAGAAAGTATTCAAGACTGATAAGTATGAGCAATTTGTAAATAAGTTCATACAGAGTCATTGTGGTAGAAATATGATAGAAATATTGTATGGTTATTATGGGTGAAATTATGGAGTTCTAAAATGGATATACAAAATTCTATTATCTTTGGTATTCAGAATCTGGCCTTATTTAGAAATCCACTCATAAGCAATCTAATTAGTTAAGATGAACTGATACTGGAATCAGGTGGCCTTGTAAATCAGTATGACAAATGCCTTATAGAAAAGAGAAATTTGAACACAGCTATAGACACCCACAGGAAGGATGCTATGTAAAGATGCAGACAGAGATAGAAAGAGGCCCTATAAGCCAAGTAATGCCAAAGATTGCCAGTCAATCACCAGAGGCTAAGTAAGAGGCATCAGATAGATTCTCTTTCACATCACTCACACCAGATACCAGACTTCTAGAATTTACAAGGGAGAGGATAAAGTCCTGTCTTATAAACACCTAATTCATAGTACTTGGTTATGGTAGCTTTAGGAAACTTATCTGATAATGCTGACTAAATATCCAGCCTTAGAGACTAAATAAAATTCAAACAAGGTTGAAAGGTATAAGATCCATTGAAGCAATATTACCAACCTGGCCAAGTTGGCATAGTGGTTTGAATAGGCTTGGCCACCACAGACTACTGTGTGTGAATGCTTGGCCTTCAGAAGTGGTACTATAAGTATTAGTGCCTTCTTGGAGTAGATGTGGCCTAGTTGAAGGAATTGTGTCACTGTTGGGGGCAGACCCATGCTCAAGGTCTGCTCGGTGTCGAATTCCAGTCTTATTCTGCTGCCTTCAGTCAATATGTGGAAATCCCGGCTCTTTCAGAACCATGACTACCTGAATGCTGACCATGTGTCCCACCATGAGGATAGTGAACTAAACCTCTCACACTGTAAGCCAGCACAATTAAATGTTTGCCTTTAAAAGAGGTGTGTCTCTTCACCGCAATAGAAGAACATAGATTTTTTTATTAGTTTTCAGTAATTCTATAGAACACTGATTTAAAAACAAAGTTATATGCAGTCCACAGAAAACATTAAGAGTCTTAAACTTCTTAGAATCATTTACTGGAAGGAAGGTAGGAAGGTAAGCATGGTGCTAGCACCGTTTATTTATTATGTACATCTTAATGAGGGCGAGATACCTAACACCATTACTGGTAGAGAAGAGGCTACACTATAAGAGAATCATGGTGTGTAGAACTATCAATACATGGGATCCAAGACTAGATCCTAAGTCAGAGGCAACTGCCTAGACATTTAAGTTTAAGAGGTTCTCAGTGTGAGAACTCTTGGGGACAAGTAAAGTCAGGGTTAGGGTTAGGGTTAGGGTTAGGGTTAGGGTTAGGGTTAGGGTTAGGCTTAAATGGGGATGTGAAGGTAGGGGTGGAGACAACAGGTGAGCACATGCACAAGGCTTGCTGGTATTGAGAATAGAGAAAACTCCAAAGAAGTCTTGCATAGGCTGGGTACAGTGATTAGTGGCATAACCCTAGCTTAAGGCGCATGAGGCCCAGGGTTCAAATCCCTAGTATCATGGGAAAAAACCGTCTTCAAGGAACTAGATAGAAGGCTTAATGGATAAGCACACTTGCTTTTTTCCCAGAGGACCAGCATTTGTTTCTCTGCTCCTAAACTGGGCAGCTAACTGCCTGAAAGTCCAGCTCTAAGGTTCTGAGGGATCAGACACACTCTGGTCTTCCTGGGTGCAATTCCTATTCCACCACTGAATTAGAACATCACTTTTAGAAGAGCTTCATTCTCTCCTTCGATGTTTCCAACTTCTTTGTCATAGGTATTTTGTTGTTGAAGAGCTTATGTATCCAATGTATGTTCTCTTTTTCTCCTGTGTGTGTGTTTAAGTTATATACATATAGCAAGTGGGTTAAGAAAGAAATACATCATGAAACAGGAAGTTTCAACTACATGAAGAGAGTTTAAGAAACTCTCCAGAGTTTCTTAACTACACCAGAGAGTTTAAGAAAAATCAACCAAAATGGTAAGAGTCTTAGAAAATACTTTCTTACATAACTTTAAAACTCCACCTTTTCTAACTGACAACATTTTATTCAGCCAATGATCGAATTAATTCAGAGAAGAATAATCAACTTGATTTTTTTACAGTAAGTCAGTCCAACTGGAAAATTTGAATTCTCCAAGAAAACTCTGATTAGCAACATTTTCAATTGTCAACAGACATCTGCAATAATACAACCACTCCTTTCCTTCCTTTCTTTCTAAACTTATTTTTGCTAAAAAAAAACAAAAAAAAAGTAGCTATAATACAAACATACTGTTGGGTGTAAAAAAGGAAGATATAGCATTATAGTTCCTTTCTACAGTAAAAGCAAATCCGATACTGAAATCTGAACTTACCCTCGGTCTCCAAAGAACTTGGCTTTGACCATGTCTATGTCTTCAAAAGGATTAATTATACTAGTGAATACAATAATTCCACTTTCATTTTATCTGTTTAATAAACAATTCATGAATCAATTAATTCTTTGTTTTATCCACTGAGAAGATGCTGTCTAGCTGATGATCAGTAGGAGTCAGCTGTTGAAAAGGAGCAGTAGAGACACACTGAGCTAGTGCATTCCCCATGCATTCCTCCATGATTTCTAACACAGAAAGGATGTTTTGAGAACAGCTGTACTCTTAGGACACAGGGAAGCTTAAAGGTGAAGTGTTGAGAAAGTAAAGTTAGAATCAATGAGTAGGAAAATAAAAAGCATGAGGAGAATGCTAGCACGCAAACAAAAGTTGTCTCTCATTTAAACAATAATGTGTAAATTGGCATGAAGAGGTTACAAGCAAAAGAAAAATGAAGACAGAGAAATAAATGAAAGACGAAAGGAAGGAAGGTTGAAGGAAGTAAGGACAGAAAGGAGGGAGGAAGGGAGTGGGGAAAAGGGAAAAGGAAGAGTGAGAAAAGAAGGAAGGAGGAAGTGAAGAAAAGGAAAGAAAGGGGCAACACAGCAGGAATGGTGGAAACGGATTCTTGTCAGCTCCCCCTTCTCTGTTATAAGATGCGTAGGCTATAACACAATAGTTAGAAAGGGCTGGAAGTAGAGTTACCTTCGAAGGAATCTAATACCCAGATCTTAAACCTACAAAGACCAGTGGTCATATGAACCTATGGCTCCTTCTGGAATAAATAAGATGAACCTCATCTCTGAGGAAAGGTTAAGAAAAAGCAAATTACAAATGTAGGTAGAGCAAACACACACACACACACACACACACACTATACACACATTTACATACACATATATATGTAAACACATATGTACATATGTGTTCAAGGCACTCAGCAAACTTTAAAACTCACCCCAATAACCAATCTTCCACTAGTTTAAAGAAACTTTATATCTCAAATAGATCAATGCAAAATAGATGGATGAGGAAAAGGATCTAAAGACATGGCAATGGGACATAAAAACAGCTAGGCAACTCACATGCACAGGGACACACAACTGCAACCATGAATCCAATTTAATTAGTAAGCTCCTGAATTTCTTAATATATCGTTGCTGAGATTTAGAACTAAGTAGCTATAACTTTACTGTGAAGTAATTAACAGAATAGAAAAAATTATCAAGCAAATATAGCCATTCTATTTATTTTAATCATTAATTCTAAATTCCTTCCTGTTAGTCAGTTCATCAATACCCAATACTGTCCTGATTACCTTTAGCAAAATAACATTGAAACCAACTAAATATTAATTTGTTTGTTTTTTTACTAAATAGTTTTAGTTATTAATTACTTAATCCTGTAACTAGTAACTTCGTAGACCTACAAGAAACAACATGCACACTACAACTGACACAAAAATAGAGTAATAAATCAGTTTCCATTTTCAGCTAGATTTCATGTATTTGACAACACAGACCATTCATTAAATATAAAAGGAGTCATGATTATTTGTTTAAAACATTAAACTATTTTTCATAGAAATTATAATTTTAAGTACCTTAAGTTAACTAGCTCATTTTTATTGGAACAGGAACCCTACAATGTAAGCAGGAGAAATGTCCTCCATATTTTATAGGCAAGGAAACAGGCCTGGAGTGAAAAGCTGACATTCTTAATGCTACTCTAACATTCAAAGGAGGAAAGACGAAACTTAATTCTGACGTAATCACCTTATGCTGGCTCCTACTACTCTCTGAGTTTATTACATACAGCTTGTTTAGACACCAGTACTGTCTTACTATAGAAATAAAGGAGGGTAACATGTGTCCTCATGTGAGTTTATAGTCATAAAATTTGTTCCCTGGAGTATTTTGTATGTGTCACACAGTAAGACAGAGTACTTTCACTATTTAAGAAGTGAAATAGATAAAATAAATACACCTAAATGTAATATATATTCTGTGTACTTGCATGCATTCTATGAACGTATCCACACATGGTGATACTGTGGCTTTCCTCACCCTGTTAGAAAAGCAATAATGCTTAGTTAAGTTTGTATTTTATTATTAATTATGCAATTAGGAATATTGGAAAAACAATTATATATTAAACCAACATAAATACATGAACAGCACAACTGAATATATTTTCAGAAAAAAACCTACATATCTACCTTCAATTATTCTTGCTTTTAGTTCATAATTGATTATGTAAGTAAGATTTATTAAATTAAAACCAGATTCTGACATTTGAAACATTCATAAACATATCTTCCTTTTTTTATTTGTAATTAGACTAAAATTTGTAGTTAGCATTCAAGTTTTGCAATTCAACTATGCAAATCATCCCCATTTTTACTTGGGAAATCCTGTTTGCTAGAAAATTTTCTTTGTAATTTTTCTAATCTCTGGACATGCAGTCTTATTTGAAATTCTACAAGTTGCTAAGTTACTGGGCCAGCTTAGTTCTTACTTAAGAAAGCAGGGTTAGAGAAACCCAAATCCAAGAGGTTTGCCTCTATGCATTCTTAATATCCAAAGAAACCCTTCATCCCAAACATCAGAGTCAACCTTGAAGAATGCTGTCAGACATAGGCTGAATGTACCCTTCAGTTCCTCACCTTATTTATGTTGCTTATATTTCTACTTGACCTTATTATTCAAGTTGAAAAACCACTTTAACCACGTGCTATAAACTATATTAGGAAAAAATACTAGTCATTTATATAAACTGATTTACTTCTGGAAACAATGCTACCCCACCCCCCCAGCACTAGAAATGCACTATTAAAAATGGAGCAAGCATTCTTCCAGAATTATCTGTGATAATGAAAACGATTACACAACAAAATGTAATTCCCTTAAATTAATGCCAAGAACCTATAACGCATAATACTCTTATAATATAGATATTCAAACAGTGAGAATATTCTAGACTTTTCAAGTGGGCTTAATCAAGTCAACCTAAAAGCAGATAACTTTCAGGTCTAGAAGATAGTGATTCTAAATTTCTATTCTATAAGTGGGAGAAGGGAAAATCAGTGAGATGTCATAGTATTTTAGACACTATTGCTGGCCCTGATATATAAGGACAAGATTCAAGGAGCCAAAGATGGCATTGACAAGTCATCACTAAGGAAAGGAGGCACTTCATCTCAGAGTTACAGGGAATGGTATCAGTTCAGAAGTAGGGTCTTTCTCAAATCCAGCTAGGAACACAACTAGATCAGACCTTTATTACAACCTCATGAAACCAAGAACAAAGAAACTGGTGAAAGCCAAGTTAAACTCCTAGAGAACAGTGAAATAATCGATTGTTGTAAGCTGCTAAGTGGATGATAATTACTTTTGGCAACAATAGAAAAATATCATTTTGATCGAGGTAACTCAGTCACAAAAGAATGAACATGGTATGTACTCAATAATAAGTGGTTATTAGTCCAAAAGTTCAGAATACCCAAGAGTCACTTCACAGCAACCATTGGGCTAAGCATGAGGTCCCAGATGGAGGAGTTGGAGAAGGGACTGAAGGAGCTGAGGGAGTTGGCAGCTGCATGGAGGGAGCAACAATGTCCACTGGCCTGACCTCCCAATGCTCCCGGAGACTGGATCACCAACCAAATAATACACATGGAGGGACCCATGGTGTTGGCCACATTATGTGGCAGAGGAGGGTCTTGTTAGCCATCAGGGGGAGGAGAGGCCCCTAGGCCTGAGGGTGTTAGATCCCCCAGTATAAGAGAATGCCAAGGAGGGAAGATGAGAGTGGGTGGGTGGGTGGGTAGGGGAATACACCCATAGTGGCAGGGGGAGAGGGGAGGGAATGGGGAGGTACAAATGGGGAGATCTGGAAAGGGGGAAACATTTGAAAGTAAATAAAGTATCAAAAAATATATCATTTAAGATTAACAACCTATAGATACATTAGTTTCAATTCACACAGCAGAAAGTTAGATCAGGAGACATCCTGTGAAAATAGTTATTAGCACTATACATCGAATTACTTTCTTTCTTAAAATTGTATGCATGCATGTATGTATGTATAAATGTATGTATGTATACATGCATACAGGTATTTATTTGTATATCTTTCTACTTTATGTATGTGGGTCTTTGCCTGCTTGTGTCTGTGCACCACGTGAAAGTCTGGTAATTCAGAAGTCAGACAGAATCAAACTGGTGTTATAGACAGTTCTAAGGTGCCATGTGGGTGCTGGGAATCGAACTGTGTTCCTCTGGAAGAGCAGCCACAGATCTAAACAGCTGAGCAATCTCTCTATCCCCATGCCATTTTTAAAAAATTTCACTTGTTTTCAAATCATATTCCAGAGAAAGTGGATATACTAGGCTTATGGGCAAACCATGAGGGGGATATATGTTCAGTGTCCTCCACCAGAACTTTATAAATTTATCTTTTTTGTCATAAGCAAAGGTACTTTCAGTGCATTCCTCCATTAGTCATAACCACTAAATTCAATGTCTTGAAAAAAACATAATCTGAAGAATGTCCAAATGATAACAAAGGCATGATAAGGGAATTTAAAACCTACTGAAGGGAACAGTAATTCAATTAAATATCTGCAGATCATATGTAAATGCAGTGTGCTGTCACCACTATGAAACTTGTGTAATAATCATGTATCTCATGGAGGCTGTCTTCACAGCTCCTTCCCTTACATACGATATTTTTCCTGAACTGATGTTCAGAAATACTTTCCTCAAGGAAAACACTAGAATACTGCATTCATATCCAAGGACTTGCAGCATGGAAGGTTTGGAGGCCCTAATCCTCAGAGATTTATGCAAGTTCAGACCTAAATTTTTTGAGGTATATCCACCAGCAACTTTCTGAAAGTAGAACCTTTTGAAATCAGCTAGAAACCCTTTTCCCAGCAGAGTAAATGCTCATGTGGGCTGCACATACTTCTCTTGTAACTGTATCTCAGAAGGGAACAAATGTCAAAGAAGAAGGAGGTGAGCAAATGCAACTGCTCAATGTTCTCATGGAAACAGGATCAATGTTCCCCCCACCAGTTAGAAAGTGTCTCCGGTAAAACTGACCAACCCTGGACTTCGCAGATTTGCCCTCATCTTCCACAGGGCCATGGGAAGCAGAGTTCTACTGGCCTAAGGGGACTGGGGGGAAGGCCAGGTGAGCAACAGCACAGAGCCATCTGTGCCTCTGAATGTCCTATTCTGCTTCCTACAGGTCTCTACAAATTTATTAAACTCTGGACAGTTTGTAAACAGATGTCATTATTTTGAGGGATTGTAAAGCTCAGGCGTGGCAAATTAATCCCCATTTTATGCCAGGCCCCATTTAGTATTTCTAAAGGGAGTGCATAATAAATCCCGCCAACTCTCTCTTTAAGGGCTATTCAGATACTAAATAAACCAAGAACATTTTAAAATGCAATCTCACAAAAATCTGCTCTGCTTAACCTTCTCTCCTTCTTTAAAAAAATAAGAAAGGCATGGTGTTCTTTTTTTGTTAATTAATTCATTTTAGACAATTCCTTAAATTTTCATTTTAATAAATTTTTGTGTGGGTGCATTAATTACTTTCAAAGATGCTTTACAACTGTTACCTATTAAAAGCCTTTGTTAGTGAGTAAAAAAAAAAAAAAAAAAGAAAAAAAAAAGAAAACCTTCCAGTGTGCCCCCCTCCTGCTCTGAGCAGGTCCTCGCTATCAACTGCTGGAGTATTCTCGCTTTGCACCTAGAGCTATAATTATTTTGCTTTAATTTTACAAAACCTTTTGTTCCATTCCCATGAGCCCACCTGATCCTTATATTACACTCGCTCTATTAAAACACTCATGCAGAACAAAGCATGGCTGTACTGATTCATAAGTAACTTTTTTTTTCCTCAGTAAAATGCCACTGGCTAGGGTGTGGGCCACTGACTTGGGATTCACTCTCTGTTGCCAATTTTCGTGTATTAGAGATATGTTGTTTCAAAGTCTGTAGTCTCTTCCACCACCCTTCCTTTGCTGCATTTTCTTTTTGTGATTTTCAATATATTTTATCTATACATAATTTTATGCTAGGCGAGGGCACTATAAATGGTATAATGTTGAGAAGCTAGGTATATGAAAAGATTATAATCATGTTATGATTTTCTTATGCATATATGGCTTTTTAAAGTCATTTTTGTGCCTCCTTTAACTTCATTTTCTCTCCTTTTTCCACCCATTTTCCTTGAGGTCTTGCAACACATGTGGGCCTTTGGCAGAAAAAAAATTCTGTGACTCATCCAGCGAATTGTTTGTTTGCTCTGAGGAGCACTCCGAGGACCCTCTGGGCTGCACAAGGAGCCCTTTGATCCTGAAATGTGATTTCTTCCAGATGTTTTTCCCACAGCCACCTTTCTGCAGTGTCCCTCCTCATTCTGTATCATAAGAATAAATGCTCAAGAACAACTGTGATGGCACACATGTTTCCTGAATGCAGTGTGACAGAGAACTGATGTCTGACTTAGCCTTTGTGTTCTTGCCTACAGCAGCAATGAAAGAAGGTTAGTATGGAGGAAAGCAGAACTGAGTTTGGTCTCTTTAGATATCTTCATGATTAAAATGAGAATTACGAGTATCAGGGCCAAGAAACCATGTAAAAAAATCTGCAGAGAATTGTTCAAGAAGCTAGCTTTATCTAGCTGAAAGTCTTACCATCATGGCATGTGTTTAACTGGTTCAGTTAAAAAGCAAGGTGCAAACATCAAAGTCAGTTTCCCCGCTGACCTCCTCCTCCCCCTTTGGAATTCTCCCACCTCTCTCTCCCTCATCTGACCCCCAGGAGGAGTGAAGGATGTGAGTCAGGCAAGGGTTAAAGAATGGTGCACAGGTAAAGATGAGGCGGTAGTTTGAACACTCCTATTCCAAAACAGAAACCTTGATGCCATCATCTGAATACTTCTATTCCAAAATACACAAACCTTAATCCCTCTATCTATAAATACCATTTTATATGGTTAAAAATAAGAGACTGAGGATTTTTTTCCATGGAGATGTTTTCTTGAATTTTCTAGATGGGCACCAAATGCAACCACATAAATCCCATGCATTCTTAACAGAAGGAGGTTGCCTATAGACAGAAGAGGGCAAATCAGTGTGACCATGAAACCAGATATTGCCCCAATGGGTGATGTGGCCACAACCAAGAAATACTTCAGTCAGCAAAACTAGGAAAAAAAATTATCTCTTATAGTTTCCAGAAAGAAAAAAATGTCTTTTTGCCCTCACCAGGACCCTTGGTGCTAACATTAGACTTGTAGACTGAAGAATTATTGGAGAATAAAGTGCATATGACCTGTATCATGATGAAGGTAGTAGCTTACTACAGTAGCCATAGGAAAGAAACACAGGAGATGACTGGGTTCCAAACCATGTTAAACAGAATCCCTAAAGTCATCCAAGTCTCAGGCTGAGCACACTCCAAGCATCAGGTGCCAACACTGGAGACTAAATTCCATTTTGCTGAACCAAAGGTCTTAAGAGCAATTAAGTTACCCCAGGTTATAAAAGTAACATAACAAGGTGACAGGAGCACCAAAGGCATTTAACAAGACTACAAAGATTGACAATGAAAAGGATCCGACTTTCTTTTTATTGGTTATTTTATTCATTTAAATTTCAAATATTATCCCCCTTCCCGGTTTCCCCTCCACAAATCCCCTATCCTAACCCCTACCCCTGCTTCTATGAGGGTGCTCCTCCACCAACCCACCTACTCACCCACTCCCACCTCATCATCCTGGCATTCCTGTACACTGGAGCATCAAGCCTGCACAGGACTGAGGGCCTCTCCTCCCATTGATAAGGCCATCCTCTGCTACATACACAGCTGGAGCCATGTGTACTCCTTGGTTGGTGGCTTAGTCCCTGGGAGCTCTGGTTGGTTGATATTGTTGTTCTTCCTATTGGGTTGCAAACCCCTTCAGCTCCTCCAGTCCTTTCCCTAACTCCTCCATTGTGGTCCCCATGCTCAGTCCGATGGATGGCTGCAAGCAGGATTCGACTTTCTAAGGTTAGTTTGAGTATTACGTGAAGTAAGACAAGTTTATATTTTCTCTTAAACTGGCCATTTGTATGTAAGATACCACTACTCATTTCCCCAGATTTAACTGTTAATAAAACAAACATTAGTTAAAAGGTTTACCTGTACTAAACTTTTCAAACATCTTCAATGTGTATGGATTTCTTGCTAACATGTATGTCTGTGTACTGTGTGTATGCCAGTTAACCATGGAGGCCAAAAGAGGGCATCAGATTCCCTTGACTGGAGTCACAGGCAGCTGTGAGCCACTATGTGAGTGCTTGGAATTGAACCCAGTCCTCTGGAAGAATAGCCAGCATTCTCAGCTGGTGAGCCATGTCTCCAGCCACATACAACTACATTTGATAAAAAAAAAAATACTATACTATAAAATTGAAGGTCCTCTGCCTTCACTTCTAGTAACTTCCTTTACCTGATCAAAGGAAAATCTATTTTTAATGTTTGATATAACATAATTCATATCTGAAACAATAATTTTCCTGTTTATGGGATATAGTAAAAATGTTAATACATACACAGAAGACATGAAAAAACTGGGGTAATCAATATTTGAACCTACACTTGTGTGTGTGTGTTCTAGGATCCATTAAATCCTCTCTTTGAGACCTTTATGAAACTATATAATAACCTGTTATATATAAAAGGTAATTATTCTGTCCATATGACTTTAGCATCCATTATTTCATCTGACTTTATCTCCCTTTCTCTTTCCCCTTCTGTGAAATCAACAAGTTTTTTGTTTGTGTGTTTCTTGATTTTTTGTTTGTTTGTGTGTGTGTGTTTTTCACTTATGGGTAAGAACATGCTCTACTTGTCTGTCTGGGCCTGGCTTATTTTACTTAACATTGTATCCCAAATTCAGCAATGCTTAGATGTGTTAAAACATTAAAACTTGTTAAGAAAATACAGCAGCAGAATGACTGTTGTAAGCTACACCACTTAGGATATCACTTTCCCTAGATTATGATTAAAAATCTGTTGCAGTTTCAACATCAAAAAGCTCAAGCAAGTACAGGGGAGATGGCTGAGCAAGAAAAGAAAATGCTTCCTGCCCAATCACAATTCAGATCCCTAGAGGCCAGTAAAGGTGGGTTGTTGAAGGGGCTGATTTATAACTCCATTATGTAGGAACAGAAGACAGACTCCCTGGCTATCTGGCTAGCCAGACTAGCCAAAATGGTATGCTCCATGTTCGGTGAAAGAGTCTGTTACAAATATATAGGGTTAAGAGAGATTGAGGACATTTACTATCAACACTGGAGACTTCTCACATAGGTGATATAAGTGCATGTTCACCTACGTGTGCATTCGTACACCTATGAACACACAAGCTTACATACAAGCACATAGATAGATAGACAGACAGAGACACACACAGAGAGAGACCCCACATATATAAGCAAAAAAGAAAAATGAAAAGAAAAACAAAAAATAAGAAGGAAGACACCGAAATTCCCATGATTCTTTTGAGGTACAGGGCATTTCAACAACCAAATCATTTATCTTTGGAACAACAAAACAGTGAACCTAGACTACTAGGGCAAATGAAGGAATCATGTTCTAGCAAGTTTAAAAGGCTGTAAGTCATCCAACAAATAAGAAAAATTGAGAAAACCAGTAAGAAATGCTGACTCTATTTTGTACAATCTGAAAAGCAACAACTGAGAAAAATCCAATAGCTGGAGAAAACAGTCTGATGACTGGACATAAGGAAGAGCATTATTTATTTTTTTACTACCTTCTTCTTAACAGGGAGCACCGTGTTAGACATAATATTTACCATTATATTTAAAAACAAATAAAATGTTATTTTAATAAAGAATTGACTTATGATTATTATACCCAATGACAGATGTCTCAAGTCAGAAAATACTGTTTTGGGGTCTTTCTCTCCAGGCACCCTCACTTGAGAAGCATAAATAATATGAATTCCCATGTGTTTCCTTTACCATTTCCTGTCACTACCAGATCGACTAAAGGCAGTTCAAGTGTCAGGACTTCAGAGGCAGTTCAAGTTCCACCTGTGCTGTGCAAACCAGTCTATGTAAATTCCATCTTCACACTCACTATGTTTCGTGACTTCATTTACACTACTATTAGTGGGATATATTACCTATTTTGGGTATGAAATATCAATGGAGGTTTTGACAGTAACATGCAGGGGGAAATTGTTAATACAATTCATCATCATAACCCTATGTCAACTTCTTTGAGATCAGGAGACATTGTTCTTCCTTTAATTCATTTTTCTTATACCCAGGATGTGTTGAGAATTACTAGTTGACACACAATCTGTCCTGATCGGTCGAGTTAGATTTGCAATTCTTAAAATACAGTATTGAATGCTGAAGAGACAAGCATTTAAAAACCTATAAGAAGTTTTAAGATCCTAATACAATAGATGCTTAGCTCTTTTAGCATAAATCAGGATCCTAAAGCACCTGTACTATTCATGGTCAGTACAGGAGGGCAACAGATTTCCTTGGGATGGGGGTGAGTTGAATGGGGATTTAAAAGTGAAGAGCCAAGAGTTCAGAAGAAAAAGACTGTTTGGATTTCCTGTAAATTGAAAAAGAAGTTATTCTAAACATATTAGCCATTGTGTTTCTAAGACAATGTGAACTAATCAAAGCCTTAGGTGATCAGTTACTTTGTTAAAGTTTCTAATAAACACTTCTTGATTATGAACTAATATCTTTAAAGTGAATAGATTTATAGAATTCCCTCTTAATATAGATACATTAGACATTAAAAAGAAACACACAGTTATTTTCTTTTCTTAGAAGTAAATTGGTGAATTTCAAAATAAAAGTCTGTAAAAAAAATATATAAGTGGAACTTAATTACTGGATAAAAACGTTCTACATCAATGTCTGTTTTTGATATGCCTAACTTACAAATTACTATGCATTTTTTCTTAATAAAATGGTATTCCATCAAATATATAGATGATAAAATTTCCTCAGAGATTTATGAGCAGCTAAGCCAATCCCTCATTTTACAAATTAAGAGATAACATGTGAGCATGTAAATAAAGGCTACTTTAAGATTTTCATTGAGATAAAATGTCTTTACATGAAGAATAAATGAGAAAAACAGAATTAACAAAAAAGAAAAAAATACTGGGGAGGGGGAGAGGGACAGACTATTCCTAGTTCTTCCTGGACAAGTTAGTAACAACAATTTCAAACAATTATTAATAGTCTAAACATACAGGTAGCTTAGACAGGTGTATATCATCTTAAACAATCATTCACTTCCTATATTTATAATAAGTTAATTGTCCATTTGCTTATATTAAATATGGACTCTTATTTCCTGAGTATGTGTAAATTGAAACATGTGTAAAGAGAAACCAGATGATGATTATTTGATTATTTAAATCTGCTTTAAAAATGAAATTTATCTAAAAACAGAGACAACATAAAGATTTTGGTGAAATCATCTAAATATAAATTGTAGTTTAGAGACTTGGTATAAGGAGTATGTATATTGTTTAAAAGCTCATGGATCAGACTTCCAGGAACTGAATCTTAACTTTGTCACATATTTTAATCTTGGACATTTTTCCCCCTTTCAGGACTGGAGAGCTGGCTCCATAGTTAACACTGCATACTGCTCTTGTCAAGGATTTGATTTTGATTCCCTGCATCTACAACTTCTTGTGATTCCAGTTTCAGGGGCATCTTATGCTTCTGACCAACTCAGGCAACCACGTGCACATACCAACACACAGAAGCATAAACACATACACACAATAAAAATCCATCTTTCAAAGGTTTTCCTCTCTGTCCCTAAGTTTATCCAGCAAAAGAGTTAATGTGAAGACAGTTGGTGCAATTTTGGATATAACTCTCTTAGAGCAAGTCCTGGTACATAGAAATCAATAAAGGTTAGCTGTCACTACTAACCTTATAGTTAGTGACTAACTACTATAGATACTATAACTACTATATACTA
>JADRCH010000180.1:138931-172811 GCA_019843965.1 Rhynchomys soricoides | reverse complement strand
ATACTATACTATACTATAGTTAGTGACTAACTACTATAGATACTATAGTGACTAACTAACTATAGTATAGTAGTGACTAACTACTATAGATAAGAATGTTAACTATTTCAGAAGGAAAATTTTCTAATTTAAAAGACTTTTGAAAAATTGTCTTCCAATGTCCTCTCGAATTAATTTACACTAATATTTTGTCATAGTATAAACAAAAGGATGTGAGATATAGGTCTGGTTTGGCTGGCTTATAGATTTGAGTCTGAAATGATATCATTTTAAACTGCACATGTTAGCACACAAGGCTAACTCAAGCTCTAGGACTGGGCCACCTATATAGCAAGCCATTGTCATTTTCTCAGAAGAAGAAGAGATGGAGGAGGATAACAAAGTGGAGGAGGAGGAAGAGGAACTGGCGAAAGAGGAAATCAAAAACAAACTAGAAAAACGATCAAACACCAAATGGGAATAAGCTAAAATGCTAGTCAATTCTGGCTTAATGCAACTGGAGATGTCTTCTAAGAGGCACAAAGCCAAATTCCAAACTGGGGTACACTATCGATACAATCTCCAAACAAAACAAGACAAAGAGGAAAACAAGGAAGGAAAAGACACTTGGTAGCATGTGCATTAACCTTTCACTTAGAGAACAAGAGAGAATATTCAGAGGAAAATGAAGGTTCAAACTCTGTAGGAAGCAAAGGCCAACTGACAAGCCTCAACCCAGTATCTTAGCCACTGACCTAGTGCTATGCAAGAATTTGTCTACAGGTCCTTTTTTCCTGCTATCCAGAGATCTACCTGGGAAGAAAAATCACCCCATTAATTATTATTCAATAAATTGTTCAGGAGAATGTATTGTATGAATACCTGAACTAGTTAATTAATAACAGTGGCTACACTGGAAATGCTAGTCAGCAATGCTCAAAAGAATAGTAGCTAAGAGTCTCACAGGCATGCCTATTCAATTGCAAACAGAGCTGCAGTTGAACTGACTGCATATGGTAGTATCAGGAATGGATTTCTCATCTTTGAGCATGGGATAAGTACTCTAAGTATTTAGATAGATAAATAGATAGATAGATAGACAGACAGACAGAAAGAGCAATATAGAGATAGATATGTATAGATACATTTACATGTATGTACCCATACATATATGTATATATATATAATTTCAAACGTGTAAGTTATTATTTTCTTTCAACAATTTTCTGTTTTAATGCACCAACATTTATTTTGAATGATATTTTGCAAAGCATGGGAACAAAGTGTAGTGTGGGACAGATATAACTAAATAAACCACTGAAAACTCTGAAAGCAAATTTAGTCCAAAGAGTCCTCAATAATGTGTTGTAGGAGATCATTAGAGAAGAAACAATTACTCATAGCTGGGGGAATGAAGGTAATTTTAGTAGAAGGCAATATCAGAGCAAGGTCTTGATGCAAATACTTTATCTCTGTGAAAACAGCATTATACCCTTAATGTGAAAATTGGCTGATATACAGAGATAAGTGGAAAGATCTGTGGATGGGTGACATACACATCAAAGTCATGCCCTCTCCTGATATATTTGAAAGGCCTACTATTAGTTGATGCACATGGCCCTGTAATAACACTCAGTCCAATAAATAAAATAATAATTCCCCTTACAAATTCATTCATTTGTGAACATCTATTTATGCATTCATTCTTTCAAACTCATGTGAGACCTCTTTAGTTTGAGATTCTAAATTGTGCTGAGTACACTAGATACCACAGTGACCAAGACAGAATAGACTCTCTGACCAAGAAAGTATACAATCTAATTAGTACTTTCACATTGATAAAATTATGTTAAATGAAATACTAGATGTTATGAGAACAAATAATTGTAACTTATTTATTCTTAAAACTGTTACAAAAGCATAGCAGAACTATACATACACAGAAATAAAGTGCTAGTGGCATATCTTAATTTCTTCTGATCTGTTCTTGTTAATTTAGAGAGCAGTCTGGTGCATATTGGTCTCACTCATCCTATCTACTATTACATTTTTCCTTTTAACTACATATTTAATTTTGGATGTATCAAAACCAAATTCATCTTGTTAATTTCTTTTAAAGTAAATATCATCACATCTTTTCCTGTCCCAGCATTTCTTTTTATGTTAAGATACATTTTATTATAAATGACAGTAAGCTAGGGAAGATGATGTGTTAAACAGGTTTTATAAAAGCAGGAGTGTTTCTTTTGTGAGATTAAATCTACAGGTCTAAGAAGAGTAAAATCTTGTTTGGACCAGTAAATTGAGCAAACACAGAGAGGAGTCACACAGGAAGCAATTATAGGCAACACCAATTCTTGCCATTTTAATAAGTCAAGGTTAGCGATGGTCCCTTAGTTGTGACACTTTTGAAAATACAAGTTCTATCCTATGGCCTTTCACAATCATTTTCCTAGAAATTGTCTGCCACACAGTTGATCTTTTCGGGAAACTAGACTTCTATATTTTATTGCAACAGAAAATACGGTTTCCTTTTTTCTTATTCTTAGGGAGAAATAAAATGGTGTAGGCCCTTTCCCAAACATAAAAAATTAGTTACCAAAAGACTATCAAGTCACTGTACCAAGGCATACAGTTTAGGGCCTTGCCTCATTGGGCTCCATGTAGTTTAACATGACAGTTTTGTAGCTTGACAAGAAGGTATCAATAATTTTGGAAAATGTGCTTTGTATGAGTAACACTGAAAAAATAAATACAAACAAAAAATTTCATTATTGCATGAATTACCATAAAATTAGTACCTTAATTATTTAAAAAAATGTAATCAGCTCAAGTGGCTTTACATATGTAAGATGGTCCTCTGGCTAGAAGGATGATAGATCCACAGGGTTTCACTCTAAACTGTCAGATTTGGGGCTGGTTATTCTATAGGCTATCTCATAACTGGTCTATTTTTAAATTTTCCCATCAATATCAGGAATCAAAAATATAATTTAAAAGTATAAAATGTCTTTCCATTACCATACAGAGAAGTTAAAAGGGGATGAACAAACCACACTATAAAAATGAAAATAAAAATGCCAATTTTCTCTCATGTGATGAAATATGACGGCTTCTACTCACTTATAAAAATCAGGAGAGTTTTGGTCTCTTTAGGACAGCTCGTCAGTTAAACACATTGACACTAAGTATGACAACAAGCAACAATTATTGCAACAATAATCATGTATAAGGCACTGTGAAAAACAGTTCATATATTACCTCCTAATTTCTCACAATAGTATTATAGGTAAGAAGCTAATGAAAAGAGAGGCTAACCACATGCAGGGCAAACAGAACAACAGTAGGTGGAAGGCATGTACACTTCTGAACTCGGGTAATCAATGGGATCTATATCGCCAAAGCATCATTTAGCTTACCCAAGCTTTAAATTCCTTATCTATCAGGGATTGGTAAATATTTTCTATCAAAGAAAACCCAATAAATATTCTACACTTTTTGTATAGAAAATAAAATTAGAGATGCTACAGTCTGCAAGCATGTACAAAAACAGAGTGAAAACAAATTACATGATTTGTTTTATTAATACAATTTGAAATACAAATAAAAAGTACATTTTGACAATATAGTACTGATAAGGAGCATAGAGAAGATAATACTTTGATAAGTCAATGCCATAGGCAGTCCCTGCAATCGTGTAGACTGCAAATATTCAATGTGAAACCATTCTTTGTCCACAAGATTAACAAATTAGATTAGTATTTCTAATCTCATGATCTAGAAATCAAAGCTGGAGTACAGGATGACCTCTGAGGACTCCCACATCCCAGGGACCTGATGGGATTGTCTTACTTTCCCAGCATTGCAATCCTGACTGGCCATCAGTTGGTAGACAGGCAGTAAAGACCATCACAAACCACACAATCCATAGATTCTACAACAACTGCAGCAGCAAACATTTATATTTTGTAAATTATTATTTTCTTAGAATGTTTCAGATTTTATTGCAGTTCCACAGGCCCCTAAACTATCATCAAAGAGGGAAATCTTTATGCTGCCAAGGCATTAGATGGTATATCCCGTTAGATGGTATATCCAATGCAGAGAGAGAACCACAAAGGCAGAGAAAGAAAGCGAGTGCACAGAAGAGTCTTCCCATAGAGGAGTGGGGTTTTTTTTAATTTAATTTTATAGTCTGTCCTAATATTTCATACCTTAAAGTAACAGCAACATAAAATGGAAGGTGAATTTGTAAAATTCTCTTTTTATATTGCTTTATTATTGTTGTTCTTATTATTAGTAAAACCCCTATGGCTAGTTATGGGAGTTTGTCAAATAGCTTGTAGAATCACTAATAATCTCCTCCAAGAGCGAAAATCAGGTAGCTTACTGCAGATGCAGATTTTATTTTCTAATATTGAAAAAGCAGTTTTCTTACTCTTACTTAGAACAAAAATGTTAAATTATCTACTTTATCAGTAATAATACTTAACCTCTTATATTCTTATAAAATTCCATTATATTTAACACCAAACATCATATTGTCTCAATTAGATAAAGTGCAATTGAACACACCCATAAGTCAAATCAGCAGACAATCCACTCACAAGTCTGATGAGTTCATAGAAATTATGGGTGGAACAAGGGGCCTATTCAGGTCAAGGTTAAAAAACTGAGAAATAGTATCAGTAGATTACTTGATAGTGCTAAATAAGAACTATCCTAGAAAAGCTGTTATGTCTCTAAAAACTGTGCCTTTTTCTAAGTTATATTTTATATTGCCTAAAAAAGTTATATTTCTGTTTTCAAGTTAAGAACAAATCAGAAAATCAATTCATACTAGTATGTATGAAGTATATATGTATGAAGAACTGATTCCTTTTAGTTCTTCCAAAAAAAAAAAACAAACATAAAACAAAACCAAAATACCCTTTCAAATGCTGTTATGATCCATTATAGCATTAACATTTTTAATTCAAAATTATTAAAGGATTGTTCATAATTACTAGGAAAATTTGATCAAAACCATAATGAGTTATCACTTCATACATAAAGAATGAATGGATATCCTTAAAATATAGATAAGTTCTGGGCAGCTCACGAGAAAAGGGAACTTTTCTACACTCTTGGTCAGAAAAGAAACTGATACAGCCAGCACAGAAGAAAAGATGGAGGTTTCTTGAAAATTTAAAAAGTTGAATTTCTATGGTATTCAGAAATCCCACTTTTAAGCATGTATACATTTAGAATATGCACATAGCCAATGGCCCAAGAGTAAATTATTATGCTAAAGAGATATATCCAATATTTGAAGTATCTAAGATAGGAAAACAATTAGTCATCATAGACAAACATAAAATTATGTGGCATGTACCTCACAACACATATATGAAATTCAAGGAGATAATATTCAGATTAATGAAAGCAGAAATCCTCCAAAACTAGAATGTACTTGCTAGAGTTTGAAACTGGCCAAAATGTATAAACTTGCTCTTACAAGATGAATAAGCTATGGAGACCTATTGTATACACTGGTAACCATTATGAATAACACTGGATGGTATACTGGCAATTTGCTAAGACTTAATGACTTATTTTCTTAACACATAGACAACACAGGAAGTAACTATATGGTGTGACAGATGTGTCAATTTGCTTGATTTTGGTACATTTAACAATACATTTATATGTAAAAACATTACAGTACATCTTTGAATCGTGGAGTTTTGTCATTTAAATCTCAATAGACAAAAATACTGAGAACACTTCCCAAAAACAAGGTTTATAAAAGAAAGAAAGAAACAAAGAAAAATGAAAAAAAACAAAAAGAAATCCCACAACTTAAACAGCCTTCCTGCCTTGCAATCTTTCTGTCAACCCTCTGTAAGCACTGTAACAATCTCCTACGCGCTCTTCCAAACCTTGTGGACTACTGCACTTCATCAGTCTACAATGGGACTATTGTCTGTAACTAACAAACAAACCAGCAACAAAACATAAAACGACTAGTTTTCATACAAAAATATGTATGTGAAAATTTGCAGCAGTTCTATTCATACCTGCTCCAAATGGAAACCTGCAACTGCCTTTCTCTAATGCTTAGATAAATATTTTGAGGTCTATCCTAACAGGGAAATGCTACTCAGCAATCTAAGGGATAGAAACTGCTGACATGTTGGACAATATGCTGAGTAAAGTAAGCCTTTCCATGCTAGATTTCACTTGCATAATAATTCCCACAATGACAAACCCACAGTGATAAGAAAAGACCTGTAGGTCTCTGGGGTCAGCGGTGGGAGCAAATATGGAGATGACCTTGGAGCTCTTTGGGGTAAAAGAACTGTTTTGTATCCTGATAGTCATGGTGCTTAGTGTGTGAATAAATACACACAGAATTTCAAAGAACATTATATTAAGTGATTACTAAGTGATTTCTGAAGTGAATATGAATATTAAACATCTTCAGGAAACAAAAGGATCAGCTGACGCCATATTGAATTTCTGAAGAAATATGAGCTTCAGTGTGATCAGGGGTCTCCCCAGCAACAAGACAAGCTGGGAAGATAGAAAACAGCTCGACAGAGAGCCTCTGTGCACTTTCCACAAGTCTGCTTCTTTAAACTATAGTCTCTCGACCATTGTTACAGTCATTATTGTTTGTGAATCAAGGATAATACCAGGGCTGTAGTTCCTAAATACACCACTCTCAGGAGCAAAGTAGAGACTGTTTTTCAAGCTAATCAATTACTATATACCTTAATTCTCCTAATGTTTCTCCAGAGTATACAGCTCAGTTGTGCTTCTAAACTATGCAATCACATTCCAGTTTCATTAAAACTTCTCAAAAATTTCAAATGCACTCCCCTTATGGTTAAAAAAGCAACAAAACATAAAACATGCTAACTTAACTGTGTTTAGTTCTAAGGTGCAGTGCCATTAAGTATATTCCCATTGTTATCCAACCATCACAAACATCCATGTCCAGTTTTTAAAAACTATCTTGAATGAAATCTCTGTAACCAAACATGGAACCATCCCTTCCCAACTCCCAGTTCTCAGAAAACCAATTGTACCTCTTCTTGCTATTAAATGAGGGCATGTTGTTTATTATGTACATGGAATCATCTAGATTGGCCCTTACCTGGCTGGTTCACATGCTGTGCATTTACTTAGCATTTCATTTTACTTTTCTGTCATGGTGTAGCATATGGGAGAATTTCATTTCTGTTTAAAACTGAATGACATCCTAGAAATGTACCAAACTCTGCTTATCTGTTTGTCCTCAGATGGACCATTGGGTTGTTTCTACCTTTTGACTATCAACTATATTAACCAAACTTAAGGCATATTTTAGGAAGACTTTTCATTTACAATAGCTTCAGAGGATGACTTCTTATGTTTGGTCAATCACACTTTAGATCTAATTACTTCAAGTAATAGTAACTTCTATGTTGATTACATGTTCTAGTTGGTCATTAGCTAAAGGTGTTAGTGTGCATATCACATGAATATATATGTAAGGATACATAGAAATGTACTGTTTACAGGGAAAGCAAGAAGTCAAGTACTCTGAGAGATCATTTTTTTTATGTAGATGTATACTAAATTTGAATGAACTGAATTTTAATAAGAACTTGTTTCCTCCAAGGGCCTATCATACAGCTAGACTCTACCACACCTGATCAATTCAAGCAGAATGTCTTGGTGTGGCAAACAGCTTTACTTCATCCATGATGTAAGCATCTATCAGAATTTTTCTCATGTTTAAGGTTGAAAACTGTTTAGAATAGTCATGGGGCCTCCCTCCTCCATCCATCTGCTCATGGGCATCTAGGTTTTCTTCATCGTTTGTTAATTCTATAAGCCTTTTGATACAATGTAGACTGAATCACTGTTGGAAAACACCAACACCATGGATCATAAATAAATGAAAGCTGCCAAGATGATTGCTATGACTGCTTTATGTATGTGTTGAATTGTATATGCTCACTTTAGAGTAGATTCTTTCTTATCTCATTAAAATATCTTCAGAAATATGAACTTATCCAAATACATTTTTGATATCTTTTTAGAGTCCATTTTACCAAGATAGTACATACAAAAAGGAATCATACAACAAAAACATGATGTATATTCTTCCCTGAATAAGTCTTCTTAACTGAAAGAACACTGCAGAGAACTAGAGCTTTAGGCAACTTGGCAAGTTCAGACACTTCCCCTGAATTTTTGAGTAGCACAATTATCACATAGCCTAGACTTCCCCTCAGCTGCTAATGGGATACTTCTGAGCCACCAGCATCTCTACTGAAAGGAATGCTAACCAGCTGTCTAGAACCTACAAGCCACTTACTGAAGGAAGTCTATAAAACCAGATGTGCCAAATGTAACAACACTGTTCTCCAGACTGGTCTACCTACAGTCAGCTCCCTGTTCCTGCCCTCTGACCTTTTCTCATCTGGAAAAAGGGATGCTTCCTCTCACTCCTTCCTCTTTCCTTCTGTTTTCTTCTCCCAGCCTCCTTTCTCCTTTCTTCCCCCCTTTTAAAAAACAAAACCACAACTTGCCATATCATGGAAACGAAGCCTATGTTTTATCACCAGTTGTGGTCATTATGCTCTAACTACCCTGTTTTAAATTAATATACATATATCCTCTGTTCATATATGTAGGTTATTATTCAAAGGAAGTAGAATATGGACATTCTGAAACATAGTGCCTCAAATTATGTATTTCCTTCTTGCCTCATTCTGATTTGGATGATCTGATATTTCCCCTCAAGTTTGTTTATAGGGAATCTTTGATAGCATTAATGGCAGTAATATAAAATATAGGTTCATTTTAAAATTTCTTTAGTAATAGATGTCCATTGTAACTAGTTAAACTATAAAATATTAAAGTAAAGCTTAAAATAATTTTCTCCAAGTCCTATGTTGTGAACTCTGAGACATGTCCTAAGTAAAGAGCATGAAGGGAAGTGTCTGTACCCTTTTTTCATGGGAACATACATACATAAAACACATACATAAAACCTTTGACAATTAACATTTAAGAGAATATCTCACTGCAACTCAGTAACATTTTCCAATGTGTGAAGAACTCTTAACAAAAACAGTGCTTCCTTACATGGCAGGCTAAAAACAAAGGGATTTCAAACCACTAAATGCTCAGACAAAGCACTTACTCCCGAGACTTCTAAGTGATCTCTCCTACCTGAATCTATGTTGTCTATGAACCATCCTCAATCCACAGACCTCTAAATAATCAGATTCATCATTTGACTTCTTCCCATCATATTGTGTATGAGATGATGGAAAGGGACCTCTGCGGACAATAAGAACACTCTCCTGACAGCACTGTTGGGCAAGACCAAGTCAACTCTCCAGACACTCCACCTTCAACACAATTGAAATTACTGCCTTCCAAGTAGTAACTGTCATGCTGATATAAACGGTGTCATATTGTCACTGCCCCCTATAGTTTTCTAGTATCATTTGTTACTCATAACTTAGACGAGTCACTCAGCTGCCAGCCAGGGTCTACTCAGGCCTTGACCTTTCTAGATTCTGTTCTTACCAGTCCTAATTTATAAGCATTAAAACAAACAAAAATCCACAAAACTGATAGCAACAATAATGTTATCCAAGTATTGATTACTGATCAGAAAAATAATTTCCTACAGTATTCAAGTTACTTAAGGAGAGAAAAATTTAGAAAAAGCATAGATACACTGAAGCAAAAATTTTTATAGTTAAATTAGTACATTCGCCACAAAGTAAAAGATCTTGTTAAACATCAAGATCTTGTGATGCTAGGTAACTGATAGGTAATTGAATGCCTTTGGAGCTATGACGGAAAACAGTTTATAGCTCCAAGAATCTGCATGAGCAAAAGAGCAGCTTCATTCTGCCTTTTGGTGTCATGTTCCCCAGGAAGAATCATGATTCAGCACGGCCTCCCTTGCCTCTCCCAGCTGGCACAGAATGGTGATTTCAGACTGCCTTGTGCAACACTGGGGGACACACTTAAAGCCAATGTGGCATAACCTGAACTGAAATGTAGAGCTTTATTTTTTTATGACAATACATGTGCATAAATTTTTTGGAAATGTGCTGTTTCAGAGGGTCAGAAAGTTCCTCCCTAATTGTTTCTCTTCAGTCTTGAATAGGAGAGATAACCTGCCTTCCACTTACCAAAGTTTTCCCCCAAATCTGAGAACAAAACTGAACTAGAATTACATAGTTAGCAAAAATATACAGCTGTTGTAAAATACTTCCCCTCCAGAATATGTAATATTCTGGGAAAACTCCAGAATATGTAATAAGTTTTTGTTTTTTAATAGGAAATTGCGATACGTTCTGATATTGGGCTACTAATAACATCCTGAAAGAGAAGCTGAGACAAAGGACACAGATCCCTTCCTTCTGCAAAGCAGAAAGGACCATTTTACATGAAGCACTGATGGAGGATGGAAAGAATCTCTAGGGGTTTCATGGACGCAGACACAGAATTCAAACTCAGGAAGTAAGGAAAGGGCAGCTCTGGGTCACAGAGCACCATAGACAGGTTCTACATCTGCTCTTCACATCCATTCTGACCAGGCATTATTGCCCAATGACAATGGCTTCGGGAAATCAGGACATGAAAACAGGATCCTCAGAAACTGGAGTTCTTATAAGCAATGCTGTAAGGTGACATATGGAATGAAATTCAGGATCATGGCTGCAGTGAGACATGGTGTCCTCTGTGTGTATATATGTGTGTTTTGTGACTCTGTGTGTGTGACTGTGTGTGCTTGTGTGTGTGCGTCCCTCCTTCTCTCCTCCCTCCTACCTCCCTGTTTTCTCTTCTTCTTTTTTTTTTTCCTGGCAGGGTCCCACCATATATCCTCATCTGACTTCAAACTTACTGTCGTATTGCTTCTAATTCCTGAGTTCTCAAATTCACTTCTCATGAAATCCTAAAAGACAGGACTATGTTTTAATTATCTTTCAGTGTTTATTGTTTTAAATTTTTATACTGTTTAACCTTACAACCCCCCTTCCCCCCCCCCATGCTATAAAGGTCATCCTGAGAAAGAAAGCCTAATAAACCAAAATTTAGTTTTAGAATATTTGAATTATTTCTTTTATTGGTTTAATCATTTTACTTCTCATTGACTTCTCAAAGGCATGCTTACTTGGGATCAGGTTAATGGCACCATCTTGTGTGATATGCCTGGGGTGCTGAATACAGATACATCCTGAGATAAGAAAATGTAGAGGTGTAGCAGCCAGTCTTCCCAGCACACCATAATCAAGGAAGGAGGCATAAAGCCATTATGCTTCTTTGCAAACAAAGTAACATAACTCAGTTTGAAAGGCACTCTCTCAACATTCCTTTTTCTTAGGCAGTCTAGGAACGACTGTGTTACACCTGTCATGTACTAAGTACATAGTATTACCACGTAGATCATAGGAAACTAAATAGCATCCAGACGAACAGTCCTAGAGATAGGTGGGATAACGAGCAAGTCAGGCAGGCTGGTGCACACTGGTAATCCTAGCATTTGGAACATGGAGGCAAGGGGATCAGGAGGTCAAGGTCAGCTTTGTCTACACAAAGAATTGGAGGACATCCTGTGACTACATGAGATCCTATTTCAAAAGCAGAAAGACAAACAAACAAACAAGCTGCCTCTGTGTGTGAACATTGACTCAAGCTTTTACATGGGTTTCTAAAGCCAATTTATCTCAGCATGATACTGTGATGTGACAGAATTCAACCTGACAGTTTTATACAGAAAGGATATACTTTGCAAATGCAACATTACTTTCTTAGCATTTTTTCAGGTTTTAAAGACGTTTTGACCATTAAAAAAAATAACAACTTGTGTGATCACATGAGCTGAGATGATACTAAAATGCAATAGGTCATAATACCATGTAAGAGAGACCCACAGAGTTTGGATTTGTTACAAACTCACATGTCAGTGCTCTCTCCTTGTAAGTAACTTTCTGGGGCTTGGTCTCTTCATGAGAGCATGGAAATGCTTCATTTTTTGATTAGTAGTTGCAATGATGTGGGTAGCAATGACAACTTTTAAAAGGTATCTGGTACATTAAGTTAACAGACTGAGAGTCACCAATGTTGTTCCTATTTCTATTAACTGAAGCTTCGGCATAAAGTTGAAAGGGTTATGGTGGGGACTGTGATCATCTATTAGGTAGTTTGTATATGGTAATGTGGCTGAGAATTAGGGCTCATAGGTCCAGCTTTCCCACTTGGGCTATTAAGTATTTAATTAGTTAACTTTTTAACAGTGTAACTTGGATATGAATCCTAGACCTGAATTTTGCTCATCTCCAAAATAAGAAAACAGAAAAACAATCTTAAGGTTCTTTGCTGCTGTAGTATTTTCCCATGGTAATGTCTTCTGTCTGAATTATGACAGATAATTTTCATTTCTTTATATTATAACCTACTTTTCTATGGCTTAATATTAACACTTTATTTATTTTTTTAATTGAAAAGGCTAATTTACAATATTATGAAAACAAGCCAGTACCTCTGTTCTGGTTTAGTGACTTCCTAGGATACCAATGTAACATAAGACCATCTGATTTGTTCTTTAATCTAGAAATTTAGTATTGATGTAGAAAGTAACAATTTTCAAGGCTTTCATTGCTTCTAGACATCTGGTAATTGCATAAGATAAATTATACCACACTTAAAGATAAGGTTATGGTTTAACAGGAAAAAATACAGTCTAGGAGTAAAAGATATTGACATATATTCTTTACTTATGTAAAGAACACTGTAAAATATTTAAAAAGTGGATTAATCAGCAACAGGGATTTAATAATTATTAACTACAAAGGAAATGAGCTTGGGCTTATCTCAGAAGGGTGTCAGCATTCTCTCTGTTTATACATATGGGAAATGTGCCCTACGTTTAGGCCTGCATTTCAGGAGGTCTAGGCTCTCCTCAAACTCAGAACTAATGCTTTAATGATGATTACAATTAGATTCACCTCACCAACCATCCTGCTGCATACTCAGTTCTTTCCATGGAGACAATTTGTAATTTTGTAATTATCTGTGTACTGAATTTCTTATACCTTAAGAAAAAACTTAAATTCAACTCAGAATTCAAGGTTCATTTCTATATTCTTAAAATCAAGTAGAATTGAAAAATCAATTAATGAGTCTGTTTTTTGAGAATTTCCAAATAGATTTAAAACCCCTTAATTACATGCCATAATTGTTATTATACACAATAAATATTAATATATGGAGAAGAGAGCGAAGTTTGATGAGCGAACTTGTTTTGCTCCCTACCTGGAGTTCTACTCTGATACTCACATGACACGATTTCTCCTTCTCTGTATGCTACAGCTTCCATGGATATGTGCAAAAGCACACCTGTTTCATTTTGTTGGGGCACAGAGACAGAGGCTATTAACTTTTTTGCACATAGTGATTTGATCTTCTTTAAGGTAGGAGAGGAAGGCCTGATTGTGATAAAACTGAACCTAGAAACAAATTATGACAAGTCTAGGATTGGACTCTGGGTAAAATAATAGAAAAGTTCTGATACTTAGCTTTTGCATTGTGAAATTACAGGATTAATAAAAGCAGTGTGAAATAAATTACATGGTAACTAATTCATTTTAAATTATTTAATTTTATTCTAGTCCTCACACCCCAAAACTGTTCTCAATAGAAATGAACCCTGACTTCAGCAACATTTTTAACACGATTCACACTGCTGGTAAGTCTAAATTCCATGTTCAGATTCCTGGCTTTATCCTCAAGACTATAAGCTGAATAACTATAGAAATGTCTAGTGTACCATCTTTGTCAATCACCAGAATGAATATTAAGTGAACCAATAAATTTGTCTATAAAGGCCATGGGGCACAACAAAGAGTATAGTATCAAAATGTGTAGAGATAATGAAGTTTTGATAGTATTTTCAGATTTCTGCTTTATTCATTAATTTTAGACTACTTGGTATACAGTAAATCTCAAAAATTATCAAAATGAGATTTGTTCCTTAGGAAGCATTGCTTACACTGCTTTTAGAAGAAATCAGTAAGCATCCACATCCAGGTGTGGGTCTTCTGTCAGGGCTACATGTTTAAGAATCATCTGCCTTTGGAGTCAATATGGTTTGCACAGCCTGAATGCACTACCTATGCCTCAGCTTCCTAATATAAAATTGAGATGACTTGACTTCTTTTTTTTTTTTTTTACATTTTTTGCTGCTCCTATGTTTTATGACGGTCTGAGTTCTAAAGAATATTGTGATCTTATGGAGTTGAGAACTGGTTCTGATATCTGACTCAATGAAAAGAATGTCTGCTTACAGCAATTTTCCAAGATTCTGTCTTCCTGAACCATCTACTGTGCTACTTGCTTCTGTTCTTTAAAACACAGTCTACCATAGAGCCAACAGGAGATATGGACGGGGCCAATTACTCTCCACCTTGAGGGGGGAAGGAGTTACCTTTGAAGCCAGTTCTAGTACATGAAAAATAATGTGTAACTTACATAGAAAACACCTGAAGACTATATGTCACAGACAAATAGCATTTATGAATAGGTACTTGTCTTTCGGGTCAGGAACACAAGTCTAAGTTAGCATGGTAGGAGAACAAGAGGTTGGCACCCTGTCTGCTATGAACAGAAGCATGGTCTATAGCAATTTACTTTCTTCATTATCTTTTTCCTAAGCACCAGAACCTTTACCAGATACCTCTTTACAGTAAGCAACCCCAGATTTCTGACTTTTTAAAATGTTTTTAATCATACTGAGAATACAGCTTTAATGTGTGTGTTTATCCATTCAGTGGTAAGTTTTGTGGATTAAAAAATGAATGAGCCCTTACTGTTTGAATCCTTACTATCTATAGGCTTGAACTGTTGTAATTACAACAAAATTAACAACCATTACTTATTTATTCAGTCTGGATTGGCAACAAAACAAAGTCGCCAAGGTGTCCTTGGTTCCATTTTTCTCAAAATAAAACAAAACAAACAAGTAAAAAGAACTTAGGAGGACTCAGACAAAGACGCAGACATGTAAACCCCTAGGTCTGACTTCAGGCACTAATTAAAGACTGTAGCAAAGGAAGCAAAGTGAAAGTGGAAGGAACGGTCTGGCCCTCTGTGTGAGGACCTCATGGCAGAAACTGGGACTCAGTAAGGACACCACACATTCAGCAGTCCCACAGAAGACATGGTGCTAAGACTGACAGAAATCATCAGACTGCTAAACTTAGGAGGCACCAGAAACCTGGTTTTATTACTAAAATGCTTATTTTGATCCGAAATATGGAAAAGCTCTTTTCTTATAGCATCCTCAACCTGAATGCAGCACTGAAGTGATTTTCTTTCTCTCCCCCGCCAACTATAAGCTCCTGTTTCCTACCCTGGGCATCTGAATCTTTTATTTCCTCCAGTTCTATTCACTGCCTGTTATTCAGACATTGAAATCCCAAATGTTAATTGTTCTTCCAAGTACATTGACAAAACAGCAGCTAAATAAGGGTAGAGCAGACTGTGGTAGACTCTGACATGCATTTATGGAACAATGGGGCTCTGAGAGACAGCCTTGTAGCTCAAAGGAAGACATAAGATGTGCTATTTTGACTGTTTCATAGCAGAATGGGGAACACATGCACACAAGGGAATTATGCATTTTTACTTAGGTTTGCCCCAAATCTTCAAGGCTATAGAATCTTGTGATGTCATCAGGAACTTTCCATTTCCATTGACACAAAGGCTAAAAATTTCTAGTGACATCACCAAAGAAAACGAAATTTACTTTGATTCAAAAGAATTCATTTACCTCTTAAGAATCTGGTATAAGAATGCACAAATCTTTCCACACAAGATTTATGTCACCGTGCTGATGCACAGTGGGCGACACCCTCCCTAATGAAATTCAAACCTGCCAAAAGAAAGGTTTCATAATTTCGAGGGAATAAAAGACACACTGAAATATTGAGCTCAATAACTTTGTTTTTAAAAAGAAAATCATTTAAGGATATATTTCTTCAGGGACATTCAGATGTTCCCTCATGACTGGTTACTATGATAGCAGTGGTTTTGTCTCTTTGTGGGTTGGTCACAGAAACACAGAGGAAGGTAAAGGAAGCTCCCACTTACAGAAACACAGTGCAGCCCAATCTTTTGTTTTTAAGGTGCAGTGATTTCAGTCTTGAAATGTAACTTCAGGCAGTCTGAAAAGAAACAGGTTAAAATCTCTTTCAGTTATAATTGGTATTTCAGATTTAATTAAAAATTAAACTTTCATAATGTTTCCCCATCCAAAGCAATGCATTACCAGTCAAGCGGAGCTTTTTTATCCCTGTTAAGGGGGAAAAAGAAAGAAAGAGAGAGAGAGAGAGAGAGAGAGAGAGAGAGAGAGAGAGAGCGCCTTTTCCCAGAGTAGCTTCTAAATGAAAATAAAAGGACCTAAGGACGAAACAAAGGTAATTCTGGAAAAAAATTACCACAATCTCCCTTTGTGTTAAGGACTGCACTGTGGTATGGCTAGACATTCCTACAGTGAATTTAGTTACAATATATGTAATTTAGAGAAAAAACATTCCAAAGAAGGATTTCATAACCCAAAGAGCATGGAAACCATTAAGATCACAGGACAACATGGGGGAATCTATGGATCTGGATATACATGATGAGGAAAATTATGACCGCAAGAAATTAGAAAACTGCTAATCTGTGGTTTCAAATGATTTACCTGTGGGGGGAAAGACTGCAAATTAGAGGTGAACAATAGAGTTAGCAATACAAGTGCAAAATGGCTACTGCACTGCATTAGGGGCTGCCTGTGCCCACTTCACATTATGCTGTACTTTGTGTAGCATCCTGTCACCAGTGCAACTCAGGAAGATCGTAAGGACTGATTGAGAGAGACATCCTGGATTAACTGTCTGCTTTAAAAAAACACTTTAATCTTCAAATTAAGAGTCCAGACATTCAGATCTCCAATTGTATCCCACAACTTAGGGCTTACAACACCCTACTGTCTCTTTTTGAATCTTTTCTTCAAATACCATTCTCTACAAGTACTAGTAATAAAAGAATCACATGTTTACTACATTAAGTCATTCCTATTTTTAGCTTCAAATAACTAACACATTAGTGTTAGAAGAAGATATTTTTAAATGTAAAATGGAGCTATCATAATTATCTTCCTTATTTTACTGTACAACAGTATTTTAATATATATTTGTTGCCTTGATTGTTGTAGGTTTATGTCTGACCCTCATATAATGCAAAGTAATATTTTAATATTTCAACATATGAGATCATAATCATAAATCACCTCTGAAATTGCACCTATTATTAGAAAATGCATCTGGTTCTCACTTGCAAATCCTGTTTTCCTTTGAATATGGAAGAATAATTTGAGCAATGTGTCTATTTGATGTACATACATTTTAAATGCAAACTTGCTCATAATTCATAGGAAATCCACCCATGAATGGGATTAGATTTTAGACAAAATTTACTGACTGACTTACTAAACTTTCCCTCTGCTTCCCAAATGCCTGAATTAGACTAAAAATGCACCAGGGTAAAGTCAGAAATTATGGAGGCGTCACCAGGGACAACTGAATGAGAAGAGGCGAGAGCACATATATCCTTATAAGGTAACTAAACATTCATGAAAGACACTAACAAAAATAACTGTGCTCAAAAAGTATATGGAATAACAATAACCCCTGATAAATGATTCAGAAATACAAAAAGTGTCCATTTCTAGATGAATCTGAATCACACCTGGTATTGGTCTCACCAACAAAATGTGGTCAGTGAAACAGACTCACTGTCTGCCTTGGAGAAGAAAAGGGGAATGAAATCAGATTGAATAGACACACATAAACTATTTAACTGACAACTAGCAATTCAGTTCAGTCAGATTTCCCTTTCCTCAACCCAGCAGATGTGGAGTAAAGGAAACCATTCAAAATCATAAAGTCCGTTGTGAACAGTCAGCATGAAGTCATGCCCACCCTCCCCCTCCCTGTCCTCTTGGACTAGCTTTCTCCTCCATTTCTGCCTGCTTCTCCCTCTGTCTCTTTCTCTTTCCCTCTCTCTGGTGAGGGTAATGAAGCTCAAAAATAACATCTTGTATCCTGTTGAGGGAAACTTGGTCACAACTATCCTTCCAGATGACAAACTCATTCTTAAATGTCTGATTTTCCATCCAAAGAAAGCAGGGCAATGAGCAAACAGACACAGCTTCACTTACACTCCCAGTACCACCATTTTAATTCCTGTGCTGCATTCATCACAAGGATTGAAGTTTATTTACATTATGCCTAACCTCAAATAGGACCACAAATAAGCCTAATAACAGGACCGTTCTGTGGCACTCAGGCAAACGGCTGGGCAAAACAGATGGATCTTGCTTTGCGCCAGGACTCAAAAAATACAGTCGCCAACTCACTGTTGGCGACTAGGTATCTTGGCCCAAAGATGGACCTGGAAGTGGGACCAGTTGTCTTTGATATGAATACTGCTCCTCTTCATTGCCACATGAACAAACCATTAGCTCTGTCAGTTAGCAGTAGGGCACAGTATTAGGTAGAAATTGCTTGAAGGCAAATCTTTAAGGAAAGTGCAAAACTCTGTGGGCACACTGAGACTGAGGAGTAGAAAATTAGAAAAGGGTATTATTGCAGCTCTCCTCTCTGCTTTTCAACTTCCAACTTCCATGTTCACCACTGTACGGGGAATCCACCTTAAAGACAGATCTACCAAGCATGTGTTGTGAGTAAGAATTTCTCCCGACATATCAGTTTCTAAACTCTTTTTAAAATTAATCTTTTTAAAGAAATATTTATTTATTTATTTATTTATTTATTTATTTATTTATTATGTATATAGCAGGTCGGAAGAGGACACCAGATCTGAATATAGGTGGTTGTGAGCTACACCTTGTGGTTGTTAGGAATTGAACTCAGGACGTCTGGAAGAGCAGCCAGTGCTCTTAACCTCTGAGCCATCTCCCTAGCCCTTAAAATTTAATCTCAGACAATAGTGAAATTACCATCATTTGCACATGTTCAAGCAAGAGTAAAACTATGAGGATTTAGAGATTATAGTTAACATTCAATGGTACAGTGAGGTCAGTGTAAATTAGGAAGCCCTGAAGAAGGATCTCTGCACACATCTTTCAGCAAAACTTCTTGGTACTTTGCACTAGATGCTCTACAGACTCTAAGATGCAGCAGATGAGGGACTTGACCCACTCTACAAGTCACAAGGCCACACACAAAGCCCCTAGTCAAACAGCAAAACCACAAAGAGTGGTGAAATACCATATGTCCCAGCACTGAACAGGAACAAAGGTGTCTTCTAACCACAGTCTACTTAATTTTCAAATCTTCACATAGATAGGGATTGAGATATGTGCTCACGACTAGGCCACAGAGCTTCAAGGGAAGAACAAGAAGCACCCTAGTTAGGAGGTTTGTTAACTCAAGCAATTCTCTTAATGTTCTCCCAAGTATTCTGCCCTGATTTTATCTTGCTCAGGTTATTTTTGCATGTTCAGTAAATCTTTTATGACTTATTAACTTTGACACTGTACATACTTGACTCTTGAAAGACACAATAGAGAAATTTGCTTTTCAGTTCAATTTTCCTTTTGAAAGAATTATTACGGAAAAATTTGAATACATGGAGAGTAAAATGCACAGTGAGTTGCATGCATTCACTGCCCGCACACACATTTCTACCTCAAAGAAAAACCTTTGCCAGTTTTTCTTCCACTAAATCATTTACAAGGCAATTCCAGATAAATTATCACTCACCCATAGAGACTTTACTATGCATTCTTAAAAGACAACTTTTTAACGAACGTAACTGACTTTTTCACACATGAAAAAAACCAACTCTTTAACGTTAGTAAATGTTCTGTTGATGTCAAATAATACCAATTCTTCCATGATTATCTTTCTTATATTCCAAGAATCCCATACAGAATGTCAAACGACATTGTTATACCATGTGTCCTTGGTTTCTCTGGTCTGTGTGTTTTTGTTTGTTTGTTTGTTTGTTTGTTTTTTCATTATTTTCAGAGCTTTGAACAAGATCAAATACTTTGTGTTCTGTTACTGAACTAAAACTTTCTAATACATTTTCACAAATAAACTGGAATTATGACTTTCAGAAATGCATACAAAAGATTTATTATTTAAATATTGGGCAGTACATGCTGTCAACATGACATGTAACAGTGGATGGTAACCTTGGTTACTGGGTTAAGAGAGATCCGCCATTTTATAGTTTTACTAAACACTTTTATCTTAGCACTATGTAATAGCATAACTTATAGAACATATGTCTGACTTTCACTTCCTGTTGCTGTGACAGAAAACACTGACACAATCAACTTAGAAAGAAAGTGTTTATTTAGCTTACTATTCCAAGCTACAGTCCATTATCACAGGGAAGCTGAAGGAGCAGAAACCTGACATAGCAAGTCATAGTTCATCCACAGACAGGAAAAATGAATCAATACATGCATGCTAACACTACAGTTACACTAGACCGCATTAACTCTAGGGTTCAGCCCAAGAATGGTGCAGTCCAAATTCACAGAAGTCTTTCGAACCCAGTGACCCAAATTCAGAAAATCCCTCACAGGAATGACCTCAGGCTGACTTAATCTAGGGAATTTCTCATTAAGACTCATTTCCAAGGTGATTCTACATTGTGTCAAAAAGACAATCAAAACTACCCATAACAATGTATTTATCTTGACTATCAATAATTTTGAGTACATTCAGAGTTATTCGATGATAAACACAACACAGTTTGAGAAACTGTCACAATCCAAATTGCCTCCATATATTTGAGCTGCTGCATGGAATTTGTATAGTGCTTCACACTGTACGTCCATTTGTCAGCTGATGTACATTAAGACAGTGTCCATCTTTTGGCTATTATGAATAATGCTGCCATGAACGTCCATAATGTACAAGTCTTTGTATGGATATATATTTTTATTTCTCTTTGGAATGCACTGAGAAGTGGAATTGTTGGGCTCTCAGATTTCATTTATTTTAATTATTAAGAAATTTACAACATATTTGAAAGGGAATATTCAATGTTGCATTTACACCAGCTGTGTGGGTGTAAGCATCTTCAAGAAGACTTGTTTCTGCCTTTAAAAAAACCATAGAATTATAACTACTACAGAAGTATGAAATGGTATCTTGGGTTTAAGTTTACTTTTTCCTAAGTTTAATCATGTTGAGCATCTTTTTCTGTTTTTATTGCAATTTCTATTTCATTTCAGGGAAATATATATTCAAAATATTGACAGTTTAAAATAGATTCTTTATCATACTATGGAATATTTCCATATAATGAGATAATTTGTGATTTATAAATAATAAAAATTATGATAAAATGATGACTTGTAAATCTATTCAAAATCTTGTGTCTGTTTTATCATTTCATATCTATCATGAAGTTCACAAGTTCTTAATTAGGTTCAAGTTATCAATTTATTCTTTTTCTGTAGGCACATTTTTATTGAAAATTTCATGCATTCATATAATGTGTATTTATCAAACTCACTGTTTTTTTACTTCAAATTTCTCCCCTATTCCCTTCAACTTCATGTTTCTCCCTGCCCAGTGTGTGTGTGTGTGTGTGTGTGTGTGTGTGTGCGCGCGCGCACGTGTGCATGTGCACACCCTCACATGTATGTCTGTTTTTAAACCCAAGAGTCTAATTAGTGCTGCTTGTGTATGCAAGAGCATAGAACCATCTACTGGATATGGGTAGCTTTTCAGTGGCAGCATATTTGAAGAAAGTTACTCAGTCTTATTCAGCAGCTATTAATCACCAAATAGATTCTCAGACAGGGATGGTAGTTTTTGTCTGGTATTTTGGCTGTCTTCATCTTATACAGGTGATGTGCATGAAGTCATAGCCTCTGTGTGCTCATGTATGCAAATGTCCTAACATGTTCAATAAATAATACTTCATTGCAGATGTCCACTATCTAGTGCTTACATTCCTTCTGCTCTCTATTCTTCAATAATCCCAGAATCTAGGGAGGAAAATATGTGGTACAGATTGTAATACACCAAACAGCTACTATTCTCTGTATTAATCACCATCTACTGCTGTACTGGCTGGTTTTGTATGTCAACTTGACACAAGCTGGAGCTATCATAGAGAAAGGAGTTTCAGTTGAGAAAATGCCTCCATGAGATCCAGCTGTAAGGCATTTTCTCAATTAGTGATCAAGGGGGGAGGGCCCCTTGTTGGTGGTACCATCTGTGGGCTGGTAGTCTTGGGCTCTATAAGAAAGCCAGCTGAGCAAGTCAGGAGAAGCAAGCAAGCCAATAAGGAACATCCCTCCCTGGCCTCTGCATCAGCTCCTGATCCCTGACCTGCTTGAGTTCCAGTCTTGACTTCCTTTGGTGATGAACAGCAGTGTGGAAGTGTAAGCTGAATAAACCCTTTCCTCCCCAACCTGCATCTTGGTTATGATGTTTGTGCAGGAATAGAAACCCTAAGACAACTGCAAAAAAGAAATTTCTTCAATGAGAACTGAGAGATACACTAATCTATGGGTATAAAGATGGGAACTTAGGGGACAATTTAATACAATGTTCATTTTGAAAAATAATAGTATTAGGTCTCCCCTATATCTATGACCTAGGCAGACAGAAAGTTTTGGCCTAGTTAGAAATATCAAAATGGATTCCATCTTGCAGAATGAGTATTAAATCCACACCATTTATGCCACTATCACACCAGTGGGCATAGCTTGCCAGTCCAATCATTATTAGGCTGTTATGCATTTTAAAATCAAGGTTTTAGTGGCATATCTAGGGATTCTTTCTGACACAGTCATAAAGATTTTCTTCTCTAATAGCTTCAAGCTTCATAATTCTAGCTCTTGAATTTAGGTTCGTGAGCTAATTTTTCTGGATGGTGTGAGGTAAATATTTACAATCTGTAAGTAGTCATATGGTCTTTGCACCTTACCGAGCATTGCCAAATTGCCTTAGTACCCTCTGTAAAAGCCAACTGACCAAAAATCAGGTTTAATATTCCGGGCTGCCAACTTCATTCCCCTGATCTACAAACCATTATCAGAGTCTCTTCCTTGTTAGATTTTGTACATTAAACTTGAAGATAATATATTGTATGAAATCTAATTTTGTTTCCTTTTTAATAAGTAATTTAAGTTTAGCATCATTTTCAATGTAAGAATTAACTTATCAGTTTCTGAAAAAAATAATATTTTTGATGCTGCTGCAAATGGAATTTTTGTAATTTCGTTGTTGCTGGTATGCTAAAAGAAAACTGATTTCTACAATGAACTTATATATAGTTAATTTGCCAAACTCCTAATTAGTTCATAAGTGTGTTTAAGTAATATACTTAATTTTCTATATGCCATATTTTATTATCTACAAATAAAAATCATTATGTTTCACTTTTCCACTGACTTCCCCACAGGGCTGCTTTCCTTTTCCTTCCGTTTGCCCTCTCTCCCTTCCTTGCGTATCTCATCATTCTGAACACAAGTTTACTATGTCATCACTTGCAAGAGGTCTGATGAAGAGGACAACCTCGCCTTTTTCATCTTAGCAGTGAGAATTCATCACTACACTTATATTTTAGATTTTTCATAGATGTCTTCATGGGGTTCAGAAGTTCCCTCTGGTCCTAGCTCATTGAGACTGCTGTAACAAACATAGGTAAACTTTAAAAATGTTTCTCTGTGTCCATTAAGATTCATTAAGATGGTCAATTTATATTCTATGAATATGGTATTTTACATTAATTGATTATTGGATTTTAAGTCACCCTAACATTCTTGAAGAATCCTACTTGATCGGGGTGCACAAATGCTTTCCTGTATTGCTATATTTCAATAGTGTGTTGAAGATTTTGGTGTGTATTTTTAGTATAGGTATAGATTTTGCTTTTCCTTTTGTTGTTACATTTTTGTCCGTTGACTGCATGGTTTAATCCTCTTTTTATTTTTTTTTTAAAGTGATCTATTTCCCACCACTATATTCTGAAAAATTATGTAAAATATTGCTATTTTTTCCTTTAAGTTCTTTGGTAGAATTTATCAAGAAATCTATCTGTATGTAGAGTGAGTCTGTCCCCCTCCCTCCCTCTCTCTCTCCTTTCCCCTCACTCTTTTTCTCACTTGCCTTATCAACTCATCTAGTGTTTACAGGTCTATCTAAATTCTATATTTCTTCCTAGGTAGCCTTGCCAACTTGAACATTTCTAGGCTGTTTCATTTAACAATTGTTGGCTGAAATTGGAATGTCTCAGTCTACAGTTTTAACTGAACACTTTTGATTTCTATGGGATCACTTGTGACCACTGGCTACCCCTCCTTCATTTCTGATCTTGGTAAACTATTATCTTCAGCTCTTTGGTGAGTCTAGCTAAAGTTCTTCCAATTTTGTTGATCTTATTGTTTTGTTCTTGAAATTCTTTTGCCTCTTTCCCTTTTTTTTTCTTTCTTTCCCCTCCTTTCTCTCCCTGTCCCTGCCCCTCTCTCTCTTTCTCTTCTTTCTGTTTTGCCATTGGGAAAGATGTTATTGAGACGCAACTGGCTGCACGAGGTGCTTCTGGCACATTAAGCACCTTCCTCATTGACAATCCAGTATTTCATGAGTGGTCCCATGAATACTGTCTTCTCTTATATGGTTTGGAAATGACCATCACCAAAATTGGAGATGGTGTCAAAGAAATTCATGTCAGTTTCCTCCAGAGCTCATGATTTGATCTACACCATCAAGGACTTGCAGAAGGTGACCATTTGCCTCTTGGTTCCAACTACACAGCCTTCCAGCATCCCAAAGTCATTGGTCATTTCAATGTAATTGACAAACCCATCCAGTAAGTTGAGGCTCTCCTAAGATAGCTCATATTTGAATATGCAGAGGCACTGTTCTTAATCAGCTTGTCACCCTTGATTAGCTAGCCTTGACCAATCTTATAGATTTTTAATATGATAGTCATTTTGGCTGGCTCAAGCTAAAGAGAAGGCCATACAGGGAGGGTGCCAGGCTCAAATACAAGCAACCTTGTACAACCCTAGGTGAGTTTTACAGGGTAGCTACTTTTCTGGCCAGCAATTAGTGACCTGTTTTCAACTTTCACCTTTGGTTACCTTAGTGACATCATCTTATCCTGTCCTGGTTCAAGAGTACCTGCTCCTACAGCCCCCCTGGGGCCCAGTCTAGCTTTTGAGCCCTAGTGGACAAACACACCTGGGATTGCCATCGAGCGACCCTTCTTCTGGAGCAGAGGGAGCACACATATCTGATGGTGGGCACTAATGTGAATGTCTTAGCAGTGCTTCTTTGTGCTCTTGAAGTCCTTCTCCAGCGGTCTCTTACCTATGCTGTCCTGTCATTTCTTGCACTATTGGTGAAGGCCTTCTCCTTTTATTTCTGTGTGTTGTAGAAATACCTGTTACACTTATCACTGATATGTGAGGCAAAGACTGTCTTGAAGGTGCAGAGGACTTGTAGGGTTTCCACATGTCTCACAATACCCATAGTCAGCATTCTTATAGCTACTAATTTCTTATTTCTTTTTTTCTTTTCTTTCTTTCTTTTTTTTTTTTTTGGTTTGGGTTTATCATACAGTTGTACTATATATTTACCTATACATACTACTTTCTGTCACTGTAATGATATAAATATTAACTTATAAAACTATAAAGATTATTTTCTTTTACACATTGAAAGTTCCATTAAATGATCCACTGGGCCAACTTACTGGAGGCCCTAGAATGGGCAGCATAACATAGAGACTATGTTAAAGCAGTCATTCAACTCATAGGTCAGGAAACATGATGAAAGTAAGAACTAGTAACATCCCACAAGCCCTTACAAGACAACAACTTCATACACACAAAGCCCTCCTACTAGGCTGTGTCAAATCAAGACCCTCCCTAGGGACTATAACAAGTGACCCATATTCAAACAATGGTGCTACATAATTGGGGCTGACAGATGTACTTTGGTACATTTTAGTCACAGTTTATTCTCAATTCCTTTTGGCTTATTATCTATCTGAGAAATATTAATTTTATTTCCATATTTAAAGTTAGTTTTGCTAGATATAAAATTCTTATTGATTATTATTTTCTTTTTAATTTTTAAGAATTTCTTTGACTTCCCACTTTGTTTCTACTAAGAACTAAGGTACTAATGAATGACTCTGCTGTAAGCTGTAAATATTCAATCTCCTTTTCTTTTTGTATTTGCAACATTGTTTTTCCTTCCCTTTCACTTCCAGAACTGTTGTTTAGAACTATTGTTTCTTCTGTGTGAGTATATGAGCTTTCCAAATACATGAATTACTGATATTCACCACATTTTTGAGGTTAGAGGGACATATTGTTCTACTTTCTTCTTTCATTCCTTCCCACAGTTTGAGAGGTATTTTATGATTTTTATAGTAAACATAAACAATATTGGTATTCTTCAACAACTGCTACACAAAGTAAGAATTTAAGATAGTGATACACGTATAGGAAATTATCTATGGCCTGGACATCTCTAGAAAGTTTAAAATTTTGTGGAATAGGCTCTCAAAAGGCCTTTCAATTCTGAAAATGTTTGGGTACACGTGAAAATTGGATATAAAATAATGAAGCTGTCAGACTTCTCTTTGAAAGATCAAGCATTTTTTAAAAATATACTTGAGAATACCTTTGCATATAAAAGACACAAGACAGTAGGCGTGAAGTTTCTATTTAGGCACCAGCTAGATCTCTTCATTTTCTATCTGATGTATGGGTATAGTTTTCAGCACAGGGACACTGCTTTCAATTTGTGGAGAGCAGCCTATTGTCTTGGAAACAGCCTGGGTTGTTAGGCAATTTCCATAAGACCTCTGGCCAACAAGTCAAGTGGATGTAACCCAGTCCCAATACTCTAAGATTTGTTTAGGAACAAAAACTGGCCAGTTGGTAGTACTTCTCCACCACTACTTGAAGAATCCATTAAGATAGCCTTCAGATATTTTGGGAGGTTTCAATGGCTCTAGGTTTCCATATCACCTCTCAGAAGCTCCTTATTTCTAGCTGTCTTGCCTTTCATTCCCTCCCTCAATAAGTTTTCTCCTCTTCCTCCCCATTTGACTCTTCCAATCCAGGCCCATGTGCCTCCAGTCCACCTATAAAATAGATTCTATTTCCACCTCCAGAGAGATCTATGTGCCCCTTCCAGTCCCTTCCTTTATAACTATCCTCTCTAGGTCTACAGATTGTAGCTTAGTTATTATTTACTTAAAGGCTAATATCCACATATAAGAAAATATATACTATATTTATATTTCTTGTTCTGGGTTCCACACTCAGCATGATTTTTTTAGTTCCATCCATATGCCTATAAATTTCATGATGTCCTTTTTGAAAAACAGGTGAGTAACATTTCATAGCATAAATATACCTCATTATTGTTTTTACCCATTATTCTGTTGAGGGATATTTAGGCTGCTTTCAATATCTAGCTATTATGAATTGAGCAGCAATGAACATGTTGAGTAAGTGTCCTTGTGACAGGATCAAGTGTCCTTTGGGTGCCCAAGATCTTGAGGTATATAGATTTTCAACTTTCTGGGACACTCCTATATTGACTTCCAAAATGCTGTACAAGTTTGGAATCCTATTAGTTACAGAGGAGTGCTTCCCTTAATCCATATCATCTCCAGCATGAGTTATCACTTGTATTGATGTTAGTCATTCTGTCAGGTAAAAGAAAAAATCTTAAAGTAGTTTTGATTTGCGTTCCCATGATGGCTATGGATGTTGAACATTTCTTTAAGTGTTTCTCAGTGGTTTGGGATTCCTCTGTTGAGAATTCTCTATTTAGATCTGTACCACACTTTTATATAGGATTATTTGTTTTTTAATATTCATTGTCTAGAATTCTTTATATATTTTGGATACTAGTCCTCTATTGATAAAAATCTGTTCCCATTCTGTAGTCTGCCACTTTGTCTCAATGAAGGTTCCTTTGCATTACAGAAGCTTTTCAGTTTCATGAGGTCCCATTTATTAATTTTTGATCTTAGTGCATACATTATCCTTGTTCTGTTCAGACAGTCTTTTCCTATACCAACAAGTTAAAGGCTACCAAAAGAGAAAAACGGACACCAAATCAGCCATAGACACTATGATCTACAGTCCTGTACTGTCTGCAAAATATGACAGTGCAATGGTGGCACAAAGCTTGTAGGAGTAACCAGGCAGCATTTGATCCATGAGATGAAACTCATAACCAGCGCTGTTTAGGTGACCAAGAACCAGACACTATCTACCTATATAGGGTAAAACCAAATACTACTCATTGTAAAAATAAAATAAAATTATATTTTAAAAGTAGTGATAAAATGACTCCTAGGGATATTCCGCCATACTCATAAATCACTGCATTATTTAGCTATCATAAGAGAAGCTTCCTATTGCAGCAGATGGAAATAAATGCAGAGACCCACACCCACAGCCACAGTCAGATATTATGCAGAGAGAGGAGGGGAGAGGGAGAGGGAGATACCTTAGAACACACCTCTAAATGGGATGTCCCCATCAAATCCTTCCCCTCAGAGCTGAGGGAAGCCTTCAGAAAAGCAGACAGAAAGACTGTAAGAGCCAAATGGGCTGGAAGACACCAGGGGTACAAGTTCCTCTAAATATACTATGTAAAGCTTATATGAAGCCACAGAGGGTGCCGCAGCAGCACAAGGCATGCAGGAGTCAACAAGCAGGTAATCTGCATATATATTATAGCTTTTAGTTTAGTATTTTTATGGGATTCCTAATGGGTGAATGAATAGGTCTCTGATTCTTGTGCCAGCTGCTGGGGCTCTTTTTCTTTTGTTGGGTTGTCTTGTCCTACTTTAATGTGATGAGTTTTGATTTATCTTATATTTTATTGTGTTATATTTTGTTGTTATCTCTAAGAAGCCTGTTTTTTACTTTTTAAATAAATGTATTTTAAAATGTTTAAAATATTCATTTCGTATACAAAATATCAGGACTACAGTGTTCCCTCCTTCCTTTTCTCCCAATTCCTCCCCTACATCCCATCTCCCCCAGATGTGCCCCTCTCAGTTTCCTTTGAGAAAAGAACAGGTATATCAAGAAAGCATGACATAACAAGATACAAGAAGACTGGGTACCAACCTCAGAATCAAGGCTAACCAAGGCAATCCAGAGGAAAGGGGTCCCAACATAAGCAAAAGAGTCAGAGACACCCCCCCAACACACATATACACTCCCACTGTTAGGAGTCCAATAAGAACACCAAGGTAAGCAATCATAAAATACATTCAGAGGACCTACTAGGGACCCATGCCAGTTCTGTAATTTCTGATTCAGTCTTTTTAACCCTCTATGAGCCATGAAACTTGTTCTTTTATAATAAGAAACAGAAAGGGAGTGAATTAAGGTAGGAGAGAAGATGGGGAGGAGCTGGGAAAAGTAGAGGAAACTGCAATCCAGATATATTGTATGAAAAGATTATTTTCAATAGAAGGGAAAATAAGTAAAATAAATTAAGACCTAAGTCAAAAGACAAAGATATTACATATATGCATATATGTATATGTATATATACATATATACATATACACATATACATGCATAGTTGAGAGAATCAACTGACTGAGAAGGGCTGTTATTATCCTGAGTCATAATGGAATGCTGAGAAATTTAGAGCTATACTGAGCTGAACTATTTTAATCCGTTTTGGAAAGCATAACATACAATCTAGACTTAATATTATACAAAATCATTGCTTTGAGATCTCTTTTAGGTCTCAGTACTTACTTCGATTAAGGTTTGCATGTATGAACTTACTTCATGTTGCATGAATTTCTGGGCTTACTCAAGGCACATTTTAAAAGAATATATTAAGGGGATAAACTCCATAAGAACTAAAATAAGATAAATTATGAAGATCATATATAGAAGGGAGAATAATGTTTATTGTAAAGGTGGCTCTTTAAATTAAGATACACAGTAAAACTCCCTTAAGAACAGACTTACATAGAATATTTATTATCTGAATAAAATTACAAAATTATTGATATCACATAAGATGAAATAAACACATAGAATGTGTTACTAGAAAACTTCAAAACTTGTACTCAAAAGACACCAAGAAGTATACGAAAACGTAGCAAACTGTGTGCAGGAGAAACACAAGCTGTATGACACCTTAGCTCTGAAATGTGATTTTTCTTTGTCAAAACAAGTTTCACATTTACAAAATCTCAGAGAAATCAAGACTCATCAACCTTGACTAATGAAGATACAGTAGCTATAGCTATTCAGTTTTTTCCTAAGAACTTGTACCTATAAGGATTATTGTTTCTGTTTGAAAACTAAGAAATATAATTCATAATAAACTCTGAAACACCACATACACTGCTCGAAGTATCAGTATTCTGGAATATGGAATATGCTGGAAGTTTATTCCATTGAGTGATATGGCTATCACTCAGTTAATATCCAAACAGTTATAATGAAAATTCTGAGCCTCTACCTTCCATTAGGAAGGCTATGGAGACAATTATTTGAATGGATTTTAGGTCCTCCAAAATGGAATGTCTGTGCTTAGTTTCTTAGGAAAAGTAGGTAGATGTTTCTTCTGTTGTGTATTTTATTAGGCTTTGCAACTTCTATTGGAAGATACAACTGAATCTCAAAGTGATAGTTGTTTTTAATAGTAACAAACAATAATTGTATTTTAGATACCCTGTATTATTCATTGTCATCTATTGACAGTAAAAGATCCATATATATAGAATATATATGGAAAAGTTCCTGAAAAAATTGCAGCCCTTCCAACAGAGTTCATTTCCTACATACACTCTAAACAAAATCCAGAGTGGAATATCTGTATGATCTATATCTCTTAACTCAAAAATACTAAGCTGCTTCCTGTCAATATATCTCTTTCTACCCTTACTATTTGTTGTGCATGCTTTCCAGAGCATATGGTGACAGTCCAATTCTTCTAAATGCATATAATAAACACAAGAGCCTTTTATGTTTGTATATGTGTGTGCACATATGTGTCCAGATGTGCTTGCCATGTACATGTGTGGAAGGCTGGCATTTGTGGTCTGCCACATTTGATCTTTACCTAGTTTTTGAAACAACAGTTTCTCATTGGACATGGATCTTTTCCTGCAAAATACAAGCTCTTACCATTCCTTTTGGTTGTCCACCAGAACTGGAGCAAATCAAGTTGGAATTGATCTGGAAGCTTCTTCCTTTCTGGCTAGCTTTCATAGTGGCAAAAGGTGCAATTTAGGCTGAACAAAAATAAGGTCTAGGACGAAAGTCATCAATGCCCTAGCCAAATGAATGCTGCAAACAACAATGTAAATCAAATTTGCCCAGCAAAAATTGTCCACTGTCTCAACAGTGACTATTATGGTGATATCTAATCACTATATGGATTGGACTTGTGGTCTAGCTATAAAAAGGCATTCATGCTGAGTATTGTAAACCCAGTCAAAACCCTGTAACAGAAAGATTTAGATCCAAATGGAAACTTACTACAGCTATTTAGTCAGAGTCAATGGTGTCAAAATGCTTTCTTGATATTCATATTTCTTCGCATAGACAAGGCTCACCAGAGAAGCTTCTCTTTGCAATGAACTGTGGAGTATGCTGACTCATGTGCTCAAAAAGTGAGGAGTGAGCACCTAGCCCTAAAAAGAGGATGCTTGCTTAAGCTGTCCGCTCTACCACTCAGGAAGCACTGCAGAAGAGAGATGGAAGGAATCTGTGAGTGGAAAGCTATGAGTAGAAAGAATAGAAGAGCAGGAAGACAGAAAATCGGACAGGAAATGCTACCTTCTGAACAAGACAGAGACACTGACATTAGGACACAGTGCAGTTTTAGTTGCCTGCCTTGGGTATGGGCCTGTTCATTAGTCTGTCATAGACTGGGAGATTCACTGAGCCACACCTGACCATGGTTAATTATTAACTCACCATAGGGAGAGGCAGTCATTAACTCCACTTGTGTACTCAGGGCAAGCTCAGAAGGCTCTGATGAATAGTTCAAAACCCATGGCCACACAGATGGGCCTCATTAAATTTAGTGGTTCATAACACAAAATCAAGACTTCATGAATGTGAGAAATGGACAGGCAAGGGGACAGGTGGACAGTGGTGAGAAAGAACAGAGGGGGTGCAAGTAACTAGAATGCATCATATGCATATTTACAGTTGTCAAAGAAGAAATAAAGTTAATAAATATCAATAATACTCATGAGAAAAAGAAAAGGATGGAAATATAGAAATGTATAAGAAAAATCACAAGCATCAATCATGTGGTTATACAACAACCACCACTACTGTAATTAAGATAGCATTACAATGAAATACAGTTTGTGTGTATGTGTTTGAATATGTGTGCACATGCATCCAGAGAGAATAGTCTGTCTCTTTTTCACTCACTTTCCATTTTATATCTGAGGGAAACTTTCATACTGAATTTCAAGCCTGCTGATTAGCCTGGACTGCCAAATCAGGAGTCCTTCTAATTCTGATTATCAAGCAGACATGCTCCACCAAATCCAGCATCTTACATGGGTGATCCTCAGGATTAAGAAGTCAGCACATTACCTACTAAAACGTCTTCTAGCCTAAATGAGATACATTTTATTACCAGCTTCATTTTGCCAAATTTGATTTATTATATATCACTAAATTGCTTCTTCATCTCACTATCTGTATGTAGTACAGAAATGAGTCATTTGTACACTAATTGTTTCTGAAGTTAACATATTAATGAATTAAGTAGCACTATATTCTATAGGCTTGATATTATCAACTTTTAAGTAACTTATTATCACTTGTTATTTTATAGATTTTTTTAAATCTAATTTTGTCCTACGGGAAATTCTAATTTTGTATATAGAGAAATTAGCATTACACAGATTATAAATTTTCTCTGAAATTATGGAGGTTAGCAATTGCTTCTCAAGAGAAACAAAATGGCATCTTTGTATCTAAAACGTTAGAGAAAAAGTGCACTGCAGTAAAGACAAATTGCATTTTTACTTTTGTATTTTCAATCCTGCTATATTTACTAAAGTACTACAATAGTAATATGCATGATTAAATGTGAGATACACTTATAAAGTTAAAGTGCTGTAAATGCCCCAACACAGATTTCTCAGGAGCCTGATCCAATTCTGTTTGAGGAGTTATCTTCTTTCTATGAACTGTGATTATCTACAATTCATAAAATACTTTTAAAAACTGTTATGAAGTTTTTAAACTTCATATTCATACAAAATATTCTATTAAATATTCATACAAAGCCTTCTTCATGTGGTTCAGTACAGAAACACTACATATCAATCTGTGCTCCATCAAGACAGTTGCTTCAAGATAGTAAGTTGGGTAAATAGAGGAAGTGTGCTGTGCATAATTTATTTACATTTCAACAAGACCTCAAACAAATGATACCACACAGGAGGCTCACAGTGAGGCCGAGAAAGCCTTCAAGTTTGGAAGCTATATTGTTTAACCAATATGCATTAACATAGAATAACAGTTCCGCAGGGACAACTATCATGGTTTCTGACAAATATCATTTGATGACAGATCTTAGTTGAAAAGAGATAAGATTTTACAAAATATATGATAATATTTTGAGAATATGAAACGAGTGCTGAAGTTTAAAATGGCAAACTCTAAAGAATAAAAAACAAAACCAAAACAAACAACAAAAACCAAATATAATGTAAGTCCCAAAGATGAAGACATTGTCTGTAACACCAGTATTTCCTGCTAGCATCACTTTTAGTGGCTGTGCTAGCATCACTTTTAGTGGCTGTG
>JADRCH010000180.1:0-138921 GCA_019843965.1 Rhynchomys soricoides | reverse complement strand
TAGCATCACTTTTAGTGGCTGTGCTAGCATCACTTTTAGTGGCTGTGTTAGCATCACTTTTAGTGGCTGTGCTAACATCACTTTTAGTGGCTGTGCTAGCACCACCTTTAGTGGCTGTGCTAGCATCACCTTTAGTGCTAGCTTTGTATCGCACACAGATCCCTCCTACTTTGCAAGTCAAAATGGTTCTGCAGTACTGGACAAGGTCTTTAATCAGAGAAAAGGTCTACAAAACAAGGCTTTTGGTATATACTAATCTTATTCCTATGTAGCATCATCACATTTTATCCTGAAAACAGATGCATTTGGTTTAATTGGCCCCTTATGAAAGTTTTTTAACATAAAAATAAGAATACAGAGTTATGAAAAATAACACACAGTATATAAATTAGAAATCCACATTCTGTTGAAATCAAGTGTTATAATTTTGTAAGGAATTATCACCAGTAATACTGTGTGTATTCATGTTTATGTATATGTCTAGTCAGTGTAGTTCCAAAGAGGGAAACATATCAGAAACGCATTGTAAAAGTCTAAGCAACAAGTGATTGTGTAATTATAAGGGATAATGATTATCTGGAGGAATGCTTATTTCAGAGCAAGGTAAATATGCAACAGGTAAGTTGTATGTTTAATACTTTTTCTAAATGACCAAAAAGAAAGATTAGATATATTAGCTCACACAAACTATACATATTTCACTGCAATCTGTTTTATATTTTTCCTTATTCATATCTAGGCAGAAAGCAAATTCTTTGAAAGTATGTCTCTTAAGGTTTTCTGTGTTATAATTCATAACTAACATAAAGTATAAAAAATTAACACAGTAAACAGTTGTAATTTTGTGTTTAAATTATAAAGGATCTAGCCAAAAGAGTGTAGCTTAAAATATAAAATATTTATATACACTGTCTAAAAGAACAAAATAAAAAATAAAAATATGATGAATTGTATTATAAGGTGGGAAAATCAGGATACATTTTATTAAGTGATTTGAGGCAATAAAATTAGTATCAAAAAACAATTGTGTGAATATCTACTGAAATCTTACAAGGTGATTCAAAAGACTCTGGGATTCCAGTCACAGCAGCCCAACAATGATTCACTTTAAGACCATGTGTCATTTCAGTCATTTTATCAGAGGCAGTAGTTAATTGTGATGACACATCCAGTTTCCTAATTGTATAGAATGTATATAGTCTACGCTACTGAGCTTTGAAATTTAGTGGGGCATTACCAAATTTTATAAATGTTTTTAGTTAGAATCCAGTCACTACTCTTCTCAATATAAAAATCCAAAAGTTTGACTGTAGTCATTTTATATTTAAACAATTTTTAAAATTTACATTGTGATTTAAATGTGAAATATAAAAAACCTTTGATACTTTTAAAATAAATTTTATATTTAAATTGTTTACTAATAATGTAAGCATAATTTAGCAATGAGAAATCAATGACTTTAAGTTATTTCTTAACTGTCATTTTCCAAATTACTATATAACCTTTTTAAGGGAAAGGCCAATGTACTTGATTCCAATGTGTAGTGAATTTTTTTTCTGGTACAAAGTAAAGATTGAATAAATGTGTAATAAATTAATTTGAATTGAAAATATATTACATGAAAATTCAAAGTCAATTATAGTTTCATAATATTTCTCAATACGTCACATTTAACTTGAAAACAATTCTAATATTCAAAGAAAATAAAATTCTAATTTGCTTTACCAATATAAACGTATATTTATCTGAACCTTAACTATGAAAAAATGATAGTAATATTACGATACATATAATCAAAAAGTATGCTTCCTATCACAATGATCACTTAAATGATTGAGAATTTTTAATTAATAAAATGGGACTTTAAACAATTAAAAGTGAAAAGACTAAACCATTACTGTTGGCTAATAATGTAATTGCCTTGAAAATTCAAAATAACTTCAAAGAAACTATTAATAGCTAAGGAAACAGAACTAATTGCAAACATTAAATAGAATAGACACAGATTTTCTACTGAAAATTTGGAAAATAGAATTGAAACAATCCCAAATCAAAACAAGAACATGGTCCATTTATACCCAGGAACTTTGGGATACAGACAAATAAGATGTTAAGATTGACTTGTGAATATAACAATTCATAATGGAAAATATTATACAGTTCTGAATATGAATACTGAATATTACAAAGACCCTAATACTAATTTACAGTTTTAATGAAATTTTATTGGAACATTTTTTGAACTCAGTGAAGGAAAGGCATTATGAATAATATGTAGGTGACAATATCAAAAACATCTTTAAATGGAGAAAAAGAGCTATGTGTGGGGTGCATGCCTGGAATGTTAGCACTTGGGAGACAGTGAGATCAGGGTATGAAGGCCATCATCCTTAATGACATAGCAAATTCAATTGCAGCCTGAATTACATGAGACCCTGTCCCAGAGAGGGGGTGTGGCGGAGAGGAAAGAAGAAAATAAGACATTAAAATGAAGGCTTCAACCTAATAAGTATACAAATTGTGCATGTGTGAGACACAACGTGGAAATAGAGAAAGAAGCAAACAAGGGCTCACAAGTAAAATCTTGCAATCTCCTAACATTTACCTGCAATGATGCTGTGGCATGGGTGTGAGTGAGTGTGGTGGTGTTAGGGCAAGATTATCCATCCGGGCACAATTAAATAAGATATTGATTTCATCTCTTAGACTAAAAGGGTGTTCAAAGGAATAGAAAATAAACTAGACTACTGAAATAGCAGAAGAAAATGTTGACTAGTTACAATTATCAAGCTATTGGGCAATATAACAGCAAAGGACAATATAACAACAGGATTACTCACACAAGTACTTAAGTTTTTCTCACATCAACAATAGCAAAGACAATATGACATTTGAAAACTAGGACAAACATTTTTGTACAATGTTTGACAATCTGACAAATCAGCACGATAACTGGAGTAAAGGGCACAAGCAAACAGTTTATCAAAAGGAGGAAATAATGTCAAATCAGTGTATGAGAAGCATGCTAGTTCTATGTTAATGCAATCCATTGAACCAAAACAAAAGAAACCTTGCATTTACTCGCCAAATTGACAAATAATTGTAATATTCAAAGCAACGACAAATTTATCTAGAAAAATCCATTCACATACAATTTAGCAAATGGCATTCAAAGACCCTTGAATGAACACTCTCTAACCCAGAAATTTACCTCTACAGGAAGATGGATCCTCAGAGTAGAAGAAATCATGTTCAAAATCACTTGAGTGTCAAATAAGGAGGAATTGATTAAAATTTTTTGGTACACAAGATAGTACACATTTCATAACTGTAATCTAATTATTGATGATGAGAAAGCACAGCACATACCATGTGATCCAAAATTCATTTAAAAACTCACATGCAAATGCATAAACTTTAGAGTTGTGAATAAAGCAGGAAAGATGTAGGGGAAATGTTAGAATCAACACTAATTGACGGTCACAATGGGTTTAAAATTTAGTTGCTTTAATCTGTCTGCTTCCAAAATGTCTATAATACTGTTAAGCTCTTTCATCTATAAATTTCTTTCCATAGTACATTTGTATAAGCTGTTTCTGTTGACTGTATGTTCTTAATTTTTCTTTTTCTGAAGAACAGAATACTCTGACCAAATTGAAAGCCAAAGAATATAAAATCACTCTTTAGTGTCACATTATATTACAATACAATATGTGGACTTTGTAGTACTCTGATGTCCCTTCCTTTGTCTACTTATAAGATTCATTGGCATTAGCAACAATTATATTGGTACCAAGTTCAAGTATATACAATCCAAAATTACTTACTTCGCCCATTTAGCCAATGCCAAGAGCTCTCTCCAACCAATATGACCAACTCAGAGAACAGTATACTTGCTTTGTATACTTCTGTTGCCTGGGACACCAATGTGCTTAGTTTTTCTCAAAAAAAAAAAAAAAGGGGGTAGTATGTGAAATTTTTGTCATTGCTTAAAAATAGCTGCCAAACTCAAGACATGCACTAACCTTCTAAGTTTGTTGGCTCCATATTGTGTTTGAAGGCACACCCCCTCCAAATGTCTGCACTCACCATCTGCTACTGATCCACAGAATAATGCACTCAGGTCTGGTGTTGCTTGGCATAGGCAAAGACAGTCAATGTCCAATTTCATCCAGACATGTGCACCATATCAGGAACCTTAACACAATCCTCAACATCAAAGCAGCACTTTCAGGCCCCACCGCACATCAATCAAATAGGTGTGGCAGTCAAGCTGATGGACAGAATCTAAGCCAATCCTAGATGCCTACTGTGTCTAGATCTCCCCAGTGAGCCTGCAGCTCACCTTCCATTAAGATGATAGCTTTGGCTTAGGCTTTCATGCCAAAAGAAGTCCATGGAGTCACTCTGGCAAGAAGAGGGGTCTATATCAATGTCAACAACAACTTTCTTGCTGTCGACCCTACCATCTGTCCCCCTGCTCCCCACCTACGTTTCTTTATGTGGACCTTGATGAATGGGATTTACTTAGTCCAAGATTCTAGTTCAGCCAACCTTTGCAGATGGGGTCAACATGACTGCCCTCTGGGCCAAACTCCCCAAATGACATAAATGATGGGTTTCCTGCAGAACGTCTTTGAAAATTAGACATCATGATAAAATTAACCCCAAACAAGTCTTCGAATTTTGAGTTTATGAAAAATGTGGTATGTTCGATTCCTAGTGAATATGATTTTTTAATTCTTAGAAAATCTGAATAATAAAGATAAATTTTACTTCTACAATATGTGTAAGTGAAATACAATTGATGGAGAAAGTAAAACTTGGGCATTTGTTCAATTATTTCAATCTAGACTTAAGAAAAAGATGATAAAAATTGTCAAAAACATAACAGCAACACAGACGTGAAAGATACCATTATGAATTAGATGCAAAAATTGTAGAAAATATTATATATGCTAAGTGGAATGTAACCACTTATATATCTGTTATTCAGAAGTTGTATAGCATTAACATTATTCAGGTAAAACAGTAATATTTAATATATGGTATGCAAGAAGAATAGGTTTGGATAAATCACATTATATTAGAAAAATATGTGAAATGGAAAAATTAAAATTTGCTTACATATAGTAAATAAAAATATTACATTTAGGCTGAATATAGAACAGTTTCGATCAGGCAATTAAAAATAAGCTCACTGATGAGCCAAAAGTCAGGTAAATAACAGAAAACCTGAGAAATTGCAATAGTACTAACCCTGGTCAATTTAATATGTCAAAATTTTAAGTTTTTATATCTTTCTTCAAGGGAAGCTAAATATCTTTCTACAACAGTCTTCCAGCTCAGCCAAAATAAATACAGAACAAATACTCTATTCAAATCCAAAGTATAACATCTGAAACTTTAGACAATTTATGTAAGAAATAATTAAAAGGTAAATTCTTACCATAAACAAGAAAATAAATGTGAAAATATATTCGATACTGTAGGCTGTATACAGAAATACCAAAAGTATCTCTGATAGGACTTTACACACATTATACACTCCCTTAAAGTTCATGGAACTGAACAGAATCTAAAGGAAAACATGAGAATTCACTAGATATAAATCAGATCCGTTCAAAATTATTGGAGAATGGTTCCATTAAATTAATTTAATAGGTTGATCAGTTGTCTCTGACTTTACGAATCAAGATGAGTCCTGACTGTATCTAAAGAAAATACTGTGGGATTATCTTTAGAGAAATCACAAAGTGATACAAAGATATTTTTAATTTGAAGTATCTCTAAATTTTCTAGCATTCTTCGGTCAACTAAGATAGTGCCATAGAAATTCTACATAAACCTTGAACTTAAAAATGTCCTGGCCTAATCATCTGGCTAATCTCTTAGAGTTTTCCTGAAATATGCTTCTATCCCTTTTTCTATGGGAATTCTCCCACTGATTAACACAGAGAATGAGAATTTGGCCTGTGCTCTATAGGCACCATTGAAATGTGGCCACCTGAGGCATGTAGGGAGGGTATCCAGCTGGCACACCACATGTTGCCCTGGAGTAGTGTACAATGAGAGAGAGATTTTGGCTAAGAATACCTGGGCAATCTCTACAAAGGTCCTGATTATGAAAAGGACTTCGGCACCATCATTGTCTCAGGAGTGTAATATGAGCCAAAGAAACTTCTCTTTCTATGTTTATATATTACCAAGAAAAGAAAAAAAAGCTCTTATAGGAACAAAGAACTCCATAAAAGAGAAAATCTGGCTGACGGATACTAGAGCTCGAGTATCGGCCATGTCACTGGATAAAATTTTCTGAGAAATCTGCATACTTTACGGTTTTAGTATGAACTAAAAAGTACAAACTCCCTTCAATAAAGGATGCAAACACATACAACAAAAATTTATGTCACCTACACAGCTGTTGTACTTTATAGTATAGCATAATTATATAATTCATTATTCATATACTACTCATTTAAGAAGTCTGTTGCTTTTATTTTACACAATTTATGAGAAAGAAAATCCATGCATTTGAACTGTAATTACAATGAAACAATTTTGTCAATTTTGAGTCTTTTTCAAAACACCATACGTGATTAAAACACATAATGCACTAGTATTTTTGCCAATTTTTGTTTTGAAACTAAAGCTGTTTTTGAATTACACAAGCAAAGCACAAAATCAGAATTTCAAAACTAGTGAACATATTTAAGGGTAAATTTTAAAATAAACCCACTTGATTCTTTGTTGGATGAACTTGGAGAGCCTGGAGCGTTTTGTGAGATTCCACTGGAGCATGTAGGGTAGCTTGGAAACGAGCCTCTGGGTGAGGAGGAACCATACCCACTGTCTTCAAGAAGTTTTGTTCAGAGTTTTCACACTGCTACTGAGTGGCTCTGGTGATATTTACAAGTTTACTTCTGAAGGAATTTATGATATCCCCAACTGCTAGCAACAATTACAGCAGGGTTTTACATTTGTGTTTATATGTTATTTTGCATATAGACTCCAACAACCAATGAAGAGAAAATTTGATAGAAAACACGTCCTGGAATTGAAAGACAGATACCATCTATCAATATAACTAGTTGGTGGTATTCCGAAGACAGGGTTTGACAGTCAGTGAAACAATAAACATAATGGCTTAAATATGTCCCTTCAGCCACTCGAGGTCACTCAAAAGGCTTTTGCTTTGTGTCACTAATTCAATGTCACATGGACACGTATTCTGACTTTTCAATGAATTTTGATGACAAGTTATTTACATAAAGGAAAATACTTAATACTTTTAATTTATCATCATGTAGGTCTTTTTGAACTTGCTTAAAACATTTTAATTGTATGCCAAATTTACATTTTTCCCTAAAAGCTTAATCAAATTACAAGGATCACAGTGTCCCTAGGACTAATGAGTCCCAATTTATATAAGAGAAAATAGAAGCTGCAAGAGCTAAAGGTATTGGCAGAAGACCATGCTGCAAGGCCAGCACTGTATTCAGTGCAGTTATTTGAATCCTAATAAAACCACTAAGAAATTACCACTTTGTTTTTTATTAAATTATCATTTTACTTCATTCAAATTTTTGGCAGGATAGTTTTGAAGTATAAATAGCAAAATAATTTTTCACTAGTTGAATTAGACTTTGTAATTTATAACCAATAGGATTTGGCTTACATCATGTTTTTTGCTTAGATATTTTAGGATTTCAATTCCGTGATGGTAATGTAAGCTGTAAGAGGCTGGGCTATGCTAATATTCAATTTATTCCTTCCTCTTCCTTGCAATAATCCAGGATGCCAAAAACTAGCCCTGTTGATTGCTGATCATCCCATCTAAATATTGATGCTTCCAGAACTTATATTTTGAGATTTTCTTCATTTTAGAATTACAGGTGGAAAGTCACTTTTCTTTGATATTCTCTGCATGCAATGAGGAAGGAGGCAGTCCTACACAATGCATATGTAGGCAATGGTTTTTCACCTCTGCATGCTGCAGAAAATCCCACTGAGTTAAGTAGGGTTCTACCAAGACCACTTAAACATATTAGCCTATTATGCTCCACATTTCTTTATTGTTCTCGAAAAGCTAATGAAATGTTCCACTGCAATGTTTATGCTGGAGTACTTTTAAAGGCATTTTCAAAGTGATGTTTCTCTCAGAACTCCAGAAGGGGCTTCCACTTCCTAAAAATATTTAGTAGACCATGCAGCCTCATTACTGTGACTGTTTAGACTAGTAGCTAATGATGAAATAGACTTACAGTTTCAACATGATCTTTAACACCATTGCAAACTGACAAAAATTAGAAAGCTGACCGGGCAGACATGCTGTACTGTGTTACCATGGACCAGGTTAATATAGTGTGTATAGTCTAGGCATAGATAACACAGTGTTGGTTAATTTTTTGTGTCACAGTACCTCTAAAACTGAATAGTTCTTTCTCCAGAATGAAATATTTTTAGGAAAATAAAGAAATACCTATTCCTGAAAGTCAAGTTGTACAGTTATATACTTTCAATTTCTTTTTATTGTACAGTGTTGGTTAATTCATCTAAAAATCAAAGTGGCCAGCCTCCTTGATAGTCATCATCACTTCTAGCACTACAATTTGCTGGCTTTATGATTCTAAAACAAACAAAACAAACCCCACTGTATTGGAGGAATCATATAGCAGGCAAAGAAATGAAAATAAAGCTCACTAAATTAGCTACATTTTTATTACAACTGAAATTAAGACATTGTGCCTTGATTTACCACATATCGCTATCTTTTCTCCCAAATATTAGCAGTGTTGAAAGGCATAGGTATTAAGACTATTAAGATTAAGAGTCTTAATTATTAAAGCCAAGATTAAAAATGTGGTAATGGACTGAGAATTGAATGAATCATAGACTCCTGCTGAACTGATATGGAATATGTTTTGCAAAGATGCCATTTCTTATACAGTAGCTCTCAACTATAAATACACAAAGAGTTTGGTTGTTTCCTAAAACAAAACAAACAAAAAGAAGCATGTCAACTAGTTTTGTTTTTTTCAAGATATCAGATGATATACCTAAAAGTCTTTTTAAGAGAGTTATTGATCTGACTTCTGTTGGATTATTCCAAGAATTCCTTCTTTTCTTTCTAAATTAGATATAAACATTCAATACAGATACTGAAATTAATGAATGTCAACAGCCTTCCACATTATTTATTTGATGATATAATACTTCTGTGCATACTAACACATATGAATCTGAAGCAGGGATCACAGGAATAATTTATAGTAATGCTAGATTATTAATGTGACTGAAGGAAGGGTCAGTTACAAGTAAACAGTGTGGTACGGTGTGGTACGGTGTGGTACGGTGTGGTACGGTGGCTCAAGAATAAAGAGAACTCATTAAATGAGCAAGGGTTTATCTTCTGCATGGAAGTAACCCACTCCATTATAGCAGAGTGGAGACAGTAAGACAGGGGCTGGTAAGACACACACTTTCACTCTAAGCATGAAGAACTGTCCGAATTCAGTGAGAATGAACGCATGCGATCACCTTACAGCCTCTTTGAGAATGGGGCTATTGTGGCATATGGAACACTAGATGAGCACAAGGAGTCTCTGCTGTGCCTAATGCTGCCATTATCCACTTGAATCATCTTGCCAAGTTGCTTAACATTTAGGTACACCAGGGCTTTGCCTCTGTTTGTCTGAAGCAGAGAGGTTTAGATCTCTAAGTTCCCTTCCAACTGCAGCACTTTATGTCAACTTGTTTATAAACTCAAGTAATAATTAACCTTATTTCAATTGTTATGTAATAGTTACTAATCTAAGTGAATGACATATTCACAGCTTAAACTAACTTACAATTAACACAGTCTCTTTACAGTCATCTTTCTAAAGTACAAGAGTACATATATAATTATATTTAATCATTTTTTACATTTTAGAAGTATTTAATTATTTATCAATGCTCATCAATTATTTATAAAATTCAATATATAAATAATATATTTATAAAATTCAATTTAATCACTGAATATATGTATACAGTGTACATTGGTCAAATCTACAGTTTGTTATCTACCCCTCACATCCTTGTCAACCCCACAAAATCATCTTAATAACCTTGGCCATCTTTCTGATATTGGAAATACAAAAATGTTCCTGGCTGTATTGTAAAGAATCCCAGAGTACCAGTGAGTTACAGACTTCTACTGCTTATGTTTCCTTAATTAGTTCCGGAAACCATTTTAACAGACGATGAAGTTAGTTGGTCATAGACTGGTATTTATGAGTAAAAGCAGGCAAAACCATGAGAACAATGAATCCCAGGTCCTAGTAGTTAAGCACTTTCACCACTAGACATGCTTTCCAAGCATACCACCTTCGCTGTGATCTGCTAATTGCTAAGGCCAGATAATTTGAATCCAAGGTGTACATATTGGAAAATCAAAGGTCATTTGAAAGGGATGGTGAAGGTCAAGAGCAAGTCCCTAGGCCTATCAAGAAGTCTCACTAGAGGGTGCTCTTGGGCTGTTATGAGTTCTCCACTATTCAGAAAGAAAATCAAGTATTGTTTAGAGAACACAGTCTGCCTCAGCAAAACTTGGACTCCATTATGGAACCAAGAACTTCTACTTCAATACAGATGTAAACGTTATTTTTTTAAAAAATTCACTTTTAAGTCATCTTGTTCTATGGTTTATGTACATAAGATTTCAGAAACATAAGAGAAATAAGGTCTTAGGGGTTCTCCAGGTCAACATTCCAATAACACTGAACCTATACTCAATATTTCTTGACTCTTCTTTATATTTAAAAATATTATGGTTTATGTATGATATTACAGTAAATTTTGAAATCTACTGCTTATGCTAGATTTTTCTATAGCTGTGGTTTTGCATTTTTAAATTTTAATATTTATTTTACCTTCTCTCATGAGACCTGCTTTCAATAGAGCACATCATTTCCCAACATATATTGAGAAAATAAATTTGGTTTATTACTATGTTGTATATTTTTAATATTTATTACATTAGGAAGGATAAAATGGCTTTATCTTTCTTTACACATTAAAAAATAGAAATGGCATGCCCAAGATCATGATTTCTTCTAAAGATCTGAAATGAACAGATGAGTAACTTTATCTTTGTGAAGTAAGGATTCTCTGCGCTGCTTACAGTCATTCTAGCACCTGCAAACCTGTCACACATACTGTCAGATATGGTAGCTTTAGCATCTTTAGGTTTGGCAGTGGAACTCTGAAGATGATTTGGATTACTAAGATTTGCCAGAATTTCCAATTTGGCTATACTTAATAATTCATTATCCCTTACTTGAATTAAGCTTATGAGTTTCTCTTTAAAATCTGCTTGAATGTCTTCTGACAAAAATTTCAAGGTTATATAGTAGCCATTTATAATGCATGAATCTGTGTAAAATGTTAAATTTTCAATTTGATGTCAGATACATATACAATCTATGAATTGTAGTTCCACACTCAACATCCTCAGTGGATTGGAACAACTATGAAAAATTCCGAAAGTTTGAATTGTTCTCCAAGCTCTTACCATGCAGTCATTGGTTACTAAGGACCTCGCTTTGTGATGCACCGTATAGTTTATGTTTATAAATTTGATACAGGTATTGTCCCATTCATCCTGCAGAGGACAGAGCAGCAGGCATATATTTAAAGTGTACTTCATCCAAGTTAGGTATGAATGAGCTTAAATCACGCTATGAAAAATTGGCAAAATTCCCATGGATACTGTGGAAATAAAAAGAATCAATGAAAAGATATAATTATTTTAGTCCTAGATATAATTAATTTGTGGGAGAGGTCAATTTATTTCAAATACATCCAAGTTTCTCCAAGCACAGGTCAATGTTTGCTGGATAACGGTAGAAAAGGCTCAGTTGGATTGAGTTTGCCCACTTTGATATTCATCTCTATATCATATTAAATAAAATGTTTTATAAATCTGCATATCTGCAAAAAAGGGCTCAAGCTGAGGCAGAGTGACAAGCATTGTTGATTAGGACAAGAAAACCTCTTAACTACTCATAAGTGTTCTTTCTGTGATTTTTTTTCTTCTAATCTTTTTCTTTTAAAATCAGAGTGAAAGAAAGAAAACAGTTTACCTCATTTTATGAATCAGATTGGTAAAGGTTTTTAGTTAGGGGTTACATATGGAATATAAATCCAACATGATTAGTTCACAATCAGGAAACAAATGCACAGAAAGTGACACCGTCTCTGTACCCTGTGCCGTAGGTCTTTTTTTCGCTGAGTTCCCAGTTCCTAGCCCACTGCTCTTTCTACTGCACAGCTTTCCATACTGCCTGGCATTTCACAGGGATTTGTATGGCACGTCATAATTTCATGTTGAGTTCCACTGAAATTTCAAAGAAAGGAGGCAGGAGGCAAATTGTTTTTCAGTAACTAGCTCTTCAGTATGGGCAACACTCCTAGGCTCCAATGATCCTCATGACAGTTTAGGTCTACTGGACTATATGAGGATGCACACTCATTAAAAATGTATGCATCACAAAGTACAATTAATGTTCTTCCTGACAACAGGGGCCTTGTATGTTTCTGCAGATACTGCCTGATGTCATCTCGAATCCAAGAGGCACCCTGTATTTCTCCAAAAGTCTTCCCAGCATGAAAGTGCTGCTTACCTTGTAGGAACAAGAGTGCAGGTGTACTCTTTGCTTTAAGAAGACACACTAAACCAAAATCTGAACTTACAGAACAGATAAATTAGGGGATGATTATTCGCATTATAAAAGGATTCACCACAGGATGCTTTTAAATCATAAGCTGTTCTACTGCATTTTAACTAAGTTGATTTACAAAGCTTCCTTTATAAGCATTATTCACAATTCAGAGTTCAAGGTCCTTTATCCAAAAGCTGTGAGAGATTGATAGATAGAAGGTCCTACTTATTATTACCTCCTAGGTCATGCTTTTTTTTTTTAATATAAGAAAGTAATTAGCATTACAATCCATATTTGAAAACTTAATGATTTTTATTCTTAAAATGTTTAGTATTCCTATGTGCCTGGCACAGAGCTAAGCATTTTGAAGACTCATATTATTTGCTCCTCCTCACCAGGAATCTAGGAGATCAGTACAATTATCCTAATTATAGATGAGCAAATTGGAGCTCAGAGAAGTATTAGGTAGCTTTACATTCATGATAATCATATAGGATGAAGTGAAGAGTCACAAGTCAGTGCATCTCCCCCTCTTCAACGCTTTATAATATGGCTTAAGATTAAATTTATGCTCTTTACTTATGGCCTAACTGAGCATAGTTGTGTTCCAATGTACTGCCTCACTACTAAGCCTGTTCCTAGCATTAGTGTCACTCAAGCAGCCTGACACAAAGATGGGGGCAGCCTACCAAGGCCATCTACTCTGATATAGTGGGCTGCAGTACTCAGTCATATCAGTTTCCTTTTAACCCCACCCTTCAGATCCAACATTGCTCAAAGTCACCTAGAACAAGCAATGTTTCAGTTCGTCCTAGTTTCCGTTTCGCTCTTGGTTCCTTCCCTTCTAAAAAGAAATCCAATTATCCAGACTTCGTTTTTTTATATAATGCATTTTCCTGCAGATCGTGTGTGTTTTGCTTTTTCTGTGTTTTTATTTCCCCTCAAGACACAGAGAATTTCAGCATGTTATTGCAGGGGTTGTCTAACTACGTGTTTCCATAACTGCATAGGACAGAGTATTAGATCTACACCCCTCAGGCCTGGGTTTAGAACCAGGTCTTTACCACATTCTGGTTATGTTTCCTTCCCAGATTTACTCAGTCTCTCTCTGCTTTAGTTCTGGCCACCAACTCTGATATAAACATAGTATGGAGTTCTAAAAAATGAGCCACAAGGAGAATTAGGGAAAGTGCCACATGAACATGTCAGTGATGTTACCCAAGTAGCTCAACATTTAGTTAAGAAATAATGACCAAAATCATTGTATGAGAGTGAACTGTAATGTTAGCAATGAAGAAATCAAACTCTAAAGTGAAAGGCACTGTACACCAGGACCAGGCACTTGTTTCTAGTCCCAGCTTTTTTATAAAGCCCGGCAGAAAGTTCCCTGGCTACTTGCTTTATCTACTCTATTCAATGAAGGAAGGGACTTACTCATGTCCTGCTAGAATGAAATGATTGTAGAATTCTAGAATCCCATGAACCAACTCCCCCTAGGCAGGCCCTATTCAAAGTTCATTGCTAATTATGTGTGAAGCCTGCCATTAATTACCACTTTTTATCTAAAATTTAATATCGAATCTGATGAGGTTTCACACATTTTAACTGCATTTACGAGGATAACCATGAGACAGTCGAAAGATGTGTCTCCTGGAAAACAAAAGCTACTGTGATTACACAGAGGGAAATTTACTGTCAATTCTGTGATGATAACCCAAAGTCCTATTCTGCCTGATCCACAGAATCTTTCCCTCTGTCACATATGGCCTAATCTATGCCACCACGCTAAACCGACTACAAGTTATTCATCAAGAGGTTGTCCCGGAACTCCCCACAAACAATACAGGATATTGCCATTGCTGTTGGTTGTCCCCCATAACTAGGTGGGAAGACTCTATTTCTGAGGGTACCATACAAACCCTCTGGCTGCATACAGAAATCAATCTATAACTGTGAAACTTTCTTTTTACTGGCTAGTACTCACAGTGCTATGCATTGTGGCAGCAGAGAAATAGGTCTTAACACTCTATCCTACATTCTATGATACTCATCTGTCAGGCAAGATTTGGCTACTGGTACAACAGTGCCATAGTTGTTAAGAGAATAACCATATTTCATATCTCATCTGTACACCTTCTTTGATAGGGAAGTCATAGCTCTGATTTAGAGGGGCATGCTCTTGTTGTTTTGCTAAATGGTTATGCTGTCAAACTACTTTCTTAATATTTATGATTATATTTGTACATTTGTGATACTCTCAAGTTTGAACAGAGAAACATTTTTGCATTGTATAGGAGTTTTTGTTTTTTGGGGGGGGGATCATAAATAGTCAAAGTGCTAAGGATAAGTGACAAAGAGAACTTATCCCAAATGAGACATATGTACCACCTATATATCACTCACTGCCAGGTTCAGAGAACATCAGGGAAGAGAAAGGAGAAAGATTATAAAAAGTGGGGGTGGGAAGAAGTGTTGCAAGTGCTGTCTTATTATACTCATGAACACAGAGCAGCGATAGTAGTTTCACAAGCTCAAGTCAGTCAAACTTCCAGCACAGATGAGAAGAGCTCACAGGTTCTCTTCCATGATGAGAAGGTACTGGCAGATGGCAGGTGCGGGGGATGGAGAGTCACTTTACTTTGAGGAATAGCTACTGGTAGTTGCCCATGCATCAACAGACAACCTCCACAATGGTGCATCATTAATTGCGCTCAGTTTGCTATTAAAAATAAACATTAAAAAGAGAACATAAAGTTTGGAAGGGACCATGCTGTGGGAGTGTGCAGGCTAGGGGTGGAACAGCTGGAGGAAAGGGATGAATGTGACAAAGGATGTTTTTAATGCATCCAGTCAGGACATGTTTTCTTATCAAGTTCACTCTACTTCAAATTTGCTTTATATTTTGATATATATGAATATGTATTTTTAATTACTTTTATTATAGCTGAGCATGAGAGTATTTCCCATGTGACTTATTATCCATCTCAAGATTTAACATAGTGACTGATCACGTGACTGATACCAACACCATGACAGTTATCATTAAATATGTGGCAATTTATTCTAAAAGGTACATTTACAACACGCTATTTACAATAGCCATTTCAAATTCACTAATTACAATTCTTTTATCATCTTCTAACTAGACATTAGACATTAGGCACCAGACATTATGCTAAGGTAAAATGACATTATTATGTTCCTATAGGCTACGAAAAGTATCATTTATAAAATTCTGTATGTCCAAAGACAATACTCTAAGAGAATTAAGTGTGTGCATGCACACACAAACATGTGTGCAAGTATGTGGTTATATGTGCGTGTGTGTGTGTGTGTGAGTGTGTGTGTATGTGTGTGTGTGTGTGTGTGTGTGTGTGTGTTTCTACCTGTGGCGATACATATGAGTGTGAAAATATGTGAGGGAGTCAGAGGACAACCTTGGGTATTGCTCATTCTGTGCTGTCCAACATTTCTGAAGACTTGGTCTTCCATTAATCTGGAACAATCCGAGTAGGCTATGTATGTCCCCATATTAGAAGTGACAATATTTTAGTTCAATATTCTGTTTGATGGGTGACTTACAGAAATCAACTATATAGGCAAAGGTGATTATGATCATTTTAGACCATGAATAATGTCCTCTCTGTAAGAAGGACTTTGAATGATGATCAGTTCTCACTCTAGCCTTTGCATTATAAGGAGTAGCTTGAGGCACACTGAAAGCTAAGATTTTATCATGCAGAGCTTGCTGGCTAGAACACCAGGTAGGCTGCCAGTAGAGCTTTTCCTTCTCTCTCTGTTCTGCCTTACAAACTCAGACTTAGCAACTCTCCACTGAATGAAAAATGAGTAAAGATAGAAACAAAGAAAGAAATGAATGACTTTTTAGATCTGAATACATAGCATATCCAAACGTATGGGTACAATGAAAATTGTGCTAAACGGAAAGTTCATAGCACTAACTGCCTTTAAAAAAATCAGAGAAATGATATACTAGCAGCTTTCAGTATACTGGAAGCTCTAGAGCAAAAAAGAAATAAATACATCCAAAAGGAGCAGACTGCAGGAATTAATCAAACTAATGGCTGAAAGAAAAAAGAAAAAAGAAACAAAGAGAATTACAGGCCAGTTTCCATTATGAACAAAGATGCAAAAACACTCAATATAATACTTGGAAACTGAATCCAAGATCATCCAACAAGATCAAGTAAGCTTCATATAAGACATGCAGGATGGTTCAGTGTATGAAAATCAGTGAATGTAATTCATCATATAAAAAACTGAAAGCAAGGAACCACATGATCATCTCATTAGATATAGAGAAAGCTTTTTAACAAAATCCCAAAGCTTCTCATGAGACACATCCTAGAGAGATTACGGATACATAGGGACTTAATAAGGGCAATTTACAGCGAGTCTATATACAACATCAAATGAAGTAGAGAGAAATACAAAGTAATTCCACTAAAATCAGGAACAGGACACGGTTGTCCATCCATTCACTCCCTATTTAGTCAATACAGTACTTGAAGCTTTAGCTAGAGCAGTAAGACAACTAAAGGAGATCAAGGGGTTACGAACTGGAAAGAAAGAAGTCAAAGAATCATTACTGGCAGATGATATGATAGTATTCATAAGTGAACCTAAAACTTCCACCAGGGACCTTCTATAGCTGATAAACATTTTCAACAAAGTGGCTGAATATAAGATATAATAATAATAATAATAATAATAATGATGATGATGATGATGATGATGATGATAAAAAAACAACTAGTAGCCCTCCTATATACAATGGCTGAGAAAGAAATCAGGAAAATAATACCTTTCACAATAACCTCAAATAATATAAAATGTCTTGGGATAACTCTAACTAAGCTAGTGGAAGATATGTATGATAAAGACTTCAAGTCTTTGAAGAAGAAACTGAAGAAAATATCAGAGAATAGAATGATATTCCATGTTCTTGGATAAGTAGGATCAACATAGGAAAGATGGCCATCCTACCAAAAGCAATCTACAGATTCACTGCAATCCCTGTCAGAATTCCACAATTCTTTACAGTTAGTTATACAATTCCACCACAATTCTTTACAGTTAGTTATACAAAGACAATTCTCAGCTTTATATGGAAAAGCCAGAACTCAAGATAGCTAACACCATCTTGAACAATAAAAGACTGTTGGAAGTATCTCCATCCCTAACTTCAAGTCATACTATAGAATCATAGCAATAAAAATCACATGGTATTAGCATAAAACACTTCAATCAATGAAACCGAATTAACGATATAGACATAAATCTATATATTTACAGACATCTGCTTTTTTATTTTTTAAAAATCCAGAAATACATATTGGAAAAAAGACAGCATCTTTATGGTGAAACTGGATGTTTGCAGGTAGAAGAACACAAACAGTGATTGAAACTTTTATTTGCCTAATGTAATTGTAGTCTCAGCGACTTACTGCTGAATAGGCTCACCCTTTCTAGTTCTTTCTGAACTGTAACTAGTTGGTTTAACTCATGTTCTGGCTCATACTCCTCTCCAAGCTGACTGATTCAATTGGGCTTCTCTCAGCTTCTCACTGAATTTCTCTGCTTTGCCTGAAACTAACTGGCAATTTGTTCTAACCTTCTGGCTCCTTTTCATTCTATGGCTTCAACTGCCTCTGCTGACTTGCACTGAACTGCATGAATTCACAAAGGTTCCTCAAGTCCACTGCACATACTGAACTCACTCCCATGGACTGACTCTCCCTGAGGTGCTCTGAAATAACTTCTCTTTCCTGTGTTGGTCTCTGACTCCTTCTGTCAAGCTGTTCTTTATCCTTCAATGAGAAGTCACTTTCAAACATGGCTGCTTCCTTCTACCAACTAATTTCACTTTAAAGGTGTATACTAAGGGCATGTCTGTATTCCAGCCATAGGGATTAAAAGTGTGTGTCACATCTGCACATTCCTGCCAGATCACACAGACCTAGGACTTTGGATGTAATCCCTTGCCAAAGCAGCCATGTTGCTGGATTAAAAGTCCTTTACAACAAACGGATCTACATTTGTTACCCTGTACAAAATTCAAGTCCATGTGGATCAAAAAAGTCAAGATTAAACTAGATACACTGAACCTAATAGAGGAGAAAGAGGGAAATAGCCTTGAACACATTGAAACAGGAAATGAGTCAAACTTCTTGAACAAAATACTGACAGCACAGGTATTAAGATTCACAATTAATAAATGAAACCTCATAAAACTGAAAAGTTTTTTTTTAAGGCAAAGGACACTGCCATTTGGACAAAACAGCAGACTATACAATTGGAACAGATTTTTTTAGCCAACTCCACATCCAGAGGGCTAATATTCAAAATATATAAAGAACTCAAAAATGTGGTATTAAAAATCCAATTAAAATCCAATTAGGTACTGATCTAAGCAGAGAATTCTCAATAAAGGAATTCAAAATTGCTGAGAAACATCAATGTTCAACATCCTTATCCATCAAGGAAATGCAAATCAAAACTACTTTGAGATTTCATCTTATACCTGACAGAATGGCTAAGATCAATAACAAAAAAGTGACAGCTCATGCTTGTGAGGATGTGGAATAAGGGAAACACTCCGTTACAGCTGGAGGGAGTACAAACTTGAACAGCCACTACAAAAATCAATATGGCAGTTCCTCAGACAGTTGAGAAAAGATCTAGCTGAAGACCCCACTATACAGCTCTTGGGCATATATTCTACGGAAGGTCCATTCAACCACAAGGACACTTGCACAACCATGGTCACTGCAGTTTTATTCATAATAGCCAGAAACTGGAAAAAGCCTAGGTGTCGCTCAGTAGAGAAATGGATAAAGAAAATGTGCTACATTTATATAATGGAGTATTACTCAGTTAATAAAACCCAACATTATCAACTGACCAGGCAAATGGATAGAGCTAGAAAAACTCACCCTGAGTAAGGTAACTGAGACAAAGAAAGACAAATATGGTATGGAGTCGCTTGTAAGTGGTTATCCTAAAGTAAATGGTAACCAAGATACAACTTGGAGACCCAGAGAGTTAGGTAAAGAGGAGCGGTCTAAGAGGATGCATGGATCTCTTCAAGGGAAGGAAATTGAATGCATCGTAGGGTGGACTGGGGGTGGGGTAGGAATGGGAGGAGGGGTGTGGAGGCAGGGGGATGGGGTGGGGGGGAGAGAGAAAGAGAGAGAGAGAGAAACTGAGGCACCTGAATTGTTGGGCTATCAGCTTATTATTTTTGTAGGACTTTTGACAGGGAAAACAAGTATCTCTGACTCTTATGCCTGATTTGGGGACTCTTTCCCTTTCCTAGGATTGCCATGACCAACTTCAATACAATAATTTTTGGATCATCTTATTCTATTTTCATGTTTGGTTGTTACCTCTTAGAAGCCTGTTTTTGTTTGTTTGTTTGTTTGTTTGTTTCTAATGAGGGACAGAATGGACTGTATCTGCAGAGGAGGGCAGATAGGCAGGAACTATAATAAGAATATGTTATATAAGAAAAGACTCTATTTTCAATAAAAACGATTTTATCATATATATGTGAACTTTATATTCTAAAAGGCAGGAATCACAAAGAGTCAGAGGCAATCAAGAGGAAGCTGGGGACTTCTGGTATTCTATCTTCATTTTTAGTAAGATCCCAGAGTGCTATATGTTTTGTTTCAAGGAGAAATAGGAATATAAAGAATATATAAAATATGTATTGATTTGCTAAAATATCAGTACAATATAACTCAGGTCTCCTGATACTAACATTGCTGTGGCAGCTTTGTTTTGCTAATGTTTGCATTATAATTCTAGGTGTGTTACAGCAAATGCACAGCACAAATGGAGTCACTTTAGACATATTACATTATATATGCACAGTCATCCTTCAAAATGCACGGGTGTAGCTGTTTAGAAACAGAATTTATCAAGCATTCAATAGAGGATGAATTCACTATTTTAATCGCATTCTAACATTTCCCAAATTTTCCAATAGTTCCTGAATGGGAGCACAGAATCTCATAGACGGGCATTGCTAACCCAAGCTTACAGACTGAGAACAGAAGGACTCCAAAATTTGAAATGAATTGTACATACTCACCAATTTCAGTTAGTAGTAGATGGACTCAGACCTTCATTATTGGAATCCCAATGTTCTTCCAATTATTTTCAGAGCATCCTTGCTAAAGGATCAATTAGAATGTACTAATACATGGAGCATGAAGGAACCCGTTGTCTTGTATGTCATCACCCAGGAAAAACAAACAAAGCCACAGAAATATATCACCCACTAACAGTTTGGTAATAATGGTTGAATATTTTAAATCTCAAGATACATTGCACTTTCTACATACAGTGGGATAGGTCGTGTATGTGCATAGGATTTATGTGTGGCGTATACACATGAATACGGTAGCACAGGAGGTTGAGACAGGGTTTCTTACTGAACTGGAAGCATGAAGTGTTAGCTAGGCTGGTTAGCCAGTGAGTTCCAGATATCTGCCTGTCTCTACCTACCTCTACCCCCAGTGCTGGCATTACCAGCATGTGCAGACATGTCCTGCTTTGTATGTGGGAGCTGAGAGTTAGAAGTCAGGTCCTCATGCTTTTAGAGAAAATGCTCTTACCCAGACTTTCCATCCATTGTATTTTATATATAGAAAAGTTAATGATAATAGCTCCACATTGCAGTATTTCAGAAACTGTAACTTTTCAAATTCTATAAGAAATTCTCACTCTTAACTTTTAACCTGTTAAGAAGGAAATGTTTCATAGCAGCCTTATTTGTGACAAACAGAAGCTGGAAACAACCCAGATGTCCAACAACAGAAGAATGGATACAGAAAAAGTGGTTCATTTACATAATAGAATACTACTCAGCTAGGACATCCTGAATTTTGCAGGCAAATGGATGGAACTAGAAAATATCATCCTGAGTGAGGTAACTTAGACCCTAAAAATAAATAAATAAATAAAAAATACATGGTATGTACCCACTAATAAGTGGATATTAGCCAAAGAAACAAAAACACAGACTACCCAAGATACAGTCCATAGAACTCAAAAAGGTCAACAAGCTGAAGGGCCCAAGTGAGGATGTCTCTCTCAGTCCCACTTGGGAGGGAGAAGAAAGCAATCACAAATGCAGAGGGAGGGAGGGACCTGGGAGGAAAAGTGGATGGGGTTTGGGAGGAGGAGAAGGGGAACCTGATCTGGTACTGGGTAAGGGAAAAGGACTGAAGCCCTGAGGGCCAGCAGAAAGAATGGAAACAGGCAACCTCTGGAGGTAGGAAGTGGGGCCCCCTCCAGAATACACCAGAGACCTGGGAGGTGAGAGGCTTTCAGGACTCAAAGGGAGGGACCTTAGATGAAATGCCCAACAGTGGGGATAGGGAACTTGTAGAGCCTACCTCCAGCAGGAAGACAGGGCATCAAGTGAGGCAGGGGTTTGCCATCCCACAGTCAAAACTCTGACCCATAATTGTTCCTGTCTGAAAGAACTGCAGGGATGGAAATGGAGAGGAGCCTGAGGAAAAGAAGTCCAGGGACAGGCCCAAAGTGGAATCCAGTTCAAGGGAAGGCTCCAAAATCTGACACAATTACTGAGACTATGGTGTGCTCACAAAAAGGGACCTATCCTGACTGCCCTCTGAAAGACCCAACAAGCAGCTGAAAAAGTCAGATGCAGATATTTGCACCCAACCAATGGACAGAAGCTGCCAATCCCTGTGGTTGAATTAGGGAAAGGCTGAAAGAAGCTGTAGGAGGACCAGCAGTCTCAACTTATCTGGACCCCTGAGGTCTCTCAGACACTGGACCACCAACCAGGCAGCACACACCGGCTGATATGAGGCCCTGAACACATACACAGCAGAGGACTGCCAGGTCTGGGTTCAGTCAGAGAAGATGCACCTAACCCTCAAGAGACTGGAGGCCCAGGCAGTTTAGAGGTTAGGTGGGGTGGGGAATGGGGTGGGGACATCCTTGTGGAGACGGGGTAGAGAGGGGGGATGGGATGTGGAACAGTTGGAGAGTGGACGGGGTGGGGCAGAATAAAATCTGGAGTGTAAATAAATAAGTAAATAGAATGAAATGTTTAACAAAACCAGAAGTAAGCCCCCCACCATAAACATTATATAAGGCTGTCTACTAAGTACACAAAGATGCCTGGAATTCAGCTGCTATCAGAAATAATAATAAACTTCTGTGTAGAGTAAGTCTCTTAGCCAAAGATTAACATCCTCCACCACTAGCAGGAACTTTTGATTCTTTCTTTTTTAGGTGAAATGTAATAAACAGCATGTAGATTGCTAGCAAAGTGTATTTTCATTGGGAGTAGTAGTAAACTTATCTGACTCTTTTAGGCTTTGTTCTGTCTTTTCTCTCTTGTGTCTATTTCATTGTTCTCTAGCCCCACCGCCTTCCTGCCCACCTCTGTTCTCTTGCTGATGCTTCTGGAATACTATGAATTACCTAAGCAGCCTGGACTCTGACACTACCTAGATTAAGTCCAGATCTGCCCAGGGCTTGGGTCCTATTCACTGTCTGCAGACAGAATTTCATTGAATCAGATCTGGATTTACTGTCACATTGAAGAACATGCTTAGACTATTTACTACTGTGTGTGATGTTTTCCTAAAAATGCCCATCTGGTAAACACTTCCAGGGAAAACGGCCCCTTTATAAGCGAATCTTGTTTTCTCATCCTTCTCTTAAAGTCACAGTGGAAGATGGTTTCTGTGGCCACCTCAAACACGCAGTTCTAGTCGAAGTCCGATTAGGACAATGTTATAAATAGCACTGGAGGACACTCTGCTAGTGCCTTCTGTACTACTTGTACTTACGGAGTGGCTGGTGTTAAAGCTAAAGCTTGTCCCATTGCTGGCTTTGCGTTAGGAGGACAGGGAGAGACTGTGGAAGGCTGATTTTCTCTAACTTCTACATCCCATGAAATTAAACAAAATGGGAGGCTTTGTTTCACTCAAAATGCACCTTCCAGTACTGACCAAACCATGTAAATGTATCTTTGCAATCTACAACTTGCTCTCCCAGGAACAGCTTTTATAGATTTAGATATTTGTCATAAAGTATTCTATTTATTTCCCAGCAGCTGGTGTCAAAAAAGTTGTTGTTGTGTTTTTTAATATTCCTTTTAAATAAATAAAATCTGTTTTCATATTGTGTAAAATTAGTTTTGCCTGCTGTGAGTTTGTGGCATTATGAAGTGATCATTTCTTCCCATGAATTATTTAAAATGAGGATATCAAAATCTGATGGAACAATACAATGAACTACACAATACAATTTAATTTTATAATACATGAGTTCATACAAGTATCTCACAATGCACAGCGGTTCCAATGCACTGGATCAGAATTTAGCAGATCCAATCTCAGCTATGTATTTTCTCATATCTTGGTATCTAAATATACCAGTGGGCTAGAGAGTCATTTATATCTGGTGGTCCACAGCCATCCAGTGGTGTTTATGTGCTTTAGGACACTGCATTTGTCAGCTGTCTCTATGCTCATCAAGCATTATTGATATTAACTGCCTTTCCCTTGGCTCCTTTGATCCTTCCATCATGTAGAATGAATGACTATATCTATGTAACCATACTGACAATGATATTCTTACTCTAGAGTTCACAGAAGTGTAATAAGAATGCACCCAAATTCCCACGATGCTTATAGAACTTGCTTCAGAGCTGCCACTAACGGGCAAGGTAGCACGAATGAATGAACTACTGATAAATAAGGAAAAGCATGATAAGAAGATGTAAGACATACTGAACCAGGGGAGACCAAGGGTTATTCTGTATTTGTTACTTACACTTTAATAAAGCATAATAAAAAAAAAATCCTTGATTTTTCCCTTGGAGTATTTTACAGCACTATATAACAAAAATTATGTCTGATTAACTCAAATGTATTAGTAGAGTCAGTGTATATTATTTCAGCATTCAAATAGCCCTTGAAAAAATTTTACCACACTCAAACCAAAAAAAAGAAGAACTCATTAAAAAACATATTATGGATATCAGAGGTGGTTTGTAAAAGAAAGAAGCTAGCTTACAACATAGAATTGGGGTTAATGAGCACATTTCTGGTAAGTTCTGCATATTGTAGAACACAGACACCTAACAAAACTCTAACCCTACAGCAGCAGTCTCACTACTAACTCTCACCATCAAGCATCCCTACCTATGCCTCTTATAAAAGGCACTGCCATCCTTCCAGTCAATCAGACAAAATCCAGGGGCTCTTCTGTGTCACACTCAACATTTGCGCTCCTCTCAACAAGCCCTATTAACCCAACCCCAAGCCACATTCCCAAACCAGTCATCTCTCCCCTCCTCTGCCACCACCAATTCACATCACAATTACCTTCTTGCCAGCTTCCTGTTTCCACTGTTGCCTTTTGTAATCTGGTATCAAAGCAGAAGCTAGAGCAATCTTAAAATCCAGGGCACATTATATTATTCCCTTGCATGAAATAATACAGTGAGTTTATGTCGCAATAAGAATGAAATTCAAATCAAAATCATTAAAAATAATGTCTCCATTATCTCTGCCCATCTCTGCTACCTGATCTCCAGCCACTTTTTCTCTGGAAACTTGGCTCCTTTTGTTTTGTCCCCAAAACAAGTTAAACTTATTACTGCCTATATTTAGACTGTAAATATTGTCCCTGCTTGTCTGTCCATTTCCTAGATCTTCACATGGCTGATCTCTTCCTTCTTTCTAAGACCTAATAAAACTTCTACATAGCAGTCTTTTGTTCCCGGACCATGATATACAAAGCATCCTCCTGCCTCAGTTATCCCTGTGAATTGAGTATTAGTGCCGTCCTGTTGTATATCTTGTATATTTATGTCCCCATGCCTTGTTTCCATTTGAGGGTAAGTTACAAGAGGATGTATATCTCTCTCAGACGAACTGCTACATCCATATTCTAGTACTGTATAATGATTTATCCCAAAACACGGTAGATTAAAAAAATGGACAGGTATTCACCTACACTTTCTTTGGGGGTCTAGAATATGGATACATACCTACTGGCTACCTGAGTCCAAGTCCTCATGAGGTTGTGATCAAACCTGACAAATATGAGCTCTCACCTGATATTTCTATTTGAGTGAGGAAGCCATTTCCAAATTTAGTCGCTAACTGGTTACCAGCCTTAATCTCTTCTATACAGGATGACATATTGACAAGAGCATTTGTGTCTTTGCCCATCTAATTTTATCCAGGAGGTACCATGAAAAAAACCACCACCATTTCAAACTATAGTCTTTTTATTAATACCCTGTTTTCTGTTCTTGTACCTGTCAGAAGTGAGACACTATCTCTAGTCAATAATAAAAGAAAGAAATTATATACGAAGGTACAGACACAGGACAGAGACCATTATATACTACCTTAAAATATGCCTATCTATTGCAAATGCTGATCTATGCACAGAATATTTTCTAGCATTTAGCAAATAGGCTAATAGAAAAGAATCTTCACTGATTAGTATTCTATAGTAACATTTCAAAATTTACTATCTTTTTTCCAAAGGCCAAGAAAAATGTCTAATCAATAAATTTTCACTAAAACAGAGACATGCAAGCCAAAAAAAAGATATTAAGTAAGCTCACAGAGGGTAAGCAGAGAGAAGCAGAGCCTTCTCAGCTTCTTCACTAATAAGAGCACCATATGAATAACTATCACAGCTCACCTGGGGCCTTTCATCCAGTGCCTCAAGAAACAAAGGTAGCAAACAAACGCTAACAATTACTGTTACTTTTTGTGTGCTTCTTTTGTTGTTTCTTCTATTGAAAATGGATTTTTGCCACACACTATATTCTGATTATAGTGTCCCTCTGTTCTTCCCAGTCCTCTCTCTCTTTCCTACCATCTGTAATAACCCCTTCCTGTCTCCCATTAGAAAACAAACAGCTTTCTAAAGGATAACATTAAAATACAGTGCAATAAAACAAAAACAAAGCAATCCTAATAGACAAAACAAACAAACAGAAAGAGAAGAGCCCAAGAAAAGACACAAGACATACTCATTCCCACACTTAGAAATTCCATAAAAATACAAAAACAGAAGCCATAATATATATGCAAAGCCTGTAGGTTAAAGCTAGATAAATAAAAATAAAAAAGTCTTCAAAAACATCATGAGACAGGGAACCTCCAAACAGTGGCTGAGTTTGGTTTTTATGGGCCATCTACTGCTAGAAATATGGTCTCTCCCTAGGAGTAGTTCCCACAGCCAGACAGTATGCAGAGAGTATGGAACCTCAGAATACTCAGCTCTAAGAGATGTCTACAACCCTTCCCCCAAGGTTCAGGGCCTCCTGTGGAAGAGAAAGAATATAAAAGTCAGAGGGGATGGAAAACATAGCAGGACCGAAGCACATATGAACTCACAGAGACTGAGGCAGCATGCCAGGGCCTGCGTGGGTCTACAGTAGATGGAGCCCGAAAACTGAAAGGGGACCTGGACACAGGCGCCATCCCTAACTCAGAAGCTACCTCCATTGAGAACCACTCACAAATCAAAATGTAATTTTCTCCAAGAGAGTTTCAGTGGGAAAATTATTCCTCTTAGTGAGGACAAATACATGTAAATGAGGCATATTATATAAGAAAATAAAGCAAACCACATTTTGAGGCTGATGCTATTTATGCTATTTAATTTGTCAGATCCAATTCAAAATGGAACTTACAAATTACTCGATCTCCCAATCATACTAACTTAATATGAACCTTTAACCAAAAAAAAAAAAAAAAAAAAAATCAATAAAATTTTGGGATTCATCCACTGTACTGATGACTGGAACGGTTTGTGTATTATCAGTAAATTTTGACAACTCTAAATGAGCATAATTGTGCATTCCTAGTTTCTGCAATGCACATAGGTCTGAATAAAAAGGGACCGTAAGACTTGGAATTGGAAGAACCGCAATAGAACTGCAGTTAGGCTCTCTGAAAGTTTAAAGAGGGTCAGGCATGGATCCTATATTCAGGGTAAAGTAACCAGAGAATTATTCATAAAATCCTAAAATATTAACATCACACACAAACACTACATATCCACAAACAACAAATGGACAGGGAAGGATGCATGTTTGAAAGGCAACAAAGATTAGTCAGTTAGGAAATTCATAGGAGATATACCAAAATAGACTGTGGCAGACCCAATTGGGGATATCCGGTAGAAAACAGGGTATCTTTAAACCAACTTATCGAGGAGGTCCTTGTTTACTATCAAATAGGCAAGTAAGCCTCAAATTTAATGAAGCTACTCTAAACCTATGATCAGCACTCCTAACAAGATGTTACTATTCCTGCCTTAATAATGACAGAGAAGCATCAGTATTCTACTGCTGACCATCACAGCAACTGTATTAACCAATCATTTGGATCTTACTATTTCTGTCTGTCTATCCAATCACCTACCTACCTGATCTTCATCACTTCTCACAAAAATTTCCTTTCCTGTACTTTATCTATTAAATGTTCCAAAGGCATGCCCATAGTATAGGATTCTCTTAAATTATTTCATAGAACATTTAATGTAGCATATAGGACTGTAACACTAAAGAAAAAATACTCAAATCATAACCTGATCAGAATCTGTGGCTCTGTTTGCATTTGTAAACAGTGCCTTTTTCTTAGTGCTGGAGAAATGATTCATCAGATGTTAACTTTCTGCTCCAGGAGATGGCCCAGGTTGGTCCCCAGCTCCCACATGATGGCATCTTTAACTCCAGGGGATGTGAAGCCTTCTTTTGCCCTCCCCAGACACCACGTATGCATATGATATATATATATACACAAAATGCAAAGTACTCATATGCACAAATAAATGTTAAAATATTAGTTAACTTCAAGGGCCTTTTCAGATATAATTGGACTAAGCATTTCTAGATTACTAATTAATACTAAATTATTACTAATTAATGTAGGATAATCTAGATTATCCTACATTACTAAGATGTACTTTATCTCTGATGACACCTTCATATAAGCACCAGAAGAGGAAAAGACAAATGAATGGCATAAGGCCATCTGAAGACAGAGGCATAAGTTGACATTATAATAAATATATATAAGCCAAGAAATATTTGGAATCATCAGAGGATGAGAAAGTAAGAAAGACTCTCACACAATTGTGAGAGAAAGTGTAGCCCTGCCAACATGTTAATTTCAGTTACTGGTTTCATTGCTTTGAAATAACAAACTTCTACTGATTTGGGCCATTAAGGTCATGTTCATTTATTAAGGCAACCATAGAAAATCAAGACATCCCAAACAAATGAATATATTCCTCAGAGAGAAAATGGGAGGCAGTAGACAGAACACTTGGCATGAGCTAAACCAAGAGAAAAGGTAAAAGGGACAGGAGAAATCCCACTAGGCCTCAACACTATACAAAGAACTACAGGCCACCAAGAAATGCTGAGTGGGGAAGTAGTCTTACTGAAGGAAGAGCACATCAACTGGTTTTCCAATATCAAATAGTCATCCCTGAAAACAGACATACAAGTAACATTATACATATGGAATAGGGTGTGTGTGTGTGTGTGTGTGTGTGTGTTTGTGTGTGTTATTGTAACAAGAATTAATGAAAAAAGGGGAATGAATTTGAAAGAAAGCAAGGGGTATACAGGATGAATTGAAGGGAGAAAAGGTAGGAAAACATGATGTAATTATATTATGATTTAGAAAAATAAAAGAAAATTTGAGTGACAGATTCAAGTTTGGACCTAGAATTTTTCTGTACTAGTTATGTGACTTTGAACAGGTTATTTTTGATCTCTGAGACTTGAATTCCTAGTAAGTAAGATGTGGGTAAATTCTCCTGCAGATCATTGTGAGTAATATCCTCTTATGATGCACTTTACTGTAGGCAAGCCAATGATATTCTGCTTTAGAGTCTGGAGAAATAGCTTAGTGGTTCAAACCAAATACTTCTCTTAGAAAATATTGAAGTTCAGTCTCAGGAAACAATCAGGGCCTGACAAAAGCCTGCGTGTGTAGCTCCAGGGGAACCAACACCCACTTCTAATCTCCAAAGGCATGTGCACTCATGTATACATATTCACACACACACATACAAATGTGCCCATAAATAAAAAATAATCAAATTGAAAAATTTTAAAATAGTTTGCTTTATATCAAATTCTCGATCATTTTATTGATAATAAACTTAAATGAGTTATATAATAAAAAACTATTATTTTCCTTAAGAGTCAACAAGTATTTTAGCAAGGATTTCTTATAGCCTAAGAAACTTTTATTTGTGAATTGATTGTATAATTTCAAATGTTTCACCATTGTTTGTTTACCAAATGTTTGAACCTTTTCTTTCGGAGTTAAATGGACCATATTCTGTGTGATTCTTTTCCTCATTCCTAATATCCTTCCTAGTTTATGATACACAAATAATGGATCTGAGCATCAGGAGACAATGCTTGCTGTTGGCCTGGATATAAGATAGCCATATATAGGGAGAAAATGTAATAACAGAATTCTCCTAAGTGTTGGCATCCTAAAATTGAAAATAGTACAATAATCTCCACAGAAAACCAAATCAAACATTGGTACTTTCAGGCATCCCTAATAAAAACACCCGAGAAATGAATGAGATAGCAGTCATTTACCCAGAGGAATAATAGAGGGATTAACTACTCAGGCATTCTGGATTCTAGAATCATTTATTAATTATAGAAAGTTGAGAATCTAATGAGAGCTACTCAAAACACATTTAACAAAGGTAAAGAAATTCTAAGAATTAATGTTGTTAGGAACTACAGCTCCATGAAAATTAAAGTTGTCACTATTTGCAAATGATGTTATTTCATACATAGGAAAAGACTCTACCAAAAATTTCCAAACTATTGGAAATAATAATGATTACAAATTTCAGGAGGAAAAATCAATATGTAAGAATCAAATTGTTCTACATCAATAGCAAATTACTGAAACAGAAGTCATGAAAGCAATTCAGTTTATAACATCTCTCAAGTATAATTAAGAATAAATTCAACCAAAGAAATAAAATATATCTATAACAAAATTACAGACACTGAAGAAAGATATTAAAGGAAACATAAAAATATTGGAAAATATACTATGTTCATGGATTTGAAGAATCAATATTTTTATAATGTCCATATTACTGAAATGATCAAGAAATTTCGTGCAATTCCTATCAAAATATTCACAGGAGTCTTCATAGAAATATAAAAGTTCTTAAAACTTCTATGAAAGCACCCTTGCACATGTGAGCGCGCGCACACACACACACACACACACACACACATATACACACTGCAAATGCAACAGTTAATGCCAAAAAAACAAAAGAGGAAACAGTACATCATCTGATTTAAAATGAAGCTGCACTCACCAGAACTTAGTAAGACTGCATTAGCATAAGTGCGTGTTCCAGAACCCCCACATCTAAATAGGCTGAGTCTTGACAAAGATGTTCTCACTGGAGAAATTAATTGTGCTGAGAAAATTGTTTATATACTCAGACCAATGAAAGTAGAGTCCAGCCTTTTGCCAGTTATAAAATTTAACTGAATTGAGTTAAAAAATAACATAAGGCTAACTACTAGAAGAAACTAGTAGAAGAGACGGGGGAATGTTCCTGGGCATTGGGATTAGCAAGGGTTTTCTGGGTCTGACACAAGAAGCTCTAGAAACAATAGCAAATACAAATACACATGATAACAACAAGCTGAAAGCTTCCTTTCAGCAAAAAGAAACAACAAAGAAAAAATTTAAATGGACAATAGACATGAATTTATATTTCACAAAAGAAGAAAAATAAATTGATATATGAAAAATGTTCTAAGTCGCAATTATCAGGAAATGGAAATGAAAACCACAACAAAGGTCAGCAAGACAGCTCAGTAGGTAAACAGGTATGCATGCTGCATAGCTGACAGGTGGTGTTCCATCCCAGCGTTTCATGGCAGAAAGGGAGAACCAACTCCTGAAAGTCATCCTCTGACACGTACATACATTCTATGACATATGTGTGCCCACAATCATACACTGACATCACAGACATAGTCAATAATTATAAAACATTTTTTTAAAGAAATTACTCCAGTAAGAATAGCTATTCTCAAAAAGACTGAAGATAAGTTCTTGTGAGAAGATCATGAAAAGGAGACCCTTGCACATTGCTCATGAGAGTGTAGCTTGGGACTACAGAAACACTATGTCAGTTCTGCACTTCCGGTTGTATGCATTTCATTTAGTACGATGAGACATCTACATTCTCATCTCCACTGTAGCACTTTCACACTGGCTAAGAAATGGAGACAGTGAGTCTACTAACTATAGCTTGGATTTTTAAAAATACAGTAAATATGAACAATGCAATCGCATTTAACTGTAAATGCAGGAATTCCAATCAAAAACAAAAGACATATAAAGACACAGACGCCACTGGAAATGTAGAGATCATTATGTAAGTGAAATACAGCAAGCAGAAAGCTCGCTCTACAGGGAATCCAAGAAAGCTGCTCCTACGGAAGTTAAGAGTAGAATGGGAGCTCCCAGAGGCTAAAGACAAGGAAGGGCTGGGGAAGGGGTTGAGACACAAACACTAAGTTATCATCAGGCAGAATCAGAAGAGGTTGACTATTATAGAGCATAGTAACCACAAAGAACCACAGTGGTGTCTGCACAACCCGAAAGTCTGAAGAAAGGATTTTAAAAGATTTTAATCATAAAGAAATAATATATGTTTAGGAGCATAGATGAATTTAAGTATATTTAAGCATTGCATAATAGGAGAGACCTAAATATCACATTCTCTACTAATAGACATATTTTATAAAGCTATACCAATGAAAATTAAGTTTACTTTTAAATAAATCTATCTTAGCAGCTTCCAAATTAAAATGTAAACAAATTAGTTTTTATATCATAAAATCATACAAAATATTTCTTTACTCACTCATTTAACAAATCATTTAATTTTTCATCAATTTCCATGTGAAGGTATCAGGTACTAAAGATGGTGCTTGAAAATAATATAGTATTTTTTTTTTTAAAGAGTTAGGTAAAATGACCAGAGAAAATAAAACACATCAGGCTGGGAATGTGGCTCAGTTGGTGAAAATGCTTACCAACCAATCACAAAGCCCTGGGCGGGAAAACCAGCAGTGTGCAAACAGACACAGTGCCAGAGGGTTGCAACGCCAGCACTTGGGGTACAGAGACAAGAAACTCAGCTTCGCATGGTTCTCCCCAGCTACACAGCAAGTCTCAGGTTAAGCTGAGAGTTAGAAGACTGGGCCATAAGCACATGAGTAAACAAAGCTTACATCTGCAGAAGGGCAGCATAAGAAAATTGAATTAGCTAGGGAATCAGGGAAGGCATCTCAAAAAATCAGTTGTAACACTGACTTTATAAATGATCTTACTTCAGAGAGGTGAACACAAAAGGGAAGAAAGGACAGTGGAGACTGTGCAAAAATATCCAAATATTTTTAAGCTGCTATGAATCGTTCTAGAAGAGACAATGACTAGGTTGCAAGATTAATATTAAGAATATAAAGTGACTGTTGCAAAAATTTAGATAAAATTAGATGGCTCTCTGAAGCATGGCTACAGTTTGGATATGGAGAGAGGAAAAAGATTAAATACATACTTCCAAGGAAGACCAAAGGCTAGGGAGCAAGTGGATTCTGGGAAGGAAGCACCATATGAACACGTCCATGGCAATCCTGGAGGGAAGAAGGGCATTTGAAGGGAAGAGTTTAATTTGGCACATAGGTTAGTCTGGAGAGGATATGGGTCATTCAAGCGAAGAACACAAAAAAGCAGTGCTTAGAGACAGTCCAAGCTGGAAAAAGATATGGTAACTATTCAAAAATATAATATAGGTATGGGAGAAAGTAATGTGTTCAGGGATCCAAAATGGTCAGAGTTTCTGTAAGAAAGTTCTGAGAACATCAGCTTCTAATGCTGCAAAGGTTAAGGCTATCTTCATAGACAGCTTAATTTTTTTTTTTTTTTTTTTTGGTTTTTCAAGACAGGGTTTCTCTGTGTAGCCCTGGCTGTCCTGGAACTCACTCTGTAGACCAGGCTGGCCTCGAACTCAGAAATCCACCTGCCTCTGCCTCCCAAGTGCTGGGATTAAAGGCATACGCCACCGCTGCCCGGCTAGACAGCTTAACTTTAAGAGAAAAAGAGTTTTCTACTGCAATTCAATACTCTCACTTCTATACATTCTCCCTGCCTCTATAATATAACTGCAGGAGTGTAGAAAGGAATACAGTAAATGTAGGATTCCCCACCTGGTTTCAGGCATGAGGGTATAGAGGTATGGAACCTCACTGTCATAGGTGAGTAAGTGCCCCACGGAAACTGTACATGGATGGAGTTATTGCATCACTAAAGGGGATGCTATGAACATTTCCAGACAAACTAACTGACCTAAATGCACTATGTGGATTTGCTTCCTTACCATTACTTGGATATAATTTACATCTCTGTCCCCTTCTACTTCCCTTTAAAAAACAGGGTTTTAAGGTACACTTAATAAGGATTAAAACCACAAAGTTAAAATAAAACATTTTAGATGCTTTGACACACTTATTAGCCCATGAAGCCAGCACCACAATGAAATAACAGTTACTCATCACTCCTAAAAGGTGTGGACTTACTATCATTCATTATCCATTAACTTGCAGTCCCTAAAACTGTATATATAAAGAATATCAGACAGTGTGAACATATTTAGCTTTTCCTATACTCATATATTATTTTGAGAATTATCCATGTACAATAATTCACCCCAATTTGCTATTTTGTGGTACTCATTTACATTATAATTTGTTTATGCCTGTCTCTGAATGGTCATACAGGTTGTTTAAATTTTTATCTCATATAAACAAAGCTGTTAGGAACATCTGTGTATAACTCTAATAAAAACATTTACTTTCCTTGCTCTTTCATTGCAGGGAAATGCTAGATCACCCAATAAATGTATATTTGATTTTTTAAAAATGAGAGCTATCAGACTATTTCCAGATAATATGCAATTTTAGTTTTTGACAGATTTTCCACATTCTCACAAATACTTGGTATGGTCACTCTTCTTAATTTCAACCACTCTAAAACATGTGTAGCAGTGTTTCAAGCCTTTACTCTGACATAGCTGCTAAAGTTGAGCATATTTTTATGTGCTTCTATCTTTTGTGAGCAAAATCTACTGATCATTGAACACAATGTATGTTTCCTTTTTTTATTAAAAGATTATTTATTTTATGTATATAAGTACACTGTAGCTGTCTTCAGACACCCCGGAAGAGGGCATCAGATCCCATTACAGATGGTTGTGAGCCACCATGTGGTTGCTGGGAATTGAACTCAGGACCTCTGGAAGAACAGTCGGTGCTCTTGACCACTGAGCCAACTCTGTAGCCTGTGTATGTTTTCTTAATGTACTGAGTTTTGAAAAGTTCTCTACTGAATAAACTCTCTGCAAATATTTTTGTACAGCATGTATTTTATTTTTATTCTATTAATATTTTCAAATATACAAAATTTAATAGTGATGAAATGTAGCTTTTCCATTTATTATTTTTATGGCTTACAAATGAATCACACTCTTACCATTTCCTAGCAAATGACACAGCTGATTTGTTACTACAGATTGCAAGTGTATAGAACAGGACCTGATACACACTATGGATCAATAGTAATAAATATCCAACAAACAACTGAAGCATTACAAGTACTAAACTGCATAGTATAGAAACTTAGTTCACAGAATCCTAGAAAACAGAATGTTCCTAACTTCTATAACTCAGCTTTTTAACAGATCTATTATGAAGACTGTTTGATACAAGAAAAGAACCCAAATTTTTAAAAACTCCTGGCATTTAAGAACCTGATATTATATCTCTGGAGACAGTATGTTCTCTACGCTACCATCTGAATCTGGAGTTCTACAGAACCAACGTTTAAAGCAGTAAATCCCTTATACACCTCTGTCCCTTTCATTCCCCCTGACTCAAGTCCTGAGTGAACCCTTGTAAATAAATCAAGGCTGCTCAATTCTCGAAAACTCTAATTGTGCCAATTATAAATAAGCCTCAGGATGGATTTCAACCAGCAGCAGCCCCAGAACCATTATCTGCTACTATAATCCATTATTTTTCTTTCATAATTAATTTCTCTAAGTAGGTCAGCACTATTCCTTTTATTTAAGTGCTGTTCCAGCAATCATGTTTTCCCAACATCCAAAGCCAATTGTAACCATGTATGTATTTTCTATTAGGTATACCAAAAATAATCTTATAAAATCACTAAATCAGGTAGTAAACATTTTTTCCAAATGAGCAATAAGAGAATGTATTTTATTAATCCACAGCTGCCCATACTCTGACTCTACAAAGAGCCTAGTGGAAATGGATATAAAAAAATTTATGATTTCTAGATACATGGGTGTTTATATAGGTGCTCAAGAAAATAAAGACATGAGAAAAATTATACATGAATAAATAACAGATAAATAAAAGAGAAATAGCCAGTCTGATTTTCATGAATTTAAGCATCTAAACTACTAGTAACAGTTGTTACTTCAGCTATAGATTGGCAGTTCTACAAGCACAGAACAGACATGTGTGATGTTTGTGCTATATCAAACATACCATAGAGTAGAACCAATAGTGTTAGGGGCATGTGTACCTACAAACATGCATGCCTACATACAGAATCACAGCACGAATGGTTTTCTTTGACCTTATTTATTCATTTGAGAGATGATCCTAAAAACTTGTGGTATCTCCCTTTCTATTCACAGCAAATTAGACATTGGAACTCCTGAATATGTCTGAACTTGGGGTTGGAGAAGTGCTTTATCAGACAGTACTCCCACACAGGGTTTTGATGGGAGTTCTGAGACCTGTAGGTTGGAAGAAGGCCATGTAGAAATAAGAAAAAATGCTTATATGAAGAAAAATTAATTTGGCCCTAATTTGATCAGATGACACTTTTGAGAACATCATCACAAGGAGGACAAAGATACAGCAGGAAACGAACCATAAACCCAATTCATCGACATAGAGTGCCACTTACTAAAAGTAACCTAATAGTAAACCCAATTCACTGCCATAGAATGCCACTCACTTCACAAAACTTTTATTAATTCATTAAGAATTTTCGACAATGCTTTCTGATCCGATTTACTAAACCCAGATCCACACCATATTCCCCACACCCTTCCAAGGTTGATCCCCCTTTTTTTTATTTTTTTTCAAATATACACTTATAACTAACCCACCTAATCCAATTCATGCTGCCCGCATACTCAGGGCTGTCAGGCCATCACAGGCCCATAAGCCAGAAGCCACATCTTTACTGAAAACTGACTCCCCATGCTGCAGATGCCATCAAAGGTCAAGAGCTCCTCAGTTAGGGGTCTAGGCTTCCTAGCCTCTCCCTCTTGTTTAAATAGTTATTCCCCTATGAATTTAGTGCCAATTTTTCTGAAGCATTCCAGGTGAATGCCATACAGGTCACATTGGTCAAGAATAGACTGAATAGAGAGAGGAGGGATAGCTCACAGGAAAAGCCCTGCATGCAAGGGGCTCTGGGTACCATCCCAGGACTCACAGAACATACTGGGAAGATTTTAAAAATTAATTCTTATAAAAAATGTAAATTTAAGGAGAACTACAATACAAGTTTTAGACTGAATTAACAAGGTCTTTCTCAAAAGACAGTAAGAAAAGGAGGCCTTGAGATTTTGATGAAAAGAAAAGAAAATTAGCTTCTACACACTGTTGAGGCATGAATCCAGAAAAGACGAAGCTGAATATTACACCCCAACATTCTGAACCTCCACTGACTGTGCTGTCACCAGACCTTGTCATTCAACTATTTACTTTTGATCTAAAAATATCCTAGTCAAAAAGACTGAATAATTACCCCACAGTGTAGCCCGTATTTAGTGATCTGAGAATTAAATTTCATTTCATGCAAGCAAATGGTTTTGCTCTCCCAATCAATGAATAGCTTCATCATGTGGGAACCATCATTACAAAGGAATGTGAATGACAACTTTAAACAAATGAATTATAATAGAAACTTCTAACAAGGGCTATTTTTCATAATGATATTGCCATTAGAAGAAAGTTAAGGTCTTGCCTTCCACTTAACTTATGAAAAAGAAGAAAGGCAAAGAGAGAGAGAATATCATTTGCTTCATAGTTACCTTCCTACTTGAATGTGTCACCTAGGCCTAAACATACCAAAGCTTACTCCTGAGATAAGCATCATGGTTTCGCTGGGGTTAAAGAGGGTCTGTGGGAATTATAAGAGTCTATTTTTGAGCACTGCATCTGTGAGACATATGAAATTCATTTGGCCAAAACAGCATTGTAAAACTAACACTATCAAGGGAACTTTTCCTGGGAGAAAACCATCACAGTGACTACATAGAGGACTTGTAGGAATCGCTTTCCTTCAGAGAAATGGGGATGGTAGTGTAGCATGAAGGAGAATGGGTGGCGGATATAATGCTTCCAAGTGGATCTTACTTACACTCCCCTTCCATAGCACATGGTGAAAGTATGAGGAAGAACTCTGACCTCACCATGGATTGTGATGCTTTAGTTATCATGTGACACACCCACTAAGCCAAGTGTGGGCACCTTCTCTGGGGTGGATCTGTACCTTGTGGGACTTCAGAAAGTACTTCCAGAATGACTCACTACTCAGTGCACACTAACCAAAGACATTTGCCAGTAAAATAAAATAAGCAGCCCAGATACTTTCTAACTTCCTGAAGTAAAGTATCTCACTGGCAGACTCATTCGCATCTTCCCTAATCCACACTCCCTCCAAACCAATGCAAAAAGAATAAGAAGAGAAAATGAAGGTAAGAAAAACAATTAGCTGTGCACTCTTCACAGCCTGTAACATTATCTAGAACAACAGCATGGACATTGTTTGTGCTGCCCAAGCCCTGCATGTCTGCTAGCTTACCCGATGTCCTGAGGGAATAATAAACTAAGCAGATTAGATGTAGACTGATGTGTTCACGCCATCATTGCCTCTCACAACACACACACACTGTTCTGAGTGTCTGAACACATGCGGGCAGGTAAACCCAGAAAATGGGCACTCCATGTTGGCAAGAGAGGAAGAGGCTGCCAACAAACAGGGCCTGTTTATTATTTAACAGTTGGTACTGCTAGAGGCCTGGCACAGCTATAGAGCACTCTCTGTTTCACTGCAAGTCAGCCTGATTATGAGAGCATGTGAGCCAAATTGTGTTTACCATAGTCTGTGAGAACTTCAGTGCCCCCAACAGACATGGAAATTCTTACAATAGCTCTCATCCAAACAGAAAATCATCCCTGAGATGGAAGTAAAGGGCTCCATGTGCTTAAATCTTAACTCATCAGCTGGCTGTAGGTCTCCCCATATATTTGCTTTTCCCTTGTTCAAGATAAATCATTTCTTCCCAATGCCACAGACTCTAACTCTCTGCTTTAGGTTGCTTTACTTTAGAACCTAAATGAACCAAATACCATGCGAGTCACCCATCTACTTGTATTGCTTAAGCCATCCTGCAAGTGTGGCTTTTCAGCCAAAGCCTCTGCTACTCAGTACAGCTATCCCCTGCTTCTCCTTAGCCAGGGCTGCCTCTGCAGTCAGTCTCTTGTCTGCCAACACGGGCCACAGGTGGATGCCTTCCTACAAATCCAATCAGCGGGATAATGTGCTACTATCACAAGAGTGAACCTTAATGACAAAGAGCCCTGCTTAGATGGTCACCCCATTAACTCTGATTCGATTATTCTGCCCCAGCACAACACTTGGCTTCACAACCACAGATGGCACCTGCCCAACAGAAAACCTGTAGAGAAAGTACTCACATGTGGATCATATGTTGTCAAAATATTAAATTTGATGTTAGAAAAATACATGTGTCATAAGAACAGAGGCACTGGCTCCCTAGGAAAGCCCTTACTGCATTTTTTTAAAAGGCAAACTCTGGCCAGAGCACAAGATTGCTGTGTTAACCAGGCAACTATCTAATCAATTCCTTTGAAATTTAACATAAATAAATATTCCCTTTAAGTATAAGACCTTGATATTTTGTCTTGCATATACAACTTTAGCAGTCTTTGAAACTTTATATAATTCATTTCTATATAACTGCTTATATATTCAAAATAAAACTGACTACAAAGAAAATAGTTCAATATTTTGAACATGAACAATATAATGAACGTATTTTATCCTTAGCCACTAGTAGATATTACCAAAATGCTTCTAAAATTGAAAATAAAGACAAACTACTTATCTTACTCATGACTGTATAAACTAATTTTTGTTGTTACTTGTTCTTTTTGTTTGTACATTTTGCTTTGTTTTGTTTTTCAAGACAGGGTTTCTCTGTGTAGCCCTGGCTGTCCAGGATCACACTCTATAGACCAGGCTGTCCTCGAACTCAGAAATCCACCTGCCACTGCCCAACCGGTGGTGGGCTTAAAAGCGTGAGTCACTACTGTATGGCTTGTTCTTTGTTTCTTAATTCTAACTATCATGCATATACTAAATCATACAAGTATGGTTGGTTTTAAATAATTTCTCAATTTTAAGTGTCAAAGAAAAAAATGTTTATCATTAAGTAAAAGTATAATTTTATATTTCATACTATTGTGGTTTTCAAAAACAATAGTTATCTCTAGATTTTAGATTATGTTCTTCTAAATTAAACAGAACCTAATAATCAGGGAATTTACGCATGCAGAATCCTTGGGGCACAAGGCCTGAGGACCACCCAGGGGAAGGAGTCTTTTGGTTTCCCATCTGTGGCTGGAGACCTCTGCCTGGGCCAACAGGGATCCACAGCCAAATAGTACCAGGAGAAAGCTAGACTCCCAGGAGTGTGGGCAAGCCAGTCTGCTCAGAGGGACCCACCTGGAATCCCCAGGACACAGGCATTGAGGAGTGGGCTTCTGGATTCTTTCAGTGGCCATGGAGCGGATCCTGTGACACAGGGCTCCATATTCAAATGGTGCCAGGAGAGAGCTGGTAGCCCAGGAGTGCTGACACATCTTCAAGCACAGGCAAGACCACCACTTCCGTTCAAATTCACTGGATTAAGAGGGACCCTTGCAGAGCCATCAGGACACAGGAACCAAGGGACAGCTGAGGAGTAGATCCTTCTGGTTTCTGTCTGCACCCCAGAGCCGACCCTATACCACAGCGCTCTAAACTCAAATTCCTCTCAGAGAGAACTGGTCTTCAAGGAATATTGACACTGAGGCTTGCAGGAAGTACAAGCCACAGTCAGAGAGAGTAAGACCAACTAACACCATTGATTACCAGATGGCGAAAGGCAAGGACAAGAAAATAAGCAACAGAAACCAAAGCTACTTGGTATAATCAGAACCCAGCTCTCCTACCACAGCCAGCTCTGGATACCCCAACACACCAGAAAAGCAAGACTCAGATATAAAATCACATCTCATGATGATGATAGAAGATTTTAAAAAGGAAATAAATAACTCCCTTAAAGAAATACAAGAGAACACAGGTAAACAACTAGAAGCCCTTAAAGAGGAAACACAAAAATCCCTTAAAGAATTACAGGAAAACACAATCAAACGGGAGGAATTACAAGAAAACACAATCAAAATCCCTTAAAGAATTACAGGAAAACACAATCAAACGGGAGGAATTACAAGAAAACACAATCAAACAGATGAAGGAAATGAACAAAACATTCCAGGAACTAAAAATAGAAATAGAAACAATAAAGAAATCACAAAGGGAGAGAACTCTGGAGTTAGAAAACCTAGGAAAGAAATCAGGAGTCATAGATGCAAGCATCACCAACAGAATACAAGAGATAGAAGAGAGAATCTCAGGTGCTGAAGATACCATAGAAAACATTGACACAACAATCAAAGAAAAAGCAAAATGCAAAAAGCTCCTAACCCAAAACATCCATGATATCCAGGATACAATGAGAAGACAGAACCTGAGGATAATAGGTATAGAAGAGAGTGAAGACTCCCAACTTAAAGGACCAGTAAATATCTTCAACAAAATTACAGAAGAAAACTTCCTTAACCTAAAGAAAGACATGAACATAAATATAAAAGAAGCCTACAGAACTCCAAATAGATTGATCGAGAAAAGAAATTCCTCCCGTCACATTATATTCAAAACACCAAATAAACAAAATAAGGAAAGAATATTAAAAGCAGTAAGGGAAAAAGGTCAAGTAACATATAAAGGCAGACCTATCAGAATTATACCAGACTTCTCACCAGAGACTATGAAAGCTAGAAGATCCGGGGCAGATCTCATACAGACCCTAAGAGAACACAAATGCCAGCCCAGGCTGCTATACCCAGCAAAATTCTCAATTAACATAGATGGTGAAACCAAAATATTCTATGAAAAAAACAAATTTGCACAGTATGTTTCCACAAACCCAGCCATACGAAGAATAATAGATGGAAAATACCAACTCAAGGAGGGAAACTACAGCATAGAAAAAGCAAGAAAGTAATCTTTCAACAAACTCAAAAGAGTCTGATAGAGGGCTAATATCCAATATATACAAAGAACTCAAGAAGTTAGACTCCAGAGATCCAAATAACCCTATCAAAAATTGGGAACAGGGCTAAACAGAGAATTCTCAACTGAAGAAACTTGTAGGGCTGAGAAGCACCTAAAGAAATGTTCAACATCCTTAGTCTTCAGGGAAATGCAAATCAAAACATCCCTGAGATACCACCTCACACCAGTCAGAATGGCCAAGTTCAAAAACTCATGTGACAGCAGATGCTGGTGAAGATGTGGAGAAGGAGGAACACTCCTCCATTGCTGGTGGGATTGCAAGCTGGTACAACCACTCTGGAAATCAGTTTGGTGGATCCTCAGAAAAATGAACATAATACTACCTGAGGACCCAGCTATTCCACTCTTGAGCATATACCCGGAAGATGCTCCAACATGTAATAAAGACACATGTTCTACTATGTTCATAGAAGCCATATTTATAATAGCTAGAAGCTGGAAACAACCCAGATGTCCCTCAACGGAGGAATGAATATAGAAAATGTGGTACATTTACACAATGGAATATTACTCAGCTATTAAAAACAATGACTTCATGAAATTCACAGGCAAATGGATAGAACTTGAAAATATCATCCTGAGCAAAGTAACTCAGTCACAAAAGAATGAACATGGTATGTACTCACTGATAAGTGGTTTTTAGCCCAAAAGTTCGGAATACCCAAGATTCACTTCACAGCAACCGTTAGGCTGAGCATGAAGTCCCAAATGGAGTAGTTGGAGAAGGGACTGAAGGAGCTGAGGGAGTTTGCAGCCGCATGGAGGGAGCAACAGTGTCAACTGGCCTGACCTCTTGATGCTCCCGGAGACTGGATCACCAACCAAAGAATACACATGGAGGGACCCATGGTGCTGGCCACATATGTGGCACAGGAGGGTCTTGTTAGCCATCAGGGGGAGGAGAGGCCCTTGGGCCTGAGGATGTTAGATGCCCCAGTATAAGGGAATGCCAAGGAGGGAAGATGAGAGTGGGTGGGTGGACAGGGGAATACCCTCATAGAGGCAGGGGAGAGGGAGGGAATAGGGAGGTTTCAAAGGGGAGATCTGGAAAGGGGAAACATTTGAAATATAAAGTATCAAATAAATAAATAAATAAATAAATAAATAAGGCTGCTAAAAAAATAAATAAATAAAAGAAATGTATGCAAACCATAGCTGGTATTGAGCTTCCCCTTGGTTTAATCGCTTCCTCCTCTGACCTAGCAAACTCCAGCCAGGAGCCTCCAAACCTCCTATATATAACATACTGTTAGCAAAAAATGGGCTCTGCCATTGTCACAAAGGCAAAGATAGGATTCCAGCCATCAGTAAAATAAACAGGTAGGAAGGAGAGCATAGTGTTCTATGTGTAATGATGTTACATCCTAGAGGGAGCTGTGAATGTCAGCTCACTCTTCTCTGTCTCTCTTTGTCTATGTCTCTCTCTGTCTCTCTGTCTCTGTCTCTCTCTCTCTCTCTCTAACACACACACCCACACCCACAAGTACATGCCATACCATGTATATATACAGGTATGTATATACTTGGTTGTAGTTCTTCAACCTGAATTTCTTACTTTGTAGCTCTTTGGTGATTTTTATTCACTTAAATTCACTTATCATATTGAAAGTTTTAAGTTGATCTGAAGAAAATGTTATACTTAGCTTAAACTTAATTCATTTCTTGAGTTAACTCTCCATTTACTTTGTACTTTTTATGTATTTGTGGGTGAATTTTTTCATTTAGTAATTGTCAACTGATACTAGGTTGTTTAGCTTTTTGTTATCTTAAAAAGAAAATAAATTCTGAATTATTAGTGTATCTTTTTAAAACTGTTTTATCTATAATTTCCAAATTTAGTTTTACAGAATTCTTCTTTCTATTTTGCAGGTTCTTGTTGTTCTTCCTTCTCTCATCCTGCTGAGTTTAATGTTAATGATTCATTTTTTTTTCTAGTAGTCAGAATGACTAACTTTATGGATTCTGAACAGAGTTTTATCTATATCCACATGTTCTCATTTCACTGTAAATTCTATAATGTTTCTTTAAAAAATAAACTTAATTGAAAGAGTTTATTTCTTGGCACTAACGCTGGGACTGAATAAATAAACTAGTACTGGAGACTGGACCCATGAACTTGACACAGTGGCCAAATGCTGAATTACTAAGCCATATCTCCATATATTTTAAAACTTAAAAAAAATGATTTTCTCATCATAATTCTAGTATGTGTTAGAAGTATCTTCCTCCTTCTCCAACTCTTTGTTTCTAGTATTCATTTTGGCTCAATGATAGCTTTCCTTCCTGTTCTATTTCTTATTTCTCTTAGCCAGCTCCACTTCTGTTTATTGTCACCATCTCTCTGATTCTGCACACCTGACTTTTGACCTCTCATTTTAAGAGATCACGATGTCTTCTATTTCTATGCCACTATACAAAACATGCATTATGTTCTGTACTGTTCCCTGCTACACATCTGCTCTACCGCTATTTAATGTTACTTAAGCCTTCTTGTAAGCTGTGTGGAGATCCAAGAGAAGTTCTATTCTATTCCCTTGATACAATGAATTAACTCTATCAACTCTGTACTGAAGAAGGAGGAGAAGGAGGGGAGGAGGAGAAGGAGGGGAGGGGGAAGAGAGAGGGAGAGAGGGAGGAGAACTACAAAGTATTATATGGTTTATGCTTTTTGATTTTGCCTGTCTTCCAAATAAAAGGAGTTTGGATATGTCTCATTTTTGCTTGATTGTTGCACAGGAAGAGATTAACAGAATGACATTTCCTGTTTATTTTATTTCCTCTTAATTGGTAAAAACACAATTTTTAATTATTGGTCTTTCTCCAACCCTTTTTTCTCAACTAAGTGTTTGGCCATTTCTTGTCAACTGTAGCATCCACATTCTTGGAACCCTGTATCAGTGTTTTCATAAACATATTTGCATTTAATAAGGAGATTCTTTAAAACCACTGGTATACCAGGCTTCCAGATGATGCTATAAATCAAATCTATGTTTCCAGAAGGACAAACAGGAAAGGAGATGGATATTCCCAATCAGTATCTAGAAAGTCACCTCATATGAAAAACAGACCTCAGTTGCCTTACTCTCTAGACTGGCTACCCCATTTCTTTTTCTTATAACAGGAGAATAAAGCATTGCATACTAGTAATCTTCCTAATCACCTGTTTAAACATGTATTTACTTTTCTATGTGTGTGAGTGTTTTGCCTGCATATATATCTGCTCACCACATGTGTGCCTGATGCCTGCAGAAGCCAAAAAAGACTGTCAAATCTCTTAAAATTGGAGTTACAGACAGTTGTGAGCTGCCTTTTAGGTGCTGGGAGTTGGACCCAGGCCCTCTGAAATAACAGTCAGTGCTCTTAATCACTGAATTACCTCTCCAGGCCCTATGTTCAAAAATTCTTTAAAACATTAAACTGGAAGAGTTTAATATGATTTTATACTTTCTCAAATAATTCAATGAGTAGATCTTGTAAAAGTATGCTGTGGCAAGTGGTTCCGGAGAGGATTTCATTGGTAAAGTGTTTGTCATGTATACACAAGGACCTGTGTTCTATCCCAAGAGCCCATGTGCCTGGCAAGGTGGTGAGAGTTTATATAAACCAAGGGCTGGAAACAAAGGTGTCAAAAAAGATCCCTTCAACCTGCATGGTATGGTGAGCTCTAAGTTCCCTTAATCTAAACCAAGTAGAGCTTAACTGAGGAAGACATCAACAACATTCCCTGTGATCCCTGCCTCCAACACAAGTCTGGGTTACTGAGCTTATTCTGTCACTAAGCAAGATTACACTGGCAGATAATCTAATCTACAAGGACTCATTTCTCTACTCTGTAAAACAGGAGGAGTACTACTTTCTTTCTTTGCTTACTTACATATGAGTTTTCTGTGAATACATAATGAAGAAATGTATGAAAAATGATTTATAAAGCAGAACAGAATCAGGCCTAAAAACAGTTGACCCAAAGACAATACTATGTGTGATGGTTTGAATAGGAATGACCGCATAGACTCATGTATGTGTTTGGCCCATAGCTAGTGGCACTGTTAGGAGGTGTGGCCTTGTTGGAGTAAGTGTGGCTTTGTTGGAGGAGGCTTATGAGTGTGGAGGTAGGCTTTAAGGCCTCATACACTCATGCTAGCCCTAGTGTGGCAGTTTCCTTCTGCTGCCTGTGGATCGAGATGTAGAACTGTCAAGTACCTCTCCAGCACCATGCTTCCCACCATGATGTTTTCCCTGATAAGAGCTGCTATGGTTGTGGTCATGCTGTGTATGCACAGCAAGAGAAACCTTAACTAAGACTCTAGGGTGCTATAAAAATAATAGAGGAGTCCAGAGAAGTCTATCCAATACGAGACGGTTCTTAGTGAATCCTAAAGAAGAAACAATTTCTCTCCCAGCTTCTTTTCCTTTGGTATGTTTGAACAGACCTTCTGTTCCATTTGTTGTAACTTGCACTGCTTAAGTCTTCTATGAAAGATTCCACAGGGTAATAGTTAAAAGAGAAAGCAGTCTGGGAGTTAGACAGCTTTGAAGACTGGCTCTCAGTCTTGGTTCTTGTGTTCCCTGTTAAATATCCCTGAGATGAATGAGTAACATAGGAGGAAAATATTAGACTAAATCTATATAGAGTCTCCATAGGATATGGTTTCAATAAATGGATCACAAAATTAAAGATACTACATAGGGTGACATAGTATTATATAGTTCTTGGAATTCAACAAGACTTGTTTGTTTCCTTAAGTACAGTTTGGTTATATTACATTCCTAATGTAGGCTTAGAAACACCTCAGACTGAGACATTGCAGAACAACCCACGGAGCTCTCAATTCAGTTACTCATTTCTAATCAGGATGCTTTTTACAAAATGGGTACCACAGATATTTGCCTTTCTAAATATTTTTATTTGTTTCTATTTTTTAATTGTTTCTCCCCAGTAACCACATAATTTCAACAATTTTATTTGACTGACTTCTACTCTATAGACATTAGAGACTTTACACCTTTATAATTCATGAACAATAAACATTTCTAACATACATCTTTAAAGTACTAGCATATGTGGATGTGGCTATTGTTATTGATGATAGGAAAAGCTACAGAAAACAAAATGGAATGGAGTTCCTGCCAGGCCATTCAATCCTTGGCCAGCAGAACAAACGCACGTTCAACCTCACCCTCGGACTGGCTACCAGCCTTCCGAGCTTGAGTTTCACAAGGGAAAGGAGAATTATTTGAGGCTGATCTAATTCATACTGTACCAATGGTTCTCTTTATTTTCATGATAAGTAAAAAGCAAGCCACAGAGGACCCTGGGGCATGAAGGAGGGCCAGGGGTCGGAAAAACCAAGGTGAGAGGGGGAGAGCAGGAAGACTGTGAGAAGAGAAAATTGGGATTCTTGGATCCTCCTCCATCATTAAGTGAGAGAATTACTTAAGAACAAAGGCCACCTCTTCCCTCTTCCGTGGCCTCCTCCAAAACCCTGTAGGAAGGAAGGTGACTGCTGAGTCTTCATTTGGTGAGCAGCAGGAGAAGGAATTCTCTCTTTAGGTAAATGAGCCCCTTCCTGACAGCTGTGGGAATACATGCTTGTGCCACTAGGCCTTTTAGAAAATTACGCCTAAAATGACTAATGATTAAAATAAGATAAAATTAAATCCAAACACACACACACACACACACACCACCAGGTTTCAAAGAGAAACAGTTGTAGATAGAATGTCACATGAAGCTTGCTGTAAACTTTCTAGTATTTTTTAAAAGGGTGTGGAGCACTGGAATACAATCTGGGAAATGCCCTGAGTTATGAGTTTTTGACTCTTGATTTTAATTTCTACAATTTCCTTGTGTAGCTGTGTGGTCTTACCCAAATGACTTAACCTCTCTGGATTTCTGATCTAAGGGGGTTGTTACTAAATGATATTTAAGAGCTCTTCTAGAGATACAATTTTCCTAATCTATAATAATAATAATAATAATAATAATAATAATAATAATAAACATTAGCTGGAGCTTTACCATTCGAGAAGGAGTGGTTCTGCATGCCAGTGCTGAGGTAATATTAGTATGATTATGCCCATTTTTAGAGGAGAGATTAAGAAACCGCAAAATGGTAGAGCTGGCATTGAACAGATGTTCCCAAGAGGAAAATATCCCTTCAGTAAAAGAAGCAGCTGATGCTAACAAGGATAACCAACAACAGACAATTTAAAGCATAGCTCTTGTTTAGGGGTACAGCGATTTCTAGATGCTGCATTGGGGGATGATAATCTACCATGTGGAATGTTATCTGATGATGTATTTATCAAAAAAAACTAATAAAAAGAAAATTAAAAAAAGATACAATAATTGTTACTGCACTACACCCTAATGAATTATTGTGTTCAAGGTTCCCACACAAAAAAAGTAATATTATACTCGGCTTATGTTTTAATTGATTTATTAATATTTTATCACAGGAATGTAATTTAAGCTCCTCATGATTTAGATCTCATAAACCTTTAGCATTTTGCAAATTCAAATTCCAATTTAAAGCCAGGGCGAGCAATTAACTTTTCTATCATCTTGTCAGGGGAGAAGGTTCGTGTTTAATTTGAGACAAAGTGACAGAAATATATATACACTGTATGTATTACTCCAATTTAATTTATGAGTCAGCACCATCCACCTTCAAAATGTAGATTTAATAGAAAGGGGGTAAGAAAAGGCCTTGCTGTCCTGATAGGGCTGTGATATCTATCCTGAATTTCTTACACACACACACACACACACACACACACACACACACACACACACACAAGTGCCTGGCTTGCTAGGCTCCCTGGGCAGCTAGATTGCAGGCTAATTTCACCTCTTTTGTTTTAAGTCCCTTTTCCCAATTCTTCTATCATGCAGCATGTTTTCTGGAGAACATCAGAAGGACTTCCTATCCTGCCTGATCCTCTGCTTTGACTGTCCACCATGCAGGGAGCCTGCTTTCTTTGCAGGCTTATTCTGAACATAGATAAGCCAGACATCATGGTAAATACTTCCTGGAAATCATTTCTTCATCACTTTTCTCATTTTTCCAAAGCAATCTTTTAAGTGATCTCTACCTAAAACAAATTAACAGCAGCAACAAAGCCCCTTCCCACAAGCTAATTTTCATTTGCACATTATTTACTGCAAATAAACCAGTGGTACGTTCTAGTGATCTTTGAAAAATCATTTAAGGAAAGGGTAGGAATAGATGAGCTTAAATGATGAAGGCAGTCAGGTAGGTGGGGGAAGACCTTCCCTTTGGTGGTTATTAAACACCAAACAGAGCTGCAGAAAGAGGTTAAGGAATTCTTCCTAGCCCTGTTATCCTATAATTCACCAAAGGTGCACAATGCTCGATGCTGATGAGATGAGTTACATGACATCTCCTCCCTGGTTCAATCAAAGGGAAGCAATTTACATCTCAAACCAGTTGTCTCATCAGTGGGACATAAAAGCTGCAGAAGCGAGCCACAGCAAATGTGCTTATTTATACAGCACCAACTCAGTTACCACTGTTCTTTATTATTTTCCTTCACTCTCTCCTCCTCTCGATGGTAGCCATTTTGAATAGGATGCTTTCTTTAAACTCTAAAGTGAAAAAAAAAATTACAAGACTAAGAACAATTCTAGAAGAAAATTAAGTGAAGATTTCTTGTGCTCTTGAAAAAAAATCACTGCACCTTGTAGTACCAGGCCAATCTTTTGTTCCGTTTAAAAGTAAAATCTGATTCCCTTTGCAGGCCACATGAGAAAATTAGAAGACAGTTAATAGAAAATTCTGGAAAGGAGCCTGACAAATGTTTATTTGCTTCCTAGGCATATAATGATGTGCTACATAAGCGAATATAGTGCATTTGTCAAAAAAAAAAAAAAAAAAGCTATGCTGAATTAGTGTGAGATTTTCATTCATAAAATAAATTTATTTTACTAATGGTCTCTATTAATCTTAGTTAAATTATGTTGGCTACTTTGTACTTGCACAAGACAGTGAAAACAACCCAAATGCATTTACTGCACCTGCTTAAATGCAGTCATATCTCTAAAAATCTATCCCAGGAAGGGGGACAAGCTCTCTCAGACATGGCTTTTAGACAGAATGTGGGATTAGGCAGAGGGGTTTAAATACAGGAGGTAAAATGGTAATCATATTCATCAAGTACACAAAGAAGCAAAGACAAGAAGCTCCAGATAATTCTTTTTAGTGGACTCACTAAAATAACAATAACAGCTTGATGAAGAGAACATGATTGTGGGAAGCTTGTCCATTTTACATTTTCTCTTTACATCGTGCAATAAAAAAGGAGCACCTGCAGCCTCTGCGTGTGAGGGTAGGAGAGTGTGATGCTGGAAGGAATCATGGGACACCAGTTCCCCTGAGCAGCTCCCAGACATATGAGCTCTCCAGGGCACATGCTGCCATAAAGCCACACTGAGCCCTCAGCAATACCTGTGCAGTGCAAATGCCCTCCCCAGTCTGCAGACAAAGGCTTTGCTTTACATTTTTTATTCAGACACACACACCAGCATCTTATCACTTTAGACTTTCAGGTAAAACAGTCTCCTTTGTCCTGAGTCTTTTGAGACAAATTACATCAAAACATCAAGTACCTTGCATCACTTGGTGGAGTCTGCTTTACTGAGAGACAGCAGCCAGCTGCAGCATGACTGCTGTGGTGTCCTACTCCTTATCCAGGAAAAAAAAAAAAAAAAAAATTGTTGTTAACAGCACATCACGGGTCTTTGAAGTGCTTGAGAAAACCATAAACTTAATTACATTGGAGGGCTGGTGTGAGATCTCACATGAAATTTGAGCCTTAGTTATTAAAAATAAAAATTGCATTTACTAAATGCTTCTTACAGTAAACCAGTCAATTTCAAACTTTGAAGATTGTATGAGATAAACTGGTATTTTTAAAAATAGAAAATCCATGGGTTTCTAAGACACATCTCAACTCTTCTTCCTTCCTTCCTGCTGCTCCTTTACTTCACTGTTTCTGTTTTCCCACCTCCTCTTCCTTCTTTCTGACCCCACCCCCTTTCACCTTTCCTGTTATACTTTTTACCATTAGTTTGGAGGAGTAGATGGTAAAATTTGGGTATGAAAGACTTTATTTTTGTTTCTAAGTCCATGCAATTTTCTAGTGTAAGTTAGTAATTTCAGAGAGAAATGGATGGCTTCTCATAACTTTTTTCATTAGTTTGTAGCTATTTTTCAGGGATCAAGGCATTTCTAAACACTCCTATACTACAGCTTGTGACAAGCTTTAAGCAAAGATGACCCTCTAGGAATGACTGCAGTTGCTTCTGTAAAGGCACATGGTAACAGCAAAGGAGTCTATGTACCACGTACAGGCTACCTCACAATGGCAGTGACTCCAGCATGACAAACATGCTCTTCCTCACTGTTCTGCATGCCTGTTTTCAAAAGGAAGGCTTCAAATAATCCTTGCAGATGATGGAAGTCAAAGGCCTAACCCATGTTTGTGTACAGTTATAATTCGTATAGTGTATATGTTATTATTAACATCTATGTACCACTTAGAAACTCCCACAGAATTAAGATCTGATTGTTATACAAAGTAGTCTGCCGTAAGCCTCCACTGAGGAGGTAGGAACACAAAAGAGATTTTAAAACTGAGGTTTAAATTTTTCTATGAACCCTGCCACAAACCCTTTGATCTACAATGGTGTCCTGCCAACAAGTTTTGTTGGTGGTACAAAGCTTGTGTGATTTGACTTAATGTCCACTCCACAAGATGGAACCCACACTTGACACTGCCTCGGTAATCAAGAACTTGTGACTAGATAGTCAATCGACCTAGAGGAAACCCAAATAGTTCTGGTCTTTGAAAAGAAAAGCAATCACATGCCATGGCTTCTGAAGACAGTTTGCTACCCTCGAAGATCATTGCGGTGCTCACTGATCATCAGAAAAGCTTCCTCCTGCAGCAGTTAAGAATAAGTATAGAGAACCACAGCTAGACAGACACTACCCCGATAATGAAAGACCTTGGAAAAGTCAGCCCTAAAGGAATGTCTCCATCAAACCCCTCTCCTCAGGGATCAGGGAACTCTTCAAAAGAGGAGGCAGAAAGCTTTTAAGTGCCAGAGGAGATAGAGGACTCCAAGGAAGCCAGGCTGTCTAAATCAACAAGACTGACTGACATATAAACTCACAGAGACTAAGGCGGTATGCACAGGGCCTGCATGGGTCTGCATTAGACAGGGTCCTAGCGCTGAAAGGAGAAATAGACACATGACCCCATCCCTAACCCAGAACTTATATCCAATCAATAACCACTTACAAATAAAAATTTGATTTTTCTCCAGGGGAGTTTCACTAGGGAGACAAACTACTATTAATGTCCAGGAGTAGACTGCTTACAGAAAGTGAACTCGGCAGCATCTTTGAAGGGTTCCTGTCATGTCAATGTCAGAGGGTTTTTGTTTTTGTTTTTTTTTTTAATTTTTAAAAATTGTTTTATTGTTTTAAATTTAATTTAATTTATATTTCTGTATTTTCTCTTTTTACCTTACAGGTCTTTGTGTACATATTGTGGCTTCCGGTTTCGTGTTTTTTATGGGATTCCTGAGCATATGAACAAATGGCTCTCTGCCTCTATATCTGTTTCTTGTGCCTTTTCTTGGTCTCTTTTCCTGTGTTTGCTTTGTCCTTTTCTGAGGGATTAGGTTTTGTTTTATCTTGTTATATTATATTACTTCTTAAAAGCCTGTTTTCTAATGAGAGACAGAAAAGCACTGATTCTGGATGGAAGGGGAGGTACGAGTGAATGAAAAAAGTAATAAAGAGGAAAAAAGGGCTTGGCTGGTCCTGGGTTTGGGCACCAGACAAATGGGGAAGAGTGAGAAGGAAAGGGATGGACTGCAGCTAGGGGCAGTGGAGGAGACTATTAATGACAGCTATGTGGGCGAGCGCAGCCAGAGGGAGCCACATCCGGCCAGAGTGGACTTGAGCAGACCAGGCTGTGCCAGGTGGGGAGCTGGGGAGGGGAAGCAAGAGGGGAGAGCGGGGAACAAGGTGTTTACACAATTTTGGCATTTTGGTTACTTAAAAAAAACAGGGACATTTTATAAGAATATATTTTCAGATGTGGGATATCAGCCGCTTCAGACTGTCCACAGCAGCTGACTGTGATTTACCTCACGCTCTAGCAGGGATGTGATTTTGCCAGATGCAGATAGTCTGAGACTGTGACTTTGGAACTGACTACACCCCTAACCAGCAGGAAGTAGTCTAACAGTAACATCACCCCCTTCTGACCCTGAGTTTATTCAGGGATCTCTATCCCTCCTCTCTATCCTTTTTTCTTTCTTATCTAGTGTTAGGGGGTTGAAGAATGGAAGTAAAGGAGAAAGGTAGAAGAAAGAAGAACCTACAAAGTAGCTAAAGAAAAAAAAATACAATCAGGTGCAATAGCCAGCATTCCAACAGGTACAAAGAAAGCATATAGGGAAGAGGAGCCCAGAACCCTGCACTGGAGAATTTTAGGGTAGGGGGCAGGGTGTGCCAGGGAAGGGGGCCTTTTACCATGAGGGGACTGTGGGATGCAGGAAGAACCTGAGGGTCAAGTCCACTCTGATATGTTAAATAGGCACCTCAGTCATTTGTCCCAGGTTTGAAACCTAACAGTGAGAAAATGGGAGAAGAGGGAGGGAAAACCATAATCAGGATATACTATGTGTGGGGGGGGGGGGGGGGGAGGGGGCTATTTTCAATAAGAGAAAAAGAAAAAAACAGAGAAAAAAACCCAAACACCTACAGTTTAAGTTTTTTAACGAACAAAATCCATCAAGGATGTTTGCCATTCTACTAGAAATGTCCGTTTTCCTGGAAAATTAGAAATTTCCAAGATAGACTAGTATTAAAAATTACAACAGCATAGCACATAGCTCCATGACTGCAACCATTGCTATCCAGTGGAGAAAGCTGAAAGGCTGGACCAGACTAGCACAAGGGCCTCCCTCTGCCTTCATGGGTATGAGCCAATGGTGAGGACAGGAGAGAGACACTGAGTAGGTAGTTTAGAGACAGGGACCCTCAAAGTGAACAATTCCTTTATTGTCCTTGGTTAGAAACAGGAAATGTCCTTGGTTCTCAGACCAGGAGTGACACAAGGGAGCTCTGATTTCTTATCTCCTCATAAATGAACACCCTGCCTGGAGGCTGTTTGTGAGCACTGAGCAGTTTTGGAACTGGATTTCTGGATTTTCAAGGTGAAAATGGACTGTATGTAATCCTCAATTTCAGCCCACCTCATAAATGGTTTTAACATTACTGCCTCACAAGGGGGTATGGTACAGCAGTCTTGATCAGGGCTTTGTTAAAGCCCATTAAGGCAAAGCTATTTCCTCCTAGTTAAAAGAAGGGATCAACCTCTGGCCTCTGCAGGAGACATGACATTCTGACTAGCTCTAAAGACTGAACCACCACGTACCATTGTCTCTATCTTTATGAATTAATCCATTTTCAACAGCCAATGGCCAGGCTGACAGAACACCTATCAGGAAGGCTAGGCTGCCAATCTTTTGGTAAGGAGGCTGCCACTCAGAAAGAATGGTTCACCTGTAACTATATGGAAGAGATAGGAAGAAAAATCATCTCTTTAATGAGATAAATACCTTTTCCTTTCCAGAAACCCCATGCCCCCTGCCGCAGTGATAGCTGCTGCCATATAGCCATGTTTTCTACTGAGAAAAGAGACTTTTCTGTTTATGTCCTTCTCTCTTTTTCTTTTTAGATGTTGAGCATTGTCTAGGCACCTGTGACACTCTAAACTGCATTTTTTCCCTCTGAAACTATATCCCTATCAGAGCTCCACCATGTAGCAGCTTATAAACATGTCTTTCTCTTGTTTTCTTCTTGATCTTCTTTCTTCAGGCAGTTTACCTATCCTGGTGTTTTTCTTTTAAACTCTAATAAAATTGTCCTCAAGTTCTACTTCAATTCTTAAATTCTTTTATTAACCAAAATAAGAATCCTGAGCTGAGGCCCAGGTGGTTCTCTTCAAACTTTCTGGCCAGGCTAGCTAACTATCTTACGAAATTCTCTCAGTAGAATTCTGAATGGTCAGGTCCTGTCAGGTATACAGAGTCCTGTGATACCTGACTGAAAATGTTCATACCTTTTATGTTTTTTCTAAAATCACAAATATCATGAAAGAATCTTACAATGTGACACTGGAAGTCACATTTTAAGAATATGTTTTTCTCCTTTAGCCAATTGTATCTACATATCTTAAAAGGCTGCCTTCTCCAAACTAAATGACTTTATTTTGTTCCTTTCATGACATTGTTCTTAGCTAAAATTATATGTTCATTATCTATCATCTCCCTTCTTTACTAAAATAGAGGCTATGGAAGCCAAGTTTATGAGTATTCTGAATCATCCTTAAGAGATGGAATGGATGGTTTGTGCTCAGTATAAATTTGTTAAGTGAATAAAACAGTGTTAATTTATTCTCCCTTAAATTTTACAGCTTAAACTCCATCTTCTAAGGAGCACAGTGATGATCATTAACACTCTAGATGGTATAGAAAGCTGTGTGAAGAACTCACATTCAGGAAGAGTACATTCAGACCTGTTCTGAAATCACAGCTTCTTGATATGAAACATCTGTGGCCTGCCCTTTAGTGAGGCTGAAGCATGGATGAGATTAAGTCAAGAGCCAACAGCAGCACCACACACCCAAAGCCAACCCTTCACTCACCCACCAACCAGTTCTTCTTATCCTTAGTATTAGAGTGAGTTGTTCCTGCCTTAAGCCAAACACTAGCTAAAAAGAAGAGTCAAATATCAGAACTTTGGAACTTGTTACACTTGGGGTACCACCTGTCACTTACAAAACAAGATATAATCATCTACCTGTCCAGACTAGTAAATCATAGGGTCTTAAATGCCATTTACTTTCCCAAAATAGTGATACCTTTGCAACTTTTTATCATATAATAATGATATTGTTTTTCATTTAGATATATACTGAACATCTTTTTATTTTAATGTGGCATACAGCTTCCACAATTGTAGCATTTTACGGTTTTAAACACCAACATGCTGAAGTCTTCTCTTTTGGTAGAGAAAAAATTATCTATCATAATTTTAGCAGCAATAATAGTTCTGTACATTTCTCTTAGCAATTTTCAACCTCAGATTTCTAAGCACTGTGCAAACATTAATTTACTAAGTTATGCTGTGCTCTGTGAGAATTAGGGTATTATCATATCTTCATTATTTTTAGCTGAGGATCACATGACCTCAGCTTGCCATGGTCACACAGCAAAGATAAAAGCAAGTAGAAAGACAAGTCTGTTTTTGAAGTAGGTGCCCAGGAAGATTAATGAACTGCAATGAGAAGATAGGTAAGGCAGTGCATTTTCCTTACCTAGTCCTTCCACATGAATTTTGATTAGTCCAGAAGCTGTGAGTTTTGAATGAATGAACGTCTTTGAAAATAACAGGGCCACTTTAAGAATATTGCTTGGCAAATATTGATCTATGCTATGGTTAGACACAATTCTAAGAGTTATAATTCTAAGAACCAGTGTATAAGTCTATGTAAACAGAACTCCGTGTCTTGTTTACTACCATGTCTGTCTCCAGAGCCTAGATCTGACCTGAAGTCATAGAAAATGCTGCATGAATCAGTATTTTTTCTAAATAAATAATCAGAGAACAACCATTCATTCATTATTAGCCTGTCTGAACTGTGGAACAGGCTGTTTGTAAGCTGGGAACATCTGATTATACTTTTCCCTTTAGAGGTAAAGAAAAGTCTTGATTTGACCATGTATGAGTGAATCTAAAATAAGGATCCTCTTTACAAAAGCATGGATCTGTTTAGCAAAGGTTTATTTATCATATACGGTGTGCAGAGTATTGGAAGAAGGCCCCTGTTTTAGAGAACAACTGTGTTTTCTGTGAGTCTGGAGGAGTGTGACTGTGCGGTAGAGGCATGGCATGCCTTTGATGGCATGGATCTGTGAGTATTGTTTGCTATTAGTATTTGTCCCCTTGTCTACAGACCACTCGACAGCCCAGCTTATTTACAATAGGTAAGGAAACTGAAGAAAAATGTAAGATTAACAATTAATTGAACCATATATCCATAAAACAGGTGATGACAATTACCTAGGTCACTGAGTGAGTTTTGAGAAAATTCATGCAATAGATTCTGAAAGATGTCTTATATATTTTAGTCATTCTTCTTCTTACTTCTCACCTTACAAAAATAGACTCTTGATGTTTACTTGAACTACTTCAAAGTAGGTTGTAGCTACAACTAAAAGAGAAGCTCAAAAATAATACCATTTTGTCTTAATTATTTTTCTATTGCTATGATAAAATACCAGAACTAAGAATGTATAAAATAATTTGGCTTAAGTTTCCAGAGGTTTAGTTCATGATGATGGAGCAAAGGCACAGTAGAAGGAGCAGCTGAGAGCTTACATCTTGAACTACATGTAGGAAGCAGAGAGTATGATCTTGGGGACACCCTAAGTCATTTGAAACCCTAAAACTTGCCCCAGATGACACACCTTCTCCAAATAGGCCACACCTCCTAACCTTCTCAAATAGTTTTACCAACTGTGTACCAAGTATTCAATTACATGAGCTTATATCAGCCGTAATCATTCAAATCACCATACATCAAAATATAACTCATTACATTATTGCTTGCTGAGGTACTTGCTCATTTGACTTTATCCTGTGTGTTAGTTTTTTGACTCATTGCTGTGCAAAAAGACCAGCTTACACCAGCTGACATAAGGCCCAAAACACATACAGCAGAGGACTGCTGGGTCTGGCCTCAGTGAGAAAAGACACACCTGACCCTCAAGAGAATTGAGGCCCCAGGGAGGTTAGAGGTCTGGTGGGGAGGGGTGGGGCCATCCTCTTGGAGTTGGGTTGGGAGGAGGTATGGGATGAGGAATAGTCAGAGGGTGGACTAGGAGGGAGATAACAACTGGACTGTAAATAAAACAAAATTTAAAAAATAAATAAATTTTAAAAAATGAAGTTGAAAACTCATGATCACATTCAGAATTGTTCCATCTTCCTTCTCTGATGGTACCTTGACAGCACTACACAGCAAAGCTGTCAGTCTCCTGCCACTCCCAGGAACCTGTCCTCTAACACGGTCTCCAGCTATCCAATCCTGTAAGAGTCACTGGAATTCAACCAGAATCTGCTTGAACATCTGTATTTATCATTTCCTATTGCTTTATACCTCTTCATTTGCCTTACATATTTAGTCAAAGCAAAAAAGATTTTCAAGATTAATTGTATCTTCCTTCTTGATTTCCATTTAATTTATTCAAAAACATTGTGTTTATGCATATATGTTCAGGGTTACATAAGTGCTTATATGAGTGTACATGTATGCATACATACATGTATGTAAAGTTTAATGTCTTTCTCAATCACGTCCTTCCTTATTTCTGAAAAAGGATTTCTTAATAAATATGGAGCTCACCAATTTAGCCAGACTGGATGGCCAGCAACTACCTCAGTACCCGCCTATCTCTACACCCTCTGTCCTGGTGTCACAGCACAACTATGGCTGGATTTTTCTATGAGTGCTGGCAATCTGAACTAAGGTCTTCAGGCCTACAAAGTAAGTGCTTTACTGACTGAACAGTATTTCCAGTCCTTTGCTTCTTAGTAATTATTTTTTTTTCCTTTGAGTAATGCTCATGCCAATTGCCAAAAAGTAAAAAAAGAAAGTTTTGTAAATCTCTCAAAATAAAATGATCTAATAAGTAGCTGCTATCTTATGGAAGAGATAGCATAATCCATCTGACACTTACTATACAATTTCTGTCTGTTTCTAATATATCTCACAGAATAATATTCATAATTGTTGCCTATTCTGAAAAGACTCCAACTTTTAGGTGGCAAATGGGCTATAGATAATTCAATTGGTAGAAAAGACAAATGCATAGCTATTACTATATGTTAAAATTTACAGGAAATTGACGGTTATCTCAGGATGCAAAAGTTAACATGATCCACACTTGTCCTACAAGTTTCCCACAGTTTTCTCCCTCTGCTGCCATGTTCCCTTTAGCCTACACATGAACTTCATGTTTCCCTAAGAAGCCCACCCTTAGTGTTATTTTTAATATTATTCAGTGGATATAAAAATGTTGGAGAAAGAAAAGTGATCTGATTTTCTCTTGGACTTTTGGTCCATAATGGCCAACTGAAACCCAACTTCTCCTTTATCTCTTACAAACATTAGTAAGATTCTGGCCCTTCCTACACAATCATGTCTATTGAAAATTGGGTGAAAGAACACAGCAAACTGAAGCATGTGGCAGCTAATCCATCACACAGAAGGATCAAGCACTGAGTCAACACTTCCAGGCTCCTACACCAATGATGCATTTCCATGGTGCCTTTTCCCAGAGTGTTCAGAAGTTCAAGCAGATATGTTTGTCTAACATCAAGTGCATATGTAGGAAAGTAGTTCTTCATGGCTCACACCTTTTCAGCTGTTTTTGGCTGACAAATCATAACACTCTAAATGTCTGTATCTTCTTATGCACAAAGAGGAAAGTCTTCCATCATAACCCACTACACAGGTGCAGCAATAATTCTCTAACAGCTTCCTCTTATCTATGAGCTTCAATTTCATTTTAAATATACATGGATATTCTGAATAAACCCCATGATTTTTTTTACTCTCTTGAAACTGTTTATAAGTCTGTTACAATAGAAAGCTATCTGTACCATTAATATCATTAATATATTTTGAGTATTTCCAATTATTTCCTACATCACCTCTAAATCCAAGTGGCAAATATCATAATGTGAGGGCAAACGTAGAAACCTTTCTGTCAATCTTTTGGGGTCTGGAATTTCATTACTTAAAACTAACAGATAAAGGCATTATCTCTAGAAATAATTTACTTTCTCTGTTACTCTATGAAAGATGCTATTCCTGTTTTATAGACGAACCTTCTCTAAATCCTTTTGGCAAGTGAGAGATTGAGGATTTCAGGCCATGGAGGCTAATGTGAAGGTTCACACATTACATTATAATGGACCCCTCTAGAGGTTAAAAGAGATGAATGACTAAACATCTGACTGTAGAAGAGAATGAGGTAAGTTCAAAGCTCATTTTTACCATCCACTGTGTGGTCTTGGGACCAAATCTTTACCATTACGGGCTTTAATTTTCTGTATACCCAAATAATAAGCTATTCTTTAGTAAGTATTTTACACAAATTGTTTCATTTAATTATTAAAATGACTTGTCAGCTATTGCTATCCTTGGGTTCTGCATTCAAATATTCATATAGTCATTGATCAAAAATAGTTCTCAATGTTTATCTGATGAGCATTTACTTTTTTTGTCAGTATTAAACAACTGAGTAAAACAAATATTTATATAGTATTTATGTTGCATAAGATATTCAAAAGAATCTAAACTTAATTTTAAATATTCAAGATGTCTGTAGGTTATACACAAACACTATATCATTTTACATAAGAAATTTTGTCCAGCTTAAAGTCGAACCCATAACCTGAAAACACTAGCTTTGAGTTTGACCATGGGCCTTATGCAGTGCTATCTGAGTAAAGTCAGGATAACTATGTGCCTACTGTTAAACAGTGAGTAGTAAAGATAGATTTTTCTATTTGATAGAAACCATATATACAGTTACTTGACTTAGTGAGACTAAGCAATAGAATCTTATTCATAGTCCTGCGACTTGTATTTTTGTCAGGATTAAATGGTGGACCCTGTCCAGACAACTAAAGGCACAAACAGAACAAAAATGTGACTTTTCTGCAAGTGCGAGGGAATTTTTCCTCCTGTTTGACTCAAACTATAACATTGGTTCTTCCTGAATATTGAGTCTGCTGGCCTTCAGACTGTAGGAATCCTATCAGATCTGCCACGCCTCAGAACTCTGGACAAAGCTGAAACCTCTATGTTTGGTTTACCTGGGAGCTCAGCCTGCTGTCTGTGGACCTTGGCACTAAACAGACTCCATAACCATGTGACCCATTTCCTCTTATATCCTCTTTCTATATACGCATGGATATTAGTGGCTCCTTTCCTCTAAGTACTCTGATTAATACAGCATGTGAAACACATCACAGATGCACACAAAAACAGCCATGAATACACCTTAAACATTTCCTAGAGAAAACTAGAGGAAGATTCGATACAACCTGAGGATCATGCCCTTTAAACAAGGGCAAAACCAGGTCCAGAGGAGGGGACTACATTTTTAAGAGCACTGGATTCTTAGAAGGAGAGAAGAAAAAGATGCTTAAAACATAATCCAGATTGTCTCTGAGAAACAAACAGTAAAAAGACAACCACCACCATCAGTGTGGATTGTTCTAGAAATTAAGATTAAGAGCTCCTTTACTACCTGGGAGTGACATGGTGACAGTAAGCTCACTGACATAATTGACTTGGCCTCCATTTTGGGAAATAAGAGGTTACGGGAAGGTGAAGGGATTAACAGAAAAGGCTAGACTTGTTTACTGCCCCACTGTGCAGTTAGCCCACCCAACTTCTATCTGTGCATTTCAAACCCAGCTATCAGTCATTGAGGAACAAAAAGACATCTCCAGCCAGTATGCTGGGCTCCTCAAATTTTCATAAGGGTTAGTTTTAGTTAAGGGTAGAAGATTCCTGTGTAGATATATGGGTTACACCAGTATGCCTGGAACCCTTCTCAGCATACGGAGACATAGTTCATGCCAACCCTCCTGAATATATTTGTTTAGTCTTCAACAAGCTCAACAAGTGAATATAAATAGAAAAATAAGTGACATCCACTCAGTTTGGTAACTGTACTCTTCCCACCCTCTAAGCTAAAAATCAAAGAGGCTACAATTGCTGGGAAAGGAAAGGGAAAACTGATTAAGGAAAATGGAAATAAAAGTAATGTGACCAATTCCAGTACATGACATCTATTTTTATTTTCCTCAAGGAAAATTGAGTATCATTGCCAAAATTCTCCAAGTAACCACAACTGACACTTCTCAGCATTGGAGCAGGGAGCACTGCATTAATACCTGCTTCTTCCTCCAGCAGATAGAGAGGCAAGCACTCTCCAAGGAGAAGCTATGCTGCTTCTCTTGACTTTTAATCTGCTTTTATGTCTCCTAAACACAGCACTCTGTCTTATGTAATTCAAGGTTCATAGAACAAACCTATTTTACCCAAAGCATTAAAACTAGTGCAATGAATTTTTATATTTCCTTCTGGCTACATTTACTAAAAACCTACTCTCATTATGCAACCAAATGTATGCTGGTGATATGTACATTATAATTTTTACAAAGGTCTAAAGAGTATTGTCAATAAACAGAAAAAAAGATTTCTGCTAAAGGATGTCCAAACAAGCAGAGGAATGTAAACATAAGCCCTTTATCATGCTCAGAATGTTCGTTTGTACTTGTTACACATGATCAATGGAACTGAACACTGAAAACTGAAAACATTTTTAAATAAACAAATTATTATCTTTCATTAGCTTGTACCATTAGAATTCATCGGTTTTTATAGTAAAATATACTTATGCTAGTTTAAATAGTTTTTACTGTAAGAGTGGCAACTCAATATGGAAATGTTGCACAGGAAGAACAGAGAACCTAAGAAAGGAGACACTGAGAATAACCAGCTTCATTACCTTGACAGTCACCTTGATTTAGGCAAAATATCCCACTGACCAGACTGCTGTGATTAAATATCCCTGCCATGCCATGGCTTCCTCTCATTCTTCTAGTGTGCACCCAAGCTGCTTCTGGGGAACCACTACCACCTCTCCATCTTTTCTAGAGATAGGAATTCAACACACAATGTTACTAGAGTGATGTTGGTGTCAAAAAAGAAGGATTATGAAGTCCACAGTTCTGAACTCACTGGGATATTGCATAAATGTACAATGGAGAAGAAAATGGTCACCCCACTTCCTTCAGATTCTTTTTTTTTTCCTATATTGGTCTTTGTATCCTCACAGTTTCTTTCTTCACAGAAAAAGCTAATGCCTGTATTCTTGCAATACAGTGTGTGTGTGTGTGTGTGTGTGTGTGTGTGTGTGTGTGTGTCTGCCTGCCTGCCTGCCTGCCTGTCTATATGTCTGCATGGCATGGCATATGCTTGGTCCTCGCTACCTTGAAGATCCTGGGGATCACTCTCAAGTCATCAGCCTTGGTGACAAGTGTTTTACTTGCTGAGCCACCTCACTAGCCCCACAATATCCCCCTTATCACAAATCCATCCACATTTTCAAAAGATGGAACTACACAACCACAAGATTTTAAAGGACTCATGGATCCTTCCCTCAAGCACACAATCTACCCACTCACTCTCTTCTCTGTCCCTGATTCACATACTGTCCAGCTGTCGGTCAACTCCTCTGCATTAGTCTTTTGTTGTATTCTGTTCACTGTCTAGGGTTCATCTCTTCACCCATTTCCCACAATAAAAACTAAGGTTACTTTTGAAAGGTCAAATCTAAACACTACTGGTGTTAAGATACCTTCCTAATATTTCTTCTATGAAGCTTTCATGACAACTTTGCTTTATCAATACCTTACTCATTAACAGACCATAGATCTGTTGCTGTAAAATTTCTTTTCCTGGTTAGACTGAGGGATGCCTTTTGGAATAGTCCATGATCAATACTGGGTATATAAGAATTCAGATTATTACTTTCACTCTCAAACCCTTCCCAGTGTAAGAAAGAAGATAAAACAGCAAACAGCTATGGTGCAGCTCTGAGAAGGACAAGACATTTCTAACTGGCTTCATTACAGGTGCGCACACTCTTATTGCTACAACCAAGACTATGTTACATCAAATAAATATAAGTAACAGAAATTAACTGAGTAGGGGAGTGGCCAAAGTATATAAGAAGAACAAGAAAGGTATATAAAAAAGAGAAAATAGGGAGTTTAAGTACCAGCTTAATGAAAAACAAAACAGAACCACAACATAAGAAAACCCAAAGTAGGCTAGTCAAAAGGAACTGCATTAGCACCCAGTATTTGGGCAGCAAAGCCAGGGAGGATACACTTGTCAGATATAAAGGACTGACTGTGGAGCCACAAGGTTCTCATGGGCCACTGAGCACATGTATGGTTTACATGGTTTAGTTCAACTAACACCAGAACCAAACTTTGAGGGAGAAAGTATGAGGAAGTACAATCGAATACATTATGATTTTCTCAGCAAGTAACTGGAAAATCCAGTACTGAATGAAACCCAAGAATATTCCAAAGTCCATCCTATCTAAATTGAATTTAACTTAAAACCCAAGGAAGGAGTGCTGCAAAGTTTTGTGTCAACTTGAAACAAACTAGAGTTATCTAAAAGAAGGGAACGTCAATTGAGAAAATGCCTCCAAAAGATCCAGATAGAGGGCATTTTCTTAATTAGTGATCGATGGAGGAGGGGCCAGCCCATTGTGGGTGGTGCCATCCCTAGGTTGGTGGTCCTGGGATCTAAAAGAAAGTAGGCTGAGCAAGCCAGTATCCAGCACTCCTCCATGGTTTCATCAGCTTCTCCCCTGTTTGAGTTCCTGTCCTGACCTCCTTCAATATGAACTATGATGTGGAAAAGTTAAGCCTAATAAACTCTCTTCTCTGTAACTTGCTATTTTTGGTCATGGTATTTTGTTACATCAATAGAAACCCTACTGAGAACCCTGGGTGTATCCACAGAATTAACAACAAATTACATATTTGCAAAAAGATCAAAGTCTTAATTTTTACATAATTGAATATTGAGACCAAGTAGTTTATTCATATAGTTTCTATGAAGGAAAAATTATAGAACCAGAAAAACATAAAAGTTTTGCTCCTAAAAGACTTTCTAAATCTGTGAGTACTGTTCTCTAATGCTCTATCTCTGAGAGCTGAAGTTCATGAGGAAGACACCATTTAATCTTATCACTAAGCACCAGCCTACAAAGTCCTTGTGTTGCTTTAGGCCAAGAACTAAGGAGGACAGCAGGTATTGTAACTAGCACAGTGTACACATTTTTAGCAAATTAGCGGCTGGAAGAACACCAGTTTTAATGAAGGAACGAGTAGGTCTATATGTGCGAACACGTCTGTGGTGTGAGTGTAAACACATAACTCATCTGCACTTCGGCCACATTAGTTCTCTTAGTAAATGCTTTTTCATTTGCCATTTGAATCACACCGTTTCTCCTTGGAACTTTCTTATGGAATTATAAATGTCTATGTAACAATGGTGTTGGCTTCAAATGCCTCACAAGGGATCAAGGGATTAGTATACCATCACAGAGGCCGATTTACAAGGTGTCCTTTAGTTACAATCACTACAAAAAGGTTTTTGTACATTTATTAATAAGTGGTTCAAAATATTTTAATAAAGTGCTAATATGAATATTACATCTTTATCTGTTTTAAGGTGGAGAAAACATAAACAATGTTTCATTTCTAAAACCACGTTCCCATGAAGCCGAGCAGAAGGCCTGCTTATTACAGATTTTCCCAGCCAAATTCCCAAAGGGCCCCCAACAGGCTTTCTCAATTTGTGGGCACTGTCCTCTAACAATCTATTTCTTTCCAGACTCTCCTTGGAAACCAAAGATTTATGTCACTCTCTTCATATTTGTAAAGGAAATTGGTCCCGGTTAAAGAAAAAATAAAAATTGAAAGCTTATGTTTATCAAAGAATCCACACTGGCTGGACAAATAAGTCATTAATATGCCCTAGGCTGGAAGCTCCTCCACCAGTGACTCTGTCTCTGTAGGACTGTTATCACTGTTTGGACTTACACAAATCCAGCTCACAGAAGGCATTTGGGAAGATGATTCATGCTTAGACCTGTGTTTAGAGAAGAAAATACTGTCAGATATAATTGGGGAAATAGACCCTCCTTGCAAATAATTTAAATCTCCAGCTCAAATTCTAGAGCCAGGGAAGAATCACATAAACTGGAAAACTTTCTTTAAAAAAATGAATATCCACTTAGCATCCTGAAATTTTTTTTGAGGTTACTCAAAGAAACAAGAATTACAGCATTTCATCAATAGCTTATCAGACCATAGAATAGAACAAGGCTGAACAAAAAGGCCTGCTGTTCCCAGGGGACCTCTCTGGCCAGTGTTCTATAAAAAGCATATGAGCATATTTTTATAAACTCATCTTCACAGGAAGTTACCCAGCTTAATAAGCACAGACCTGCAAGTTAATATTAAAATTTACTTTGATTTCAGTGGCAACAAAGCTGTTCCAACGGGAGCTATTACATAAAACCCTTATTGTCACATGCGTCATCACCACTCTCAACAGAGTCCTGCCAGCACCCAGAAGCCAGCTCTCAGTTCACCTCAGGAAATATGCTGCACAGATGGCCAACCTAATAACAATGCAGTAGTGAGGTGGCCCCGTTTATCTTTTCAAAATGACACTGCCTTAATTTTTCAATTCTCTTTATTGATGCCCTCTTTCATGTATAGGTCTATTAGATCCCACTTCCTCTCCTGTCCTCTCAGGACTTGGTGCTTGCCAACTACAGTAAGTTGTTCTGACAACTTGTCTAGCTATACAATACTCTGTTTCTTTCCCTCTGCATCCATTCTGGCTTCAAATGACTGCCTTCAAAATATAGCAGACTAGCCAATCAAACTATACAACCAGGGGAAGCTGTCTACGCATAAACACTGTCCTGCCCAAACCATAACCTTTCATGTCCCCACAGTTCTTTCTTTTCCTCTTTCCTTTCCTAGATAACTCCCATTTGCTATCTTGTCTTCTACTATCTTAATAAGGAATGACTACCGTGACTACCCCCATCCAGCTACGCCATTCACCGCCAGCACCTCTGCTCTCCTCGTGTGCTTCAAGAAGAACTGATTAGCACTTTGCATAATTAACCTGATTAGCACTGTGCATAATCAAACTGATTAGCACTTTGCATAATTAAAAAGAAATAATAATAATAACAATAATAAGCACTAAGTAATATCAGAAGCTGTTAGTCCCTCAGCCCTTTGGTTACCTCCAAGATTAGTTCAATGCAACACATCTTGCACCTCCACATTGAAATCTTTTCTTTAATTCTAAAGTCAAGGAAGCAAATTTAAATTCTTTCAGTCCACAACCAATTATGGTTTTTAGTTCCGCTCTCAGTTACCAAAATGTTCGAGTTTTTCCCATTTATGTCTACCTCTACTCAATCTTTGATATTCCATGGATACCAAGGTGGGACAAAAGTGAGAATAAAACACCAAATCAATGGAAAACCCTCAGAATAAAATCAGAATTGAAGATAGATGCTGCTTCTGTTCAAATGAGAAAGAACTAGACAACTTACCAGATAAACCTGGTAGGGCCATGGACTTTGTGATCTCAGCAAAATAATTTAGTGTTCATAACCTTACTCGCTCCTATTGATAACGGTCAGACCACGAAGTATGGTATCTCAAGGGTTGCCGCTATAATAAAATGGCAGCTTAATGAACATTCTGTACACTAGACAATCATAAATGAGGCACCCTACGCCTGGCACTCCCAAACATTTCACACCATGGACAGAAGCACAAATTGAGTAATAAATTTTATATTCTAATGACTTCAAATCAAAAAAGTTATCAAGTCTTTTTGCTTAACTTTTTTCCTTATTTCTCAGCCAACTACTGAATATGATTATAAATGACTTAGAGTTATAATGTTACTTTGGTAATTATTGTATCCATCACGGTTCTCATTTGTGTTTCCACAGAGGTTAAAGTCAAGCTGCTCCTAGACTTTACAAGAGAAGAGAAGAAAATCTACTATATTTCTACTAAGTTAGGAATGCATGGTGGAGACTTTTTCAAGTCTGCTTTTCTCTACCCTACCATAGTTGACTATCTGTTCTCTGCTTTTAGTTCAACCCCCTTTCCTCTAAGAAAGCATCTTTGAGACCCTTCCTCACCTTTCTGTACTGTCTCTCTATTTCAGTCTTCTGTGTACTAAGCATTTGTATATACAGCTCCTTTAGTTATGCCTGCTCTTGCCCCACAAACATCACTTGAAAGATGCGTGTCATGAGCACTCCACATTTTTGTCATAGTTGACTTGAGGAAACTGAATAGCAAGACAATGTTTCCAGTAAGCACTGACTATGTAAGTGCTGTGTACAGGCCTGGGGTGGGGGCATGGCTGCTTCACTACCTGTATCCTAGAGATTACAAAGGTATTTGATATACCCACAACCATTAGTGTGATCAAACACTTAATCACATTTAGTCACTCAAAGCAAAATGGGAGTGTCTAGTGAGTGCCTGTCATTACTCTACATATTGAACACAGCACTCATCATGACAGACTGCAAGGTCCTCACAAGAAACTTACGGTTTCCAAATCTTTAAGGAATTATTCAGAGGCTGGAATGGATATGAAATTCTCACTCCTCAAAGGTAAACTAACAGTAACTATCATGACCCGTTGTAAGGCATCTATCATAAGACCATGAGGCCTGTATCAACCTAAAGAAGAACAGCTTCCTCCTGGGAAAATCATTCATTTTAAATTTCATTTAATTCAAGAAAGAAAATGCTGCTGTGGAGATTATTCAAGTCCAAATGTTCTTGGTGAAGGTGCTTCCAGTAATTCTGGGAAAGAAGCCAGTCCTCTAGTTTTATATGTAAATATTTTAAAAACAAGCACATATATATAAGCACAAAGGAAAGGTCAAGAAGACGTAAGTCTTTAAAAATCTATTTTAATAATTTTTTTCTATAACTGTCCACAGAAGTTTGGGCTTTTTTGTAGTGTTACATTTTCTTTTACACAATACACCTGCTTTTTTTTCTAAACTAAATATTTCTTCCATCTAATGACTCTCTTTATTAGACAGCATCTAATTTGCATACATTTACATACAATTTAACTGCTAGCTTGTGAGAACAAAGAAATGGCTCTGCATTGTACTGAAGGACAATGCTCAGTAAAGGAAGGTATAAAACCAACCAGTTCTGTGACTGTGAGCTCTTTGTCTCAGTCACACCAACCTTCTTTTTTAACGTGTTACTTAAAGGGGGTAAAAATTATTTCATCAAACAATGAAAGAAACTACTCTCTTTAAGTGTCACTCTGCACCCCACCCCCTGCTTGGTTACCTCAATTTGGGTCCAAGTTCCCTGATTCTACCATAACTTCCTTTATCAGTTTTATTAGATTTGATACCTCAATCTTTGTATTTTGTTTGGAATCCCATGTCTAAAACAGGCTGGGATTGTGCTCTGGTAAAATTTCCATTCCAATAATTTGTACTGACATTCGCCTTTCTCCTGAATGGAGCAGGTCTTAGAACGTGGGAGGCTGTCTTGGTGTACAATACATGCTCTTATCTTACCAGGTTAATAGGTTTCCCTGAGACTTCAGGGCTTTTTTGTAATAAACCTTTCTTCAAAATAAATGGTTTCCAACTCCACTGAGGAGTTGATGGAAAGAAGACTTGGACGTAAGGAGGATGTCCATGCCAGACATGTTGTAAGTAAAGAGCACTTGAGGCAACTGCTCCCCCACTCAGCCCTGGTCTCCCTTTGTGAGTCTCCAAGCCTGCAGGGCTCTTGGGTAATGAAAAAGAGAAACAAACCTGAATATCAGGGACTCTTGACTCTCCAACCTAGTAAATCCACAAACACTCTGACAGGGTGACTTACTGTGTCTCTTCTCTTGGTAACTCTCAAACTTGATTCACAGAGAGGGAGATTATAGAAAGCAATCTCAGAGAGTTTGTTCAGTGTTTTGTAAATATTAACTATTTAAAACACACAAAATAAATAATAATGCTGCGGTCACAACCAAGTGAAAATAAACGCAAAGGGAATTCAAGTTTCTTAAATGCCACTGGAAAAATATTATCAAAAGTATAGAATAAAAATGCTTCAATTACAATAAGTAATACAAACATTGGGCAGGACAGAGGGCAACTGAAAGCTGTAAAATAATATATGAAACAGCAACACAGGTAGGTGCAGACAGCAGCAATGAGCAGGAGCCAAAGCAGCCCAGGAAGACGAGTTTTCTTAGAAGTGGATTTTATGTTATTGGCCTGTTTTTTTTTTTTTTTTTGCATCTGATAATTCACATTTACAATTTTAATGACCAAAAGAGGTGTGAACTTGTCAGTGATAAGTGAGGAAATTCTATCACTCTGTAGGGCTGCAGAATGCCCACATGATTTGGAGCCTTCGACAGCCAAACAGATTGCACAGGCATTACACGCGATCTTGAGGCATGTCTGATTTTCCACCTGGTGGGTGGGAAGCCTGAGTTAGAGACAGTATCAGTGCTGGAGTGCTGGCAGAGACCAACTCTGCCAATGCTGTACCCCATGAGCAACTATGAATATTGATTAAAACAGAGAACACAAAAGAAAGAATCAGGCCCTATCGTTACAAATGAAAACCAAAACACCACCTCTAGGCTTTGACTAGATTCCAGACACTCCAGTACACAAGCAGGAAGTCACAGACGTTCTGAAATCCATGACTTATTTCTGAAACCAGTTTTAACCAGTCTAGAGGACTTGTCTCTGATCCCCAAATCCCTTGTTCCACGAGAAACAAGCCCATCACCTCATGGTGCTATAGCATCTGTCCGTTCAGAGACCCTGACTAAGTTTCACGACCTTTCTGATTCTCAGGCTCATTAAACCTTCTTGGTAATGGAGATTTCAGGCAGCACTTGTTTGTCTGTCATGGAGTACTGTCAGTACCCAGTGTCAGGCAGCCTTTTTACACTCTATCATATTCAATTCACTGTGTTTGTTTTAAAAGCAACGTTTAATACTAACTCAGCCAACATCACCTGTGCTGGAGGTGGTTAAGATCCACCTCCCCAATGTGTGTTACCAAGGTGACAAAGTAGTGACCTAATTTACACACACCTGCTGGGTTAATTGGGCCAAAATGAAAGATGATATATATGCTCAAAATCCAAAACTGATTTTTCCCTCAAAATTAAATATTTGATTTTTTTTAAATTAGCAGTTTCTAAAGCTAAGAACATACTCCAGGTGTGCATCTGCCAGTTAATACACCCTGAATGTTTCATGACACTTGAGCAGCAAAACATATTGAGTGATGAATACAAATCTTTTATGTATTTTCTGCATGCAATGATTAGTATGACTAAGTGGTCTCAATCACAGAATATGCCGGTGTGCTTGAGGGGTCAGGCTACTGACTGAGCTAACAGGGACATTCAATCATGCCAAGTGAGCACTCAGTCAGGGCTTTAAAAAAAGACAAACACAAGTTTGCTTTGAAGAAAGCTGTACTTACTCCCCAGCCTTTCCCAGCATGTAACAAGTCTTGAAACAAAAATAGTCCCTTTGTTGACCTTTCATCTGGCTACTTCCTACCCTCTTTCCTCAAACCACTGAGTGTTTTCTTTGGGCCAGAGTTTTCTGCCCATAGCCAATAGTGATATGAGCAGACAGCTCCCTTAAGGAGGGCTGGTACTGACCAACCATCACTGTGTGCATGCACACAAGTAGCCTTTCTAAATGCATCAAAGGCTAAAAAACTCATAGCCTCCCATCTGTTTATCAGGGATGTCCATTAATGTATCTATACAAAGATATTCTTCTATTTTCAATATAGAAAAATTGGAAATAACTAACTTGGATGTGCACAACTAAGCTATTGTCAAGATGGCATAGAATACATTTATGGAATATGTAAATGCACCAGGGAAAATTATTTAATAGCAAAAAACATGACTGAACTATATTGCTAGCTAACAAAAATCACAACCAATAAATTATATGTTATGAACAATGGCCCAGGGATTTGAAAATAGACGCCAATATATTAATAACTTTTCTAATAGTAATGATTGTATCAAATATGCCTTTATTGTCTTTACTCTTACTCTTTGAATTTCCCAAATAGTTTTACATTGAGTTTGTTATTGTTAGAATGTAAAAATATATATGTTTACACATGATTTTATAATATTAAAAACAGAGCTAAAGAGGTAGATCAGCAATGAAGAACAGTGGCTGTTTTCTCAGAAGACTCTAGATTGATTCCTAGAACCCACATAACAGCTCACAACTATGCACAACCCCACGTCCAGGGGTACCAATATCCCTTTCTGGTCTCTGTGGGTACTGGGCGTGCACATGGTACACAGCTGTACATGTAGGCAAAACACGCAGAACACAAAAATATAAAATCATAATAAAAAGTTGAAAGTAGAAGAAAAATTAGTGACATTACTGACTGCACACCACAGCCTTTACCCCTCTTGTCACTAAACAGTTATAAATACATGTTATTCCAGATAAGGTTCTTTTCAACTTTGTAACTGCTTTTTAAAAAAAAAAAAAAAATGCATTGTAAAGACACTGGCTACCAGAATTCTTAGCTTAAGCTCCCTTTAAAGCTAACCAAAATCATATGAAAAAGATTGCCTTTTAATTATGATTACATGAAGCCAACTTTTCCAGACACAAATAAATTTATTTATCACCTGGTTATTGTATCTTGCAATAAATTACAATGTTCAAATTTTTATTTCATTTGTTCAGTTATAGGGTCTTACTGATAAGTGCTTTTCTTAAGTAAGTAAAATTAACATTATCATATGAACTGTATTTGCTGTTAAAAGTATCTCACTAGGGGTTTGATTTATTCTATGATGCTTTCACTGATTTAATCATTGCTTAGATAATCAAAATATAATAATTTATTCTTGTAAACGAGAACATTTCTTGGGAAGTCCTGTGTCACAAACAGTAGACATCAGTGGCTGCTAAAGAAAGACATGTCAATTCTGACATTCCAGTTCTCAATATAATACTATTTTTTTCTTTTGCCTCTGTGCTAACTTTATCTTCCTAAGAAGTTTATGGAACAAAAAAGAAAATTTTTTTTCATTTCAAGTGAAAAATATAAAACTGCTACTTTCATTCGAAAACAAGAGTTAATGCATTTTGAAAGTACACAGAATGTAAAATTTAGTTGAATCAAAAATATAAACATTAAATAAAAGATTGCACCACAAATCTGCTCTAAGAAAATATGAATAAGTTCTCAACAAATGAGTTCTTCCAACTCACAAAGTGAATGAGCAGTGAGTACAACTGCACAAAAATCTACAGGGCAAAAAGAAATTAATAACCAAAACTGTGAACACAAAACTTCATTTTTTCTAAGCACTTAATAAAATTGAGATTTTAATTTAATTATGTTTATTTCCTTTCACTTTTCTCCCTCCAACAATCACACACACACACATACACACACACACATACACACATTCTCGCTCTCTCTCTTAAACTCATGGCCTCTCTTTTCATTGTATTGCAGGCATATATGCATTTGTGTGTGTGTGTGTGTGTGTGTGTGTGTGTGTGTGTGTGTATTCTTAATGTTACTTGCATGTGTGCTTTCAGGCTTAAAAGTTTGACACTAGACAACCAATTGGTGTGCTCTTCTTCCCAAGGAAAAAACCACCTCGCCAGTTCCCAGTTCAGGCACTTACAAAACTTAACTTTTGATAACACACAATGAGGCTATACAAATTGGTAAAGAATTTTTTGAAAATCAATGAAAAAATAAAATGAAAACTCAATGAAAAATATAAAATATTTAATACCCAGATCATAGAAAAAGAAATGTAAATATGCAATATACTTTTAAAGATATCATGAAATCTGATATAAACTACACATAAGACAATGATGAAATAAAATTTTCATTCTTCCAGTAAGATAAATAACTGCTAATACTTAATACTGATGAGGCTGTAGGAAACTAGAAATATGCTGTTTACAGGCACAAAACAATGATTTTTTTTTACATTGTATGGAATTTTCTCATAGTTTTTTAGCTCTGGAGTGCCTGTTTTGTATTTATTTGTATATGTACTTACTTTTAAGAGGATCTTGCAGTGTAACTCTGGATATCTTGTAAATTGCTATATATAGACAAGACTTGCCTTGAATACACAGAGGTCTGCCCGCCTCTGCCTCCCCAGTGCTAGCATTAAAGGCATAGGCCACTAAAGCCAGCCTTAGAACAACACTTTTGAAAATAAATTTTTAACAAACAAATAATTTGAACACTGATTCCATTTTGATTTTAAAGTTCAGTTAAGTAGAACGCTAGATGAGCTACACTCTTCGATGAATAAGGTAAGTTGATAAAGCCGTTATTTTCTCTGCATACTTTTATGAATACCCCAACCGTTGAAACCATATGAGCACATTTAGACAACAGGAGTAAGCAACATTGTTTAGTGCCATGAGGAAACTGAAAGAATGCTCCGTAAAAGAGCAATGCACTGCTGAGCGTCTCACAGCACATCTCTCTACACCGAGGCACTCGGTTTGCTGTGACCATTCCCTCTTCTGTTGAACAACTGGATTAGCTGACAAGATACTCGGTAAGTTACCTAAGAGCTCTTCAGTTTCTGCTTTTAGAAGATCATAATCAGACACAGATGGTAGAAAAATACATTGAGTATTTAAATATCAATTTTGAGTATCTAGATCTAAAATGAACAAGTATCTATTTAGTGTTTTGTGTGCAGACTGTAACCATGTTTTTGTAACAAAAGCAAATAATGTAGCTGCTGAAAAATGTGGCAAACTGAATAAATTAAATATTATTTTAAATGCTACATCGCTGCCTGTGTGAGTAGTGCATCTAGGACTCAGTTTAGCTCTGCCAAGGTGGTAAGACTTGCCAAACAAGACTGATCTGAGGAGTGTGTGCTGTACTCTTCACGGCCTGCCAGCCCATGGCTACAGCTCGGGGTTAATTTTTATTGTACACTGATCAATGCTCTCATATATATGCACGTCATGAAGAGAGAAAGTGCCAAAGTTAGTCTGTAAGCTGTGTACTTATTGTCACCAGCACTCATACAAAGGCCATAGACTATGGAAAGACACAAATGTGCTTCCAACTCATAAGGACCACACTCTATCTAGTTTTTAAATTATGATACACGAGGCTTCCTCCATGGTAACTTAACACTCTAGATGCATGGACAGAGGGTCTTTAAAGGTTCTTACCTCAGGTATGCGTTAGATAATAATTTTTATGTATTGAAAATTATACATTGTAGTACTTCTGGAAAACAAAGTAGTACACCCCTTCATTTCGATTTCTTAAATAAGACAAGAAGAGTCATGAGAATTTCTATAGTAGGGTTAAGGTATTAACCAGTAACAATACTGATATTAAACACAGGACAGTTTATTTTGCAAATTGGGATATTTTTAGCCTCTGCAAGACTGCATTGAGTGTGTTTTAGTTTCTCTAGTAAAAATATATATATATATATATATCTTGACATCTAAAAACTTAACCATTTGTGGACTGAGCTTTAATCTCTTTTCTACATTTTCAAAGCAGACTTGCTACTTCCTTCTGCACTGTCCCATATTGCCTATGTCGTGCTGTACCACTGAGCAATAATAAACCAATCATGAGGTGCACACAGTGTTGATTATAGATGTGAAACTCAGGGAACAATAACCTACCATCAGTCTCTCACCAAATACTTTCATCTTCTTGTACAGTAATAATTTAATTGTGGATGAAGCATTTGTAGACATTTTTGTTTCAAGATGAAAGTGTAGATGAGAGTAATAAGTTCTATATAATCAACTATACTGGGGATATAACTAGATGTTCCTAAAAAATTCTGTGCTAAATTGTGGGCTATCATGAGATTAACAGTAAAAAATAAAAAATACCTATGACTATTCCATTTGACCTTCTATCTATTTTTAGTCTTTAAATGCAGAAAAAGAAAACAAAGTATGATAATATTACTTTCAGGTAATTGATCAGGCTGACAAGATGGCTCAGCGGCTAAGAGCTCTGGCTGCTCTTCCTTTGATACCAGGACTCACCCAGACTCTTCTGACACAGCCCGCAGAGCCTATATATGCAGGCAAGACACTCAAACACATAAAATAAAAATAAATATATCTTATGTATTAGGAGAAAAAAATGTTTGAATAGCTTCTTCCAGACAAATTACTGAGGCCAGGACATCCCCCCTTGCCACAGCTCCACTCACTCACATATTCAATACACAGTTCTAGACAACCTTTAAGACTGTAGACACCAGATTTCTTTAGTCCTTCACAGGACTGGCTGCTCTACATTATTCTTGTGCAGAGGTTGGGTGCTACATCCTTGGGAAGGCCAGTCATGACTCCACCCCATCTGACCCATTCTCTATCCTATTTTTCCCATTGGGTGTCATGAATACTACCTACGACCAGTTTCTTATTTGTTCAGTAGTCTACATATACCCACTCCAGTTACCACGTTAGATTAGATACAAAACATGGGCCCTTTCTTGTCTTATTCAGAATTGTATCTCTGAGGCCTGGGATCAAGTCTGATCTATATTGAGAATAAATCTGCATTCTAGCTGGACTTGGTGACAAGCCTGAAATTTCAACTACTTGAGAAGTTGAGGAAGAAAGGTGAAAAGATCAAAACCAGTTTGAATAACTGTCTTAAAAAACAACAAAAGAAAAACAATAACAACCCCCACCAGCCCAAAAGCAAGGACAGGGATGTAACTCACTGGGAAAGTGCTTGTGTGAGGTTTACATTTAATCACCACTCCCCAAAAAGAAATGAGAAAACTATAACATAGCAAAATACTATTTTCTCTGGTTTTAGAATAAGATAAACTAACGTATTTTCACTATATTAATGTGTTTGGGGTGGAAATCATAGTTTGATATTTATAAATTCAAATTTTCATTTTATCTTTTTTTCCTCTAGCAAGGAAGACTAATGCTTAGCTCTCAAATTTTCTACTCTATAAATATGCTTGTACTGAATATTGGTTCACCAAGTAAGATATTTTGTTCAATAGTTAATAGAGGTAATAATCATATAATATTTCACTGATTGTTTCAAAAAATTAAAGTCCAAAATTCTTGACTTAAAAGTTCCAATTATGAAGTAGAAAGGGTTAACAAATCTTGCAGAGTATTTCCAACTATTCCTGGGATGACTGTGCTCGCTGACTCTGACTATCTTCATACTAAGAGTAGACTGAAACTTATTTACAGAAAACAATGACCCATTCTATTACGATCAAGTTGGGAGAAGTAGAAAGAGCACAGGTTTCTGTGCTGGGCCAAGAGCTGTTCCAACTCTCTCTGTCACTTACTGGCAACATAACTGAGCTAAGCCTTGCTATTTTCTCCTGCAAACACAAACCTGTCCTGGTCACTAGAGGAATATGTATTTTGTATATATGTTCTTAAAATAAATTCCTAGCAAATGCTAAATACAGTGATCAGATTTCCTTGTAGTTCCAAAAGGCAATGACATTAAATCTCATGTGCATATTGTCAATCTCAGAGAGGAGAAAATATGGAGTTAATAAGTAAATAAGATCATGAGAAAATCATTCTCATTTTAGGGTGGAATCTAAATCCAATAATTGATATCTTTATAAGAAAAGGATAGAGCCACAGACACACAAAGGGGAAGACCACATAAAGATGCATGAAGTTCAGAGTAACAGTATCAAAATGTAAGGAAAAACTGGGGCCACCAGAACTCTGAAAAGTCAAATAGAATTCTCCACATGAGCCAGTAGGATGAATGTCATCTTGCTGCACCTTCATCTGTATCTTGGACCTCAAAAACTCTAAGAGAATATGCTTCTAAGGTTTGAAGCTACACATTTTGTGAAAACATATTACACCAGCCTCAGGTATGTAGTCCATGGGCATTAGAATCTACAGGCCTAAGAAAGAGCCGAAGCAAAAGCATCTTACAAACAGATGGTGACCCCAAAGTCTCCAAATCCACAGACATGTACAGAAGAAGCTTACTGTAGCAACTCAGCCTAACAAAGAATGCACTACCCTGTATTTCGTCAAAGATAATACCATCTTTTCAAGACAGCCAAAATCCAGGCCTGTACTATCATTCATTACTTTAAAAATACAAAATGAAAAACAGATCTGTATTTTTAAATTCCATGTTATATTTTGAGGTGAATAGATAAAGAATATTGCATGATACTTTATAATCAATACATGGTAATCCTTGAAATTATTTAATAGGAAATAATTCAAGTCTGCCATCTAATGAAAAATTACTTACGTTGTTGAAGACTGGATTTAGGAAGCAAATACACACTTTTTTTATCGACCAAAATTTGAATATGATTTCAAATGACAAATTTACAGAGAAAAAAATCAATTTCTTTTGGCCTAAGGAATATACTATCTTGACACTTGCAATGACTCTAATAAGTATACATTGCTTTGCCTGGGGCATCAGCATAACATGATTAAAGGCTATACTTGAAATGTCTCCAGTTGAACACAGTTTGCTATTTCCCAAGAACACTGAACTCTGCAATCCTGCTTTATCAATACCATTAAGGTACCATAAAAGCACTTGTAGTCAACTTTCAATTTACTTACTTACTGTACATATATGTATGCACATATGCATGATATACATTTGTATATATATGTATGTATACACACATAGCATCAATAGCAATATATAGCTAGATATAGCACTATATAGCTATGACAACTTAAAGATCCAATGTTGTCTATTTAGTAATTCACGACCTATTAGAAACCTGTTTTTATGAACCTAAAAACATAAAAATGGTAAAAAAAATATCTTAACATTTATTTTATCCAAAGCAATATATATTCATAATTCTCATTAGAAAATTAGAACTGAGAAAGTCCCTCAGATCCCCCAAATAATACATAAAGACATTCGTATCAGTAATTTTATGGTCAGGAATTTTATTGAAGGAAGATATCTTCAAAACTGCAAATATTTAGTTTTATATTAACAGACATTAGCAAATGCCAAATTTCTGATGAAATCTCAACATATTCTAAATATGTGGAAAAATTATACCAACAAATAAAAAAGGTTTTATTTAAATTTCATTTCTTTCTGAAACAAGGATCTTTCAACACTTTATAAATTTAGTTAACATGTGGATATAGACCATGTATAGTAAGTAGAAAACAAATGCAGGGGATAATGGACAAAACAATTTGCATTAGATGAACAACTAGAATTACAAAGGTAATGACAAGTGGGAGCATCTATCCCTGAAGGCTTTGGTCTACTGCCAACTCTATTTTATAGATGAGGAGACTCAATCTATGAGAACACGTAGAGCTCCCGTATCACAGCAGACAAGTTGAGAGCAGAGAATTCAAGCCCAGATCTTCTATTCCTAATCCCTGCACTATACTTACTGAACTGTGTTATCTTCTTCCATTAAATCCGAGATTTGCAGTAATTACAGTTAAACAGAAACTACCCTCAAGCAATAGTGGGTCTTAGTGTTTTCAAACTACCTGTGTATTTATTAAAATACATTGTTTTATATAAACTTACAAAGAACAAAGTCTTTATTGAATATCCCCGACATTGAAACTGTACTCTTACACTAATGAATTGGAGAAATTGGAGAAAGAGAATAAAACTCTATTAAAAATGTCACGAGAGGCCTAACATAGGAGGAGGAGTCAGAGATAATCTCCGTGAAGATGCATTGTATGATGGATAACACGCAGAGTTTCGGCTGATAGTCTAGCAGAGGAAGGATTCATGTATGACTAAGGTCTCATAGTCACTGTCTGTGCTAATAAATTACATCACACACACACGCTCATTTGCATACACCTCTCCCTAGCTTCACAATGTTCCACCTTCTCATTTTCAGAAAATTCATTATGTATTGCTTTAATTCCAGACCCATCTCAACTCTAGAGTCTCCCTAGCCAACTCAGAGATCTCTGTTCCCACAGAGTAGCTTTAGCAATTACTCACGTCATGCTTTTCCAGCAACTGTCCACGGGTATTGTATTACACACCACTTCCATCAGTTGGCAATGCTTGCCTCCTATGCTAGCTTTAGGAGGAATCTGGCTTGGAGGCAAAGAGAACCAAACTGGACACAGAATGCATTCCATGAACAATAGAGGAGAGAAAGGAGCACAGCAGTTCTAGGAACCTCATTTGACATTGACCCTACCTTATTTGGTCATTTAAAGGACTAAGCCATTTGTCTTCACCTTCTTTTGGTCAGGACTACATATCCTTCTCTCCCGAGCGCCGATGTGTTACAACATGCTAATCACCTAACGATAATGGAGTAGCAAGCATCGATGTGTTACAACATACTAATCACCTAATGATAATGGAGTAGCATTTTCCTACTGTTAGCCATGATTTTATTTCATAGCCCCTCTAAAAATATCATCAACACTAAACCTCCTTTAGAGAAACATTAAAACATACACTATATATATAGTCTCCATTCAAATAAAACATCAGGATCCAGTGAGATCATTCCTGCACAATAATTAAGTGCAACAAAGAAAAGATAAGGTTATACATATATATTGAAAAAAGATTAACAACTTTAAAAAATGACAAATCTATATATTTTAAAATAAAGCTCACCTACTGGGATCCTAGAGTTTAAATCTCTCCTTTAGTATACTGTATCATCCCGTACACAGCAAGTGCTGACGCAATCCATGTCAATTAGTTTAGTTCCTACATTGTAGAAAGAGTCCCATTTTATTTACCCTCTTCTAAGGAAGTGTATTTATCATATTCTACAACAGCTCACAGTTTGTTATACATTAACTGCTCATTCTCTGCACCAATAAGACTATGCTGGAACAGTAAATGAATTTGGTACATTCATTTAAATGATTCTGCAAACCACAGGCTACCCAGTTGTCTAATGATAAGAGAGCTCCAAAGCCACCTGATCACCATTATCTGGCCTTATTTTTTTGGACTCGTGGTCAGTACTGTCAGGCTGTGCATACTGAGAAGAATGAGAAGGAAAAGTCTACCTCAGAGCTAATCATACAAAAGGGTTTTATTAAGTCAGGCCCCGGCAATGATGTGGTGAGGCTGGAAGGGGAAGGGATGTAAGATCGGAGTGCTGTAGCTCCTGCTCCAAGACCAACGCTGGTTTTGGCACTTCTCTCACTCTAGCGAGTTGCAAAAAAACAAGCAGGTGCTCGCAATCTGAGAGACCACATGCCAGTTACAGCTGCTTCAAACGGATTCAATTACATCTGCCTCAATAGTCCCAGGACAGCAAACCAGTTGAAGAGATCCATAGGTTGCAAAGAGACAAGCTTCTCCTGAGGTACAAAGGTCCCTGAGGTAGGGGGTTTACAAATCTCCACGTTGGGATTTCCCACCATTGCCAGAGACAGGAGAAAAGATGGGGCGTGTTTGATTCCTATTCACTTTAAAACTAAAAACTTGTTGGCAAGAGCAGTAAAAGCCCTTTTGATTTTTTTTTTTTTTTAATTTAAACTGGACAGTAGCTGAAGTCTTAAGGATACCTTGAAGCAGCATAATTTTGTGAGGACACTTCCCAAGCCATTGGGCACAGCACACTTACAGAACATGCTCTTGGGATCTGGACTTCGCTCCAAACCTTGTTTGTACAAAAAGGGGCCAAGCAGCTGGGAAATTCTGGAGTGGAGTGTGTCCTCATTAGTTCCCATCTGCCACCAGAACTCAGCTCATGGCAAGTTTGGCTAAGTCCTGGTGGACTCAGGTCCAAATGTGGGTCAGTTTTAATTACACTATACAGAATTCAGCGTGCAGTTTTTAAATCCTTATTATACAGAACAGAGGAGTGGGCTGCTCTCCAGCTAATCAATTTTTAAAAAGTACATATATAAAATTTTAAACCAGGCTAGACAGGCAGTGGGTGGAAAAAATCTTATGAGTACAATGGTTACTTAAGAAAATTATTAGTGAAATTGGGTCATGAGCTAGTTCTGGTTTGAAATTTCAATGTGAGAAACAAAATGTTTTCAATGGTAAGATGGGGAACTTCTGCAAGGTACATAATCTCATTGTACTTTAGTGTGGACAAGTAGCAAAAGGCTGTGGCCAGGCTATAGCACACACCAACAAAGGCAGAGGCTCTCACAGAAGCGTCAGCTCTCTTCAATGGCTACCCAATCATGGAACGGCCTTACAGAAAACAGCAAAGTGGAAAAGGTGAAAAAGCAAGAGTGAGGCAGAAGAGCGAGACAAAAGAAAGAGAGAAGGAGGGACAGACCAAGGGAGAAGAGAGAAGAGAGGAAGGAAGGCAGCACGTGTTGGCACACATGTGCAGAGTGACGCTCCACAGACTCAAGGTGTGTACTGGTTCACCGTTCCTCTCGCGGCCACACAGTAGGTCTCAGAATTAAGTCCTGGAAGCATGTGTTTAGACTCCATCTAGCCAAAAGTTTCACTGAATATGGAGTGCAAAGGCACTAAGCTTTTCTAGATAACCATCAGCTAAATGTCAGGAGAGAAGAAAACAGGCAGGCAATGACTGGCCACTGTTACAATAACAGTGTCCCAATTCTACAGAACCCTGGTTACAAAACAAAACATAGCCATAAGTGCTCTAAGGATGTGATGTACCTGTGACTCCGTTATGAAGTTTATCTTAAAAAGAGCATCTAAATAGGTTCAGACCTAGTATTTTCTAGCTGTGTATTGTGAACAAATTGCTGCTATTCTAATTAATTAATTAATTAATTAATTCTATCACTTATGGAATGGAAAAATAGCATTTACCTTACCATGTTACTGTAAGCACTATCAGTAAGACACACCTGTGTATGAACACATACGTATTTAATTCTGTAAAGGAGGTTAACATTGATTTGGATCTGAGTACACCAAGGCACTCAAATATTAATTCAACAATTTCAAGTAAATTCTCTCAATAAAAACAAAACAGTCATGTTGGGAACTGGAAAAATGGCCCAGCAGTTAAAAGGACTTGGGGCATTTCCAGACCAAAGTTACATTACCGAAACCATGTTGAGTAGATCACAAATACCTGTAACCGTACCTTCAGGATCTCTGACACTCTTCTGGCCTCTGCAGGCACCCACACATATGTGGTGAACACACGCACGTGCGTGTACACACACACACACACACACACACACACACATACACACACACAGACAAAAGCATTTATTTTGTAACATTACCTATAGGTTGTTACAATCATTGAGACAAAAAAGAAAATAGTTTTCAAGAAAGAAAGAAAGGAAAGAATGATACTTTTTATTTTTTTTTAGTGTTTTATAAATTTCAAATTTCTAAAACAAAAGGATTTTATGAGTGATTTATTATGGTGTCTGAATAAGCATTATCCATATATTTAAAATCAGTACAATTTAAACATAAACAGGGCTAAAAGAGTAAATTTTATGTTACATATATTCTAAATGATAAAAAGTGGTGAATCAATAAAAGTATATTAACTTTTCTTATGACTCAGTAAATTGATTTATGATATTTATAAAATCTCCCTTAAAGCCAGAGAAATAGACATATCTTTAACTATCACCCCTGAGACAATCTATTAGACAATTCCAGACCAGAAGAACATATCTCTGTTATGCAGATGGTTTTCCTTCAGAATCTAAAACCAGTCATGATGATGGCAGCAGTAGCCTTAGAAGTGGCCACAGAGATAAGAAAGGAATTGTAAGCATTTGCTATGTGCTAACCATTGCATGAATATTTTACATGTGCTACCTAACTTTCAGTGCATTAATACCACATGAAATTTATTGTTTTAGAATTTTAAAAATGAGGATATAAGAGATTCAACTGGGTCCCATTAACAGTAAGTGGTGAAACCGTAAAAACAACAACAACAAACCCTACTGACTTATCTATGTTGTCCTCTTTGTTGTTCTGATCCCTAAGTAAGGATTCTGATTTATTTGTTACTGAATCAAGCAAAGAACAAGCACTAGATTGCTAATATATATATATATATATATACACACATATATATATATATGTATGTATGTATAGGTATACATGTATGTATGTATGTATGTATGTATGTATGTATGTAGTTACTACTGTCTTAAGACCTGGATCATTATAATGTGCTTACCTCAAGACACACAATGTAATCTTAGAAGGACCTACAGCAAGTCTTAGCTGCTCTGTTTTGACTTTACCTTTGTTATGTATTTGCAGTTGGGATTCAGTGGCAAATATATAAATATGTATAGAGTAAATACAGGCTCCATTATTTCTGCTTAGTAAAAGAACTACACCTTTTTAATACGTTCTGATCTTACCTAACCAAAAGAAAGTCAAGACACATTTTATTTCTGTGGAGTTATTGAGCTAGCATAAGCAAGGAGGAAGCACAGTGAGTGTGTGAGGCTCAGGCCTGGACCATCTAGTGGAGGGTTTGCTCATCCCTATTCTTCAAGGAGTTTCCAAGGTGACAAGGATGCCTCAGCCTTTAAATATATAATGGGGAGAATAAAAATATTTTGTTCTTAGTCAATAAGTATTCATATAAATACTGGTATTGTAATTTTTGATCTGTAACAATGAAGATGAAGAGATTTTTACATCTATACTTGTTTTCAACAAGACTTATTAGCATCTAACTGGCCATGTGAAAAGTAAGTAAAGGCCATCACTATTCACCCAACAGGCTTGACGGGCCACAAGGCTCCAGAGCACAGTCCCTCTATTTCTACCACACTGCCAGGTATGTTTTATTCTATCCAGCATGCCCTGCCCAATTCTCTGTACAAGGTACTGTGGTAAGGAGCTGCGGGCACTACTTTACTTTCTTTGTGTCTATTTTCCTATTTCCCAAGAGGTTAACTCAGGCCATATTATACTGATGTGCTATTTTAAAAAAATTCCATCTATGCTATTAGCAGGAAAAATACAGCAGTTCTGAGACTTAAGATTTGTGTTATTAAATTCTCATGAAAAACATCCCTAGTATTTTTAGTATGGTAAGGGGACTAATACAAGCCATACAAACAAGTTTTCAATATTAGGAATCTGGGACAAGTAAATAAATTAATTAAAGACCTTTATATAAAATTATAGCTGTTTATATTTCACTTATAGAACTTCACCTAAGATAAATTCAATAACAGTTCAAATCTCTTAAAGATACTCTAATTTGTCAGAATATAAATAAAGCTATTAACATAAGAAACAGAATTGCACTACAACAAATAACTCTGGAAAAAACACCAAGGAGCTAGATCTGATTAAATGATAATATAGCAGCTTTAAAATTTCATATGTATGTTAGCCCCTCTCCTAGAATTTATTACTTATTTTTTCAGTTTTTTCCCACATTTCTTCAATCCCAACTGCAGGAGAGACACATGCACAAGTAAAATCTTACAATATACTCTTCCATTTTCTAAATGTGCCCCATGTGTCCACTAATAGCCAAATGCTTTCAAATCTGTTCAGCTAAATGGATCAATAACTATATCCAACCCCACACAGTGGGGCTGCCAACATGGTGAAATCAAGCCAAACACAAAATGTCTCTCTTAGGACAAAAAATTATCAACACAGTTTTCTCCAGAGATAAACTATATGAGATATACATTATCTAAGGCAGTTGGGATATATTAAAAATTTTTGAGCATTTGAGACAGAAAACCAAGTATTAAGTAATAGTATCTGAACACTATAACCAATGAGTGTTATAACAGCCCCATTCAATAGTCCAAAGTCTACACCTCCTATCTTCCCAACTCAAGAGTACATGAAACAGATACACAACAGCACAGGCAAACTGCTAACACGCTTGTCTGTGCTTCCCCTCGTATAACACAGCTGTGAGCAACAACTAGCAGGTGCAACCAAGCTTTGGAGAATTCCTGCCTGTTGCCCAGAAACAACAAAACTGCATGGCTGAAATTGTAAACCGGTGCAAACATTCCCACCCCACCCAGGTTCATCTGGTGACTGAGACAATATAGAAGAGAATAGGTCTGCAGCCATGCCTGACCTAAAGCAACCTCTCAAAACAACTTGAAACACATCAGAGAAGATTGATAATAAAACAAAGCCAGTGCTTCTCCAATGGTCTGACCTCACATGCTAGTTGCTTTAACAGCACAGTCCCATAAAATACTCTATCATCTTCACCAGATGAATGCTTTGTAATTAAAATTATTCTGCCTCATCAAATCTTAGAAATGAGTGTCTGATTCTTACAGTGATATGCAATGCATGTGTGTACAAAGTACAGTTCTTATAAGACAAATGATCAAAAATTAACAATGGCATATTATGACATCTATAAGCAATTTTAATAAACAAAATGTAGTAACTCGAAAGTTAATACATATATTTGCATAGCTCTAGGAAATTCACATACATACCTGTGCAGCTATGAGGCCCAAACAGACTTGCAATTTATCAGGAACTCTGAAATGGAAAACAGAGATGTCATCTAAGTAGAAATTAATTTACCGAACCAAATTCAGAATTTGGACTGATACAACTTGTGCAGCTCAGCAGGAGAGATTGCAGTGTATAAGGAAGGTGGAGTAGTTTATATTCCCATGTTCCACAGGTATTACTCATATATGTGAACGTATGCACACAGCATCTCAGCAGCGTCATCAAGAGACTGAGACTCACCATGGCCTCTGCAATGCAAATGTTCTCACTAGAGGACTAGGAAATACTTACAAGTGATTTTTTCTTGGTGTTCTTCCCGGACTAATGCTAATACAAATGACTGCTGCTCTCTGAGACAGAACTCCTCCAGTTCATCTGCCCTCACTCTGCTAGAACACTGGTGAGCCAACAAAGTGCTTCCACAGAGCAGTCCACAAACATAATGCAGGAATACAAGTTTGAATGCTCCTTTACTTTGGTACAACAGATCAATTCCAGACTGAGTCTATTAGAAGGACTGCTTACAACACATGTGGCATACTGCACAGTGCCTCAGCCTAACACACTGGCCTGACTACCAGTGAAGCAGGTACTAGTACAGAGTATCATGCAAGCCCAGCTTAATTCCTGTAGCTGACAATCACATTTGAGAAAACAAACAAGCAAACCTAAGTTTAGATGGAAGATGAACTGTAACAGAAAGGATACATGCTAAATTCTCCAAACTAGAAGTTTCATAATTCTTTCTGAGTGCAAAATAAAGTATTTATGTACATCTAAGCCTAGCTGATAACAGCAACATGTTAAGGTCAGTAAGCTTTGCTCAAAGTTGTGAATAGGTAATTATTTTTATGATGGCTCAATAAAATAGCATAAAACTGATGTGAGCATGAATCGCTAAGAAGCTTCTGGAAAGTTACTATATGTAGGTATCTAGAAGTCAAAGTTTTAATTTTTTTCTCAATAGGTTTATTCTAGGCACCTGTTCATATTATTGAAAACATATAAAAATCTATGTTAAAAGATAAACTTAGGGCTGGTGAAATGGCTCAGTATGTAAAGACATTTGTTGCCAATCTTAAGACCATAATTTGATCCTTGGGATCCATATGGTGGAAGAAACTGACTCCTTAATTTGTCCTCTGACTTACACATGTCCTTGTCCAGTTCTAACCTACAAACATGCACATAATATCCAGATCAAAAAGTAAGTAAATAAATATAGAAGATACTCGTATGGTACTGAAATAATGTAATAAATATGAATGTCTAATGAAAGAAAATAAGTAATGTATATCAAGCCATATAAACTTACGTTTTCTGCAACCCCCGATCTACCTTAAACATTTAAAATTTCATGGAAATCTTTAAATGTATAGTATAATTGTACATTATGCTAGCATGTATAATATAAAGTGCATAGGTTAATGACAGTGAAGATATAAAAATAGAATATATACACATAAAAGCCAAGATATTAGATCTTAAATCTAATATGTAAAATCTGTTGAATAAGAGTATTTATTAACTATTTAAATTTTATTCTACTTAGTTTCATAGACAGCTAACTATTGATAATAAACATTACTTTTATACTAGTAAACTATTGATTGGTAAGGTAGAAGTAAAAGAAAATTTACAAAGTCCCATATGGGAGCCATAACTCTTCTTTGAGAAAAAATTAATTCAATCACACATAAACTCCACTAGGTGTGCCTACAGAGAGAACACACTCTGCCTGCTCATCAGGGTATACACAGGGTCTTTTCATCCCATTACTCTAGGATCTACACAGTAATTCAATAACACATTTTTAATCATCTTAGTAAAACTTTTTTAAATTATGCAGAGTGAAATGACAGCAAGAACAACTCAGGACTGAAAATCTGTTGTATCTAGTACAGACTAATTTATTCAGTAAGCCAGCAAGATTCAGTGAGCATCTACTGTGTGCAAGCGGGTGCATTTATCACCACCATGTGTTAGAAAAATAGAGCAGGACACATCCCCTTAAAAGTACTGAAAACTTAAAAGTACTGAACATCCAAAGGAAGGAACAATTTAAATATAGATACAAACATAACCTAGCTCAGGTATTTCTGAGAGGACTAGTACATTTTAGAAAAATAAAATATATGTCATGTTTATTCTTTTATACTGTGGAGTGAAAACTTACATATGTGTAGCACTGACTGAAAGTTCAGACTCATTAGCATGCATCACTTACAAATTATACTCCCAAATTACTTTAAATATTTACATTTTTTATTTATGTGATTTTCTTCATGTTAACAGTGATCTAGCATGAAAGGAGATCAAGGAAACCCTGACCAAGGTAGGGTGTGGGGCATGTAAAACTGCCTCCGATTATGCAGAGCTACATGAAACACATGGACAATTATTAACAGACTAGAGTTATTTATCAGCCACTTAAGTAAATAGTTAAGTTACTTGTTAATCCTTCCTGAAGACACTGTTATTACAACATCACCAGGGAGAGAAAAAGAGATAGGGATGACCATTTCTGCTAGACAGATAAAATGGTACAGCGAACAGAGTCTCTCTATAACTAGTCAGTTTCTCTCTGGTCTATAGTCATAATTTTATTCCCTCTAAAGTCAGTGCTATGTAATAGTTACAAGGTTGATGTCAACTGCGTCCATTCTTGTGATGTGGTGACAAAAACCCAGCAACTCCTGAGATCACTGACCCCTAGACAAGGCTTATAGTATTCTGGGCAGCAACAGAGTTACGAGGTAGGATGATTAAGTGCTTAGAATTTGCCATGAGACAATTAGATTTCATGCAAGTTACATATTCCCTGTATTTAAAATGGTGATCATCTAAATATCCTACAGGAATATTTATGGTGCTTCCTTTTATGGGCATATAACAAAGTAAGCACAGTCTCTGGCATGGCATAAACTAAGCATTTCCTTACAGGCCCATCATAGTTGCATAAACAGGAGAGGATATCTTATTATTATAAGCTAAGGAACTAAACTAACCAGAAATCCAAGATATAAAGACAGCCTACTGGGCACAAAATACTATAGCCAAAAACTGATACAAGAGGAAGTCCTGAGTTAGATGTTTACTGAACAGTTTACATGAAATAATATGTAAAAATACTAATACCCCCCAAAGCAACATTATCCAGCATTGAAAGTACTGTCCCTATTACTGAAAAGAACAACAGTGGGGTCTACTGTAAAGATGGAGAGCATTTTACCATCAGTATGTGTACAAGTTAGATTTCTTTATTTCTATGAAATACTGTCTAAAACAAATTTTGGTAAAGAAAGAATTTATTTGGTTTACAGGTTATAGTCCATTATCAACAGAGGCCAAGGCAGGAACGGAAGCATAGACCACAGAGGTGTAGTGTTTATTGGCTGGTTACTTCAAGCTTACTAAGCTATCTTTCTAGGCTACGGCTATCACTTCCCACAGGGCACTGTGGCCCATTTATGTCAATTCGCATTTAAGATACTTCACAAACACAGACACATGTAGATCTGATGGAGGCAATCCCCCAACGGAGGTGTGCTCCTCCAAGATCTGTTAAAAACTAAGATTAACCATTATACCTAATATAAATTTTTCTGACTATGTCTTTCTGTTGACTTCTAGTTAGCACAATTCTCCTATGAAAATTTAATGGGCCCAGAAAAAAGTTGCCAAGTATAGAAATGTTTTAGCTCCTTACTTGTTGAGTCGAAGTAAAGATGGCCCTTCAACTATTAGTAAATCAAGTTGCTAATTCACTCAGGACATTAAAATGGTCTCATCAAGGGCCCTGGAGAAGTGTCTTTACCATGAGATTTAATTCAGACTTTAAATTACTTCCATGACTAAGTATCTTAAGGAATATTTTACATGAAGCGTTCACCCCTATGTTCTAGTGTCTTTGGTGTGGTAAAATATTCTTCAGCCTACTAAAGGAGAAATATAAAGACCAACCCAGCCACAAAACCTTTGGTCTACAATGTGTCCTACCTTCAAAATATATGAGGCAATAGACAACCAATGTCTGATTTTATTAGGGCCCACTCCCAAAGATCCAACTCATGCTAGACACTGCTTGCATGACCAAAACCCAGAAACTGGATAGCCCAACTTGGGTAAAACAAATACTATTGACTTAAAGTTTAAAAAATTCAATAAAGTGACTCAAAATTGTATTCTGCTATACTCATAGATCAGTGTCTTAGTCAGTGATCAGGGAGGCTTTCTTCAGCACCATATGGGAACAAATGCAGAGACCCACTGCCAGATATTTCAGAGAGAGTCTAAATGAGATGTCACTATCAATTTCTCTCCTCAGATCTCAGGGAAGCTGTGGAAGAGGAGGCAGAAAGAGTGTAAGAGACAGGGGAAGGACTGACACCAGGAGAACAAGGCCTAAATCAACTACACAGGCTGATATGAAGCAGCAAGCACAGGGTCTACACGGGGCTACACCACGTCCTCTCTGTATATGGTATAGCTTTGTAGCTTAGTACTTTGACTGATTTACTGAGTGTATGAGCAGGAGTGGGTTTCTGATCCTTGTGCCTGCTCTTGAGGCTCTTTTCCCTCTGTTGGATTGCCTTGTCCAGCCTCGATATGATGGTTTCCCCTTAACTTATTATATTTTATTTTTTCATGTTTGGTCGTTATCTCTTAGAAGCCTCTTCTTTTCTCGTTAGAGACAGAAAGGGGGTGGAGCCAGAAGGGAGGGAGGTTGGAGAATAACTGGGAGGAGTACACAGCATGGAAACTATAGTTAGGATATATTGTATGAGAAAATAATAAATTTCAATTAAAAGAAAAAAGGAAAAAAACAAACACTTTTCATACAATATACTCTAATTATGTTTTGCCTCCTCTAACTTCCCCCAGATCCTACTTGTCTCCCTAGTTCATCCAACTTCAAGTTCTCTCTCAACAACGACGACAACAAACCCAAAACTCAAACATCAAAACAAATCAAATGGACACTAATAGACAAAATATTATTAACATTTTATATATGCCTTCTTTTAAGTAGTCACTGATAACAATGAAGTTCAAAACTTACATTAATATATACATATATTTCTTCTGGAATCACCAGGTAATTTGCTTGCTTGTTATTTTGCTGTTATTATTAACTTATATAGTTATGTTATTTATTTCAATAATCAATATTGCCAATTATATTTTAAAACTTGAAGTGTCTTACATTCTTTTATTACTTAATAAGAAAGTTCAATGAAAAGTAAGAATTGCTTTTTTAGTAATGTTGGAAAACTCACTCTTTATAGTCAACCTTTCATGACTGAAAGACCATCTCCCTATCATGTATCTAATAACTGAGAATGAGAAATCAAAACCAAAATGACAATTCTGAAGTGATTAATCTTTTCCAGCCATGGAAGACATTAAAAGTCAAACACATAATATAAAACTCACTCACATTTTAGAGGAAGACAATGTCATGAACATGGTAGAAAAGGCTGATGAACCAAGAGAGTGACGCAGACATGAGATTAGCAATGGAGGCACAGTAGAAGGAAATGAGATGTATTCAGAGTCAAAACAGCACCAGCATGTTCCATATAGTTTTCAAAAGACCTTGAGTGTTTTTGCCCCTCCCGGTATTCCCCCGTTTACTCTGCTTTCTAGTTACTCGCCTCCTTTAATCCTTGTATTCTAGTTTGACCTCTGTCTTTCCATAACAGTACATTGTCTTTCCCTTTTATTAGGAGAGCCTCTACTCCATCCCAGGCCATTATTAGGTACATAACTTCTGTAGCATACATATCAAAACATTAAAAGCTAACATCAATGATACATAAGACAAGACATTAAATATTTGTCTTTCTGGGTCTAGGCTACCTTAATCTCAGGATAACTGTTTCATCCATTTATCTCAAATTCAGAAGCTTACTTGGAACACCTGAATAACATTATATTGTGTAAATGTACCATGTTTTCATTATCCATTTGTCAGTGGATACAGGTGCTTTCTACCTTGTGGTTATTATACATGGAACAGCAAAGACTATGAATGAGCAAGTATCCCTGCTATAAGATATAGAGATCTTTGGGTGTGTGTATGCTCAAGAGTGGTATCCCTAGATCTTGAAGTAGATCTATTTCCAGCTACCTGAAGAACCACCATACTAATATGTACAAGTCTGTACTCCCACCAGCAGTGAGTAAGTGTCCTCTGCTCCGAGCATCCTCACTAGCATGTATTGCCATCTATTTTATTTATCTTGGCCATTGTAGCTGAAGAAAGATAAAATGTTAAAGTAGTTTTAATTTGCATTTTCCTGATAACTAAGGATGTTTAACAGTTTTTTGTTCCTCAGTCACTGGTTTTCATTTTTTAAGAACTCTTTGCTTCACTCTGTACCCCATTTTCTAATTGTTTCTTTCTTTCTTTCTTAACGTTCAGGGGGTTGTTTTATTTTGTTTATGTTTTGTTTTAGTTCTTTATATAGTCTAGATACAAAGCCTTCTCAGGTGTATTTGTAAAGACCCTTTCCCATGCTGTAGGCTGCCACTTTATACTAATACAAAAGAAATGTAAATGGTCTGACCATATAATAGAATACTAACACACCTTATATCACCTAATAAAATTTCCAGTCCCAGATATTGGTTGTATTTTGGTGAACTATGAGCCAAATATGCTCCATGGACCTCTCCAAACATCACTGGCTATTGCCAAGGCTATTGATTGTTTTCTACAACATGATGATAAGTCCCTGGGCCTAAGAATAACACTTACATCATCCAATAAGGAGGAGTAGGACTCTCCTAGAAGCTTCACCCCCACTAACTAGTGTTCACAGTGCTCGAAGGTACTCTACAAGCTACTACTGTAAAAGAAAAATATCCATGAATATCACCCAGCAACAAACCCTATGACCTACCACAGCAACCCGCCTGCAAGATAAACTGGTGTTATAATAGTGGCACAAATATTATGGCAGTAACCAACTACTATTTGGAATAAGGCCCACTTCATGAAATGGAACCCATACAGAGCAAAAAACAAATCCTATTGTTTTGCCAAAGGAACACAGCAGTAAAATGGCTCCTAAGGATATATTGCTATACCAACCAATCATTATTTTGTCCAGCCTTCATTAGTGAAACTTGTAGTAGACAAGCATCAACAGAGAGATCCACAACTGGTCAATGTACAAAGGGAAAGAGAGTTTGGAACACTATGATCTATATGGGATGTCATCATCAAACCCCTCCTCTCAAAGGTCAGGCATCTATGTAGAACACAATGATGTGCTAGAGGTGGTACATGACTCCAAAGAAACAGGACTGATGCACATCGGATCTCACAGAGAGTGTGAGGGCATGCACAGGACCTGGACAATTTCAAGCCAGATAGTGTCCCCGCAATGAAAGGGCAAAGATGATAAGGGTCCTATACCTAAATAAGAAGCTATCTGCATCTGATGCTTTCTGGAAAAGGAAAAGTAGGTTTCTCCAATGTAGTGCTACTGGGAATACCAACCACATACGAAGGCCCTATGCCCAGAAGTCGTGGTCAACATAAATAAACTTCAAGATTCATGAAGATTTTATAGGGCTTTGTTGTTATTGTTGTTGTTGTTGTTAGTTTTATTTAGTTTTGGATTTGTGTGTGTGTGTGTGTGTCTGTGTGTATGTCTGTGTGTCTCTCTATGTGTATGTGTATACTATTTTGTTTTTATTTCTGATTTTTAATTTTGGATTTTAGGGGGCTAGAAGAAAAAACATGATTGGAGGTTGAAGTGAAGTTGTGTAAATAAGGAGGTAAGGAATATCTGGAAGGAGTTCAAGTAGAGAAAAGCATGAATAAATATGAAATATTTTTTTAAATTAAAAACTTTTGAAAGGATAGTACTAGCTCACTACACTGAAGACATGAAATAAAATTTTAGAAATTAATGATATTTACTTTTACTTTCCTATTACCTGCTAATCAATTATCAACAATTTCCACTGGTGAAACCTACCAGAAGAAAACTGACCTGGGCGGCAAGGGAATTCACTGCACCTTGGGCAATTCTCATGAAAGACGATGAAGTCGAGTAAAAACGAAACCATAGGGAATACACTCAAGACAAATTTCAGAGGCAAGGAGAAGCCCAGGTTAGCTTCAGAGGAAAAGCAGGTAATCAGCTACGTGATTTCTCAACAGCAAAGCTAGAATATATAAAAAATAATGTCTTGAAAGTGCTCAGGGCAAATAAACACTTCAAAATTATACACTCAGCAAAAATATAGTATCATTAAAGCAAGCAGAAATCATGTTTCTAATAAAGACCAAAAGTTTCCTCATCACTGCCACTCATTAGTGCAATACAAAGATATTGAAACAAGTGAATGAAAATTGGAATGGAAGAAGGGAAAAATAAGGGGGGAGATATGAATGTCTTATCTTGCTAATTATTTAGCAATTTATTCTGTAAAAACAAAAGGCAATAGACTGCTAGTCCTTACTGATATCTTGGTATAAATAACCTAGTTGCTTTTAATAGTTAAACATCAGAGTACAAAATGTGGAACTGGGAAAAGATGTACACAGTCAGAAAGTGCCAGTCAAACTGGAGCTCATGGAAACCACAAGAGAAGGAGCACTATCCGGAACCTTAAACAAGGGTTAGGGTTAAAGATGGCGTAAAAGAAACAAATAAAAACAGTATAAAGCATTAACATGGACCCAAGATGAAATCTAATACATTTGATAAAGTCTGAAGGGACAACATAGCAGCAAGGCAATGTGGGATATTAAAGGATTCTTGAATGCTTAAAGGTAAGTAATTTCAGACAGAAAATTAAAATGAAATATACAATTTTTAAATGAGATGTAAGAACCATAAGAAAACTCAAATAATACAACATAGTAAAGTTTTATACTTTCAGAATTTCATACATATACACAATGAGACATGATCATTTCTATTCCCCATTTCTCCTTTCTAAACCCCCATAATCTCAAGACATTTCCCCATAATAAATCATAATAGAATTTAAAACCTGAAAAGAACAGAAAAGATAACATAGATTACTAGCAATTAAGCACGAAAATGATCACATAAACAAAGAACAATCATACTGTGATCAATAACTAGTATAAACTGTAAAATGCAGTAGAACTGACAATAAGCACAGCTAAAACACAATGAGACAGAATGTTCTTATGAAATGATAGGAAACTTGAAGTCGCTAGATGGCCAACTATCTGGCCATCTCTACATTCTCAGTAAAAACATTATTAAGGAATAGAGATGGTCATTAAATAATAAAAATTATATAAATTATCAACAAAGTACAATAAATTTCTTCTCTAAACATCTAATAGCACAGATAGAAATATAACAATCAGGGCAAAATTTCCCATCATAATAAAGCTTTTTACTGTACTTGTATTGTCAATTGCCAAGTGGCCAATAAAAAGGTAATAATTTTAAAACTCAATAATCTAATTAACAAATATTAAAGTTCTAATGAAGCTTTGTATCTAATAATTCCAAGATATCCATGCCTTCCAGGCACACATGGAAATTTTAGAACTGACCTTATGCCAAAGCACATAGTAAGTCTCAACGCAAAACATAGGAGTGATGAGCCTCGATACTCCTTCACACACTTAACCCTGGACCTCAACTTCCTTGCCCTTTACCACAACTTCAATAATGGGCTTGCTGAAAATTAGAACCAAGTAGTCTACAGATTTAAGACTAATGAAAACCTGAAAATTCACCACTAATAAAACAGAATGACAAAGACAAAATCAAATGAAGGCTCACGGAATATAGATAATTCAATTTTAGGCAAAGATATATAGCTTCAAACCTATGTTAAAAGAAAGGGCAGGGCTAATATCATCAAAAAGGTTACAAAACTTACAGGAAAGGAGCACTGGGAAATGTAAAAGCAGAAACAGTTACGTGAATCAAACCAAACTACAAGTAACAACATTAAAAAGGAAAACTGACAAAACTTCCAGGCATTTAACTGAATACATTTACTTAAAGTTTTTTTTAACAGTAAACGAAAGCAGTTTTATGAAAAAATATACGTGGCTGAAAAAAAAAACTAGAAAACCTGAACTAAAATAATAACATAATCTAAATATATAATTATATGTTATACTGACATGATTGATTTTAAATTCTGATGACCTGCAATCTAGTTCAAGTTGATACAATAAACACTGGACTGCAGAAAACAATAAAGCACTTTACTTTTACAAGAATCCACATAATACAGACATTAAAACCACAAAAAAATGACTGAGGAGTAATTATGCACACCTCTAATCCCAGCACTTAGGAGGCAGAGCCAAGAGGATCTCTCTGAGTTCAATACCAGCCTGATCTCCAAAACAAGTTCCAAGCCAGGCAGTTGGTGATACAATGTGAGATCCTGTCTCTAAAACAAAACAACTATGACAAGAAGAAAACAGACAATGACATATAAAGAAATTATGACAGGAAAATTATTCATAATAAAGAGTAATAGAGATCCATGCGAGCAACAGCATTCAGAAGAAATAGAAAGCAGCAAGGGTTATCAGTGATTTCCCTCCCACTACATACTGTGCTAAGGGTTTTTCAGTCATTCTCTAGTTTAATGTGTATGTCACTAGTAATCTAATCATTGCATTTTTCCTTGGTTTTTTTTTTCTGTTTTCATACCAATTAGTGTGTTTTCTTATGACATTCTCATTTATGTCATCTTAGTCACTGTTCTATTCCAGCGAAATGACAGGATGACCTCAGCAACTCTTATAAAAGTAAGCATGTAACTGGAGGTTTGCATACAGATTCAGAGAGTTCATGCATTATCCTTATAGTGGGCAGCATGGTGGCACCCGGGCTAAGAGCTTTATATCCTGACCTACAGGTGTCACCTGACATGGGCTTTTGAAACTGCAAGGCCCACCCTCAGTAACACTCTTCTTCCAACAAAGTCACACCTCCTAATCCTTTCAAATAGTGCCATGCCCTGGCGAGCAAGCATTCACATATGATGCTATTGCAGAGAAGCTATTCTTCTTCAGACCACAACATAAGAATATCACAGTACATTCTGCATGCTCACGCATGCAATACTTTCCTTTCTCTTTCCTCTTCTCTCCTGCTAGTCCTTTTCCTCCTGAAAATAGACTCCTAGATTTTTTCATGTCATATATGTATTTTTGTATATATGATATTTGTGTACATGTGAGTATAGATTCATTGTAAAATGTGCGTGTATGTATGTGTGTGTACATAAGTCCATTTAGTGTTTCTTATATATTCAGTTTAGAAGTGACCATTTAAGATTGCATAACAAATCAGGAAACTAATACCCTGTGAAAATTGATTCTGTTTCCCTCCATCCTACCAGTAGTTCTTCATGTGGGGTGGGGCTTCTGTGGCTTCCCTCATCGCCACTGCTATGTTGACTGATATGGTCATTACCAAGGTCTTGTTTAACCGCAACCATGGTGTGGATATTTTATGGTCAGTATCCTTGTCTTGTCTACAAGGCAGTGTTTCACAGAAAACATCCTGGTCTTCTGGCTCTATTTATTTATCTGCAATGTCTTCTGTAATGCTCCCTGACCTTTCGGTATAGGGTTGCATTTCTGATGTACCATTTGGGGATAGGCACCTCAAGGTCACTTGTCTCTTGCATTTTGGTCAGTTGTGGTTTTCTGTAATGGTCTCTGTCTGCTATCAGAAGAAGCTTCTTTGTTGAGAGATGAAGGCTACAGTTACCAGTAGATAGAAGGGTAAGTGCTAATAAGATACTTAGATACACTGACACTAATAGAGGAGAAAGTGGGGAAGAGCCTCAAACACATGGGCACAGGGGAAATTTTCCTGAACAGAACACCAATGGCTTATGCTCTAAGATCAATAATAGACAAATGGGGCCTCATAAAATTGCAAAGCTTCTGTAAGGCAAAGGACACTGTAAATAAGACAAAACAGCAACCCACTGATTGGGAAAAGATCTTTACCAATCCTACACCCAATAGAGGGCTAATATCCAATTACACAAGAATTCAAGAAGTTAGACTCCAGAGAGTCAAATAACCCTATTAAAAATTGGGTATAGAGCTAAACAAGGAATTCTAAACTGAGGAATATCAAATGGCCGAGAAGCACCTAAAGAAATGTTCAACATCCTTAGTCATCAGGGAAATGCAAATCAAAACAACCCTGAGATTTCACCTCACACCAGTCAGAATGCCTAAGATTAAAAACTCAGGAGACAACAAATACTGGCGAGGAAGTGGAGAAAGAGGAACACTCCTCCATTGCTGGTGGGATTGCAAGCTGGTACAACCACTCTTGAAATCAATATTGGGGTTCCTCAGAAAATTGGACATAGTACTACCTGAGGACCCAGTATACCACTCCTAGGCATATACTCAAAAGATTCTCCAAGATGTAACATGCTCCACTATGTTCATAGCAGCCATATTTACAATAGCCAGAAGCTGTAAAGAACCCAGATGTCCTTCAATAGAGGAATGGATACAGAAAATGTGGTACATTTACACAATGGAATACTACTCAGCTATTAAAAACAAAGACTTCATGAAATTCTTAGGCAAATGGATGGGACTAGAAAATATCATCCTGAGTGATGTAACCCAGTTATAAAAGAACACACATGGTATGCACTCACTGATAAGTGGATATTAGCCCAAAAGCTTGGAATACCCAAGAAACGATTCACAGACCACATAAAGCTCAAGAAGAAGAAAGGCCAAAGCGCGGATGCTTCAATCCTGCTTAAAACGGGGAACAAAATACTCACGGGAGGAAATACGGAGACAAAGTGTGGAGCAGAGACTAAAGGAAAGTTCATCCAGAGACTGCCCCATCTGGGGCTCCATCTCATATACTGTCACCAAACCCAGACACTATTGTGGATGCCAGAATTGCTTGCTGACAGGAGCCTGATATAGGTGTCTCCTGAGAGGCTCTGCCAGAGCCTGACAAATACAGAGATGGATGTTAGCAGCCAACCATTGGTCTGAGCACAGGATCCCCAATGGAGAAGTTAGAGAAAGGACTGAAAGAGCTGAAGGGGTTTGCAATCCCATAGGAAGAACAACAATATCAACGAAACAGACCACCACCACCACCACCACCACCACCACCACCACCACCACCCCTGAGCTCCCAGAAACTAAACCACCAACCAAAGAGTACACGTGGAAAAACCCATGGCTCCAGCTGCATATGTAGCAGAGGATGACCTTGTTGGGCATCAATGGGAGGAGAGGCCCTTGGTCCCATTAAGGCTCCATGCCCCAGTGTAGGGGAATGCCAGGGCAGGGAGGCAGGAGTGGGTGGGTGGAGGAACACCATCATAGGAGCAGGGGGAGGGGAGATAAGAGCTTTCCAGAGGGGAAACTGGGAAAGGGGATAACATTTGAAATGTAAATAAATAATATAAATATCCAATAAAATATCCAATAAAAGAAAAAGAAACATTACAACATATATGCATGAAGAGGCTACAATGAAACCCAATTCATTGTAGTCTAGCTTAAAAATAATTTTAAAACCCCATAGAGAAAAGGAACTGTTTATATAATTACAGTGAGTTTATTTAAAAAGTGCTTGGGAAATGCAAAATACTGTCTTTTTTATAGAAAATGCTGAACCTATCAAATTTGGGTTCTATGGTTATAGTTTTTACTTCTATTAAAAAGGAGAGAGAGCCATCATCAGAAGAAAGGATTTAATCTGGCTTCTAGTCACTTCTAAGTCCTACAATCAGTACTAGGAGTTGCTCATGAGGGGAGAATCCCTGAAACAATTCCTACAATCAACATCTACCTCTTTTCTTCCTTTCTACTTTCTCAGAAACTATATATGTGAGCAAGGTGAGACTTAAAAACACTGATTCCATAATTTTAAAATGCCCAAATTTTTTCAGTAATTCACACCATCCATCCTGCCCATGACACTACATTTTGGAAGAAAGAGGTCCAAAAGATTGTTTTTTTTTTTTTCCAATGAAATAAAGATATTGAAATTCTTCTCCAATTATTTTATATTTAAATTCTGCCACACTGAATTAGGAATACACATTCCATAATAAAATCTTTTTATTCTTTATTAAAAACATGCTTGAAAGGAAGATTTCTTAAGTATTTAGGTTAAAGCTGAAAATATATTTTAAAAGATGATGAAATCAGATTAGCTAATCACCTGAAAAGCATTGAATTTTGTAAAATTTGGTAAAAATGTATGAATACGCACCTCTTCTTGCATGTTTTAGTGGCCAGTGGATACCTGGGATTTAATTCAGTTTGCCATCCCTTTTCCCACACCAGCCCACTCTTTGCTCAGTTCCACCTTCAGTCTGGCACATAATTACTTCTTCAACTCCTATGCTATTTGGTTTTAAGCACCTCTTACCCCCAAGGCCTCGTGGCTCTAAGGGCTTGTTGAATTTAAACAAGCACATTTAAATCTTTGTCTTTAAATCAGTAAAATAAAAAGTCTCAACACCTAACACAGAGCACTCGTCTTTCTAGCTACACTCTCAATGTGCATGTTATAATTGTCTACCAGATCATAATGAGCATCTATCCATCCTCAAAATCAGAGAGGGGAGAACTCATTCTAGAAGTAAATTTACAATAAATGGCTTTACTCTTGATTAGCTATGTGTGTTTGGGGACACAGAGATTGGTGCTTGCATAATTTAACTACCTAATAAGAACTGGATGATCAGGGACACCTTGAAAATGAAGGAGGGAAAATAAAATGGAAGAAAAACCAAAGAAAATAGGAATATTATTAACAGAAAATAAGACAACGTAAGAGAAGAAGTGCTAAGTCTTATCTCTTACCTAACAAGCCTATAAATCCATGCAGATACTCACACTAATAATGTACACACATGCATGGGTCCGTGCCAAATATACATGAATTGTAATTTCAGCTAAGTACAAACTCTCTGCCTTGTAAAGGGAGGACAGGCAGGTGACATGCATTCTACTACTGATATTGCTTAAGGCCACTAGCAAATCATAAATATTATCTGTTGTCATGTATTTGTTCCACAGATATAATATTGGTGAATCTTAATACAAAAAAAAAGAAATATGAGCACACTATATGGGAAAAACAATATGGCTTGCAATATATCATAGATGCCATTTTAAAAGATCTGAAAAACATGTTTGTTTAGTTAGGGAGCATGGTGACAGTCTCCTGCTGGAAAGGGTTTGGCAACAGTGGATTATTTCTATGGTATAAAGTCAGAAATGAATAGATAATATTGTCTCTTCTAGGTTCATCTGAATTAACAATATTATAATCAGAGTCTGATAACCATGTATGAGTTGAAGAGGGTCTAAAACGGTAAATAAATATATTGTATTCAAGGAAACATACAAGGAAATGGGACATATGAGTTTAAAATATGCACATCCCCAAAATAATTTTAGGTTAGAAGATTAAACACATTTTGTCACATCCCCTTGTGATTTGATTTTTTACACAAGAAATAAAATACGGTGATTCCTTAAAACTTTTGAATTGTATGTTGAGAAATTAATACTAAATGCACATACTATGAATGGATACTCCTTCCTTCAGTGATGCTAGAATGCCTATTTTGATTACTCACTTCTAAAACATCAATTTTTATTCAAAATCCCAATACCGCAACTGAAATAAAAATATTTCTCGTTCCTGTCAGTGGTGCTGATAAACAGTATGTCACCCAGAAATCATTTGATTTAATTGTGTTTAATTATTTCCAGTGTAGACATTGAGTAGTTCATTGTAAAGGAATGTGTACTCAATAAAGGCCAATGGGACTGAGTCATGGCCAAAGGGAACATTGTTAGAATTCTTAAAGCATGTTCTTCAAACTTTTTTTCTTCTGTTACTTGATTTGTCTGATTTATTTTCTACTCAAATAATTTGAAATATTTTGCATTCTTTCCTTTCATTTGAGATATCCCACTCATCCCCTACTGAAAAAAAGTGAAATGTTTTATTAAAAAATCTTTGAAAAAAATTCTATAATTTTGAAACTACAACCTTCTCATTTATACTAGATTATTATCTTCCAGTCTTAGAAAGGCTATTTTTCAATAACTTAGTCTTAATTTCAAGAGCTACATTATTTTGCACCTTATTTTTTAAACAAGTAAGCATATTTACATTTTTAAATCTCTAGTATATTCTAATCTGTCACAGGTACTTGACCAATTCTGTGTCTGGACATTTGTTTCTGGTTATTTTTTTAAAAGACTTTTGATGAGCTTCATTGTGCTTTAAATTTGTATTTTACTTTCTGTCTTTAAATTATTTCATTGGGATGAATTCTTAGATACAAAACAAATGTTACTTAATTACCGAAATTATAAAAATGTCTTTGTTAGGGAAAGTATAACCAATTCTTTTAGAAAATAGCTTAATTCTTGATAGGTTTTCAATTAAAAAAAAAAAAACAGTTTTTGCTTGGGAGATGAATGTACTCATGCAGGTGGATCAAATTATTTATGATAAATAAACCTCAAGAGCAAACTCTTTTAAATCTCCACAATATTTATATCTAAATATACCTAAGAATTTCATATAGATGAGAGTAAAAAACACATTTGGAATAACAGAATGTCTTCAGAATTACACTGTGAAGGTACATGCCACGGTTACACCACCTATGCTTAAATATTATGCGAATCCAATTTAGATCCCAAGAAGGCCTGTGGCTTTATTTTGATGGCATAGTTTATAACCACCTCATTGTGGAGAACAAGCTGTAAGAGCATACTAAAAGGAAGTTTGCTTTAAGAACCATTTAAATGTACCAGGCACAGGCAAACCTAACCTAAAGGTAAAAATCAACATTTCATAAAGAAGGCAAAAATACTTCATTAGCTTTGTACTATATAACACTATCCCTAAGTGGACACTGCAGACCCCTAACCAGCAATGGGAGCATGACAGACTGAGCAGAAAACCACAAACCAGAGCACCACACTTTATGCGAAAGAAAATACAAAAATCACTTGCTTCGGAGTTGTCAGAACACCTAAGATATAAGAAATGGGATATGGGACAGATATCTGTACCAAAAACTTCATGGCAGCTACAATGTAAGATTAACCCAAGCATTTGGTGACAGGCGGCAAATATAAAGTAATGCACTAAAGAGAACAATATATAGCACTTAAGAAAAACTTATTGCAACAAGTATTAGGTCAGTGCCAATCCTACATGAACTCACATTTTTAAAAAATGGGGAACACAGAAAAATCAAACTCAAAGAAACAGTGTGGTGATTTGAATAATTATGGTCCTATAGGCTTATTTGTTTGAGTACTTGGTTCTGAGTTGTTGAAACTGGGAAGGATTTTGAGATATGACCTTGCTAAATGAACTGTGTTATGAGGGTGGACTTTACGGTTTCAAAACATTTGGACCATTCCCAGAGTTTTTGTTTGTTTTCCTAAGTCCTGCCTGCTGTTCAAGACATAAGCTCCTATACATCCCTGCTATCGTTCTTGTTTGGCCGTCATAGATTCTAACCCTCTGTCACTGGAAGGTAAGTAAACACTCCTTCTCTAAGCTGCCTCGGTAATGGCATTTTATCATAACAACAGATATGTAACCAAGGTGGTACCAGAAAATGGGTTGTTGCAGTGACAGGTGACAAGCCAGACCATGTGGTTTAAAACTCTAAGAAGAGCTTAAAGGGGGCACACAGTAGGAGATTAGAAAACATTAATGCTGAGAATGATGAAGGCCCAGTATCAAGAGATTTCAGAAGGAAAAAACATTTCCAATTGGCCTGGGAACCATTATTACAATGTTTGTCTAAGAATGTGACTATTGCTTCCCTCTTCTTAAGAGGATGACCTATAAGGACAAATTATATGCATCTGAAGATAAATTATAAAGTAATGGAAATTTTTTTCAGCAGAAAATATTTCAAGATACCTTAATAATGACTGTGTTGTGTGGTTATTGGTAATCATTCCTATGCAGGTCTACGATAAAATAGAGAAAACACAGCATAAAATGAAAACTGTGGAGTTTGAAGAGAAAGAGCACCACTGTAAGAATCTGTGCTGAAAGAGATACGGATATCAAGAAGAGGTCTGATATGCAGTGGAATAAAGGAAAGGACACCCCACGGCAAGTCCCCACACACCAGGGCTTTTGACTCCAGAGAAGAAACAACCCAGGGTATTTTCTGCTCCTAGAAAAATACAAGAAACAAAACCCACAGCAAATGTGATTAAAAGGACCCATGCATCATCCCAAGTGGACATCCAAAGGTGGTAGTGTCTTCTACATGGGACTGACCTTACAGAGATGAAGGATGGATGAATATAGGGTTATGGAATCATGCTCCAATATTAAAGATAGACACCAACACCAGGCAAAGTGTGACAGCATAGTCACTGTATCAAGCTGCTGAAAGAGGAAGGGACTATGTGTTTGCCTCAGTGGTAACCCTGTGAAAATGATGCAAGAGTTGAGCTGGGGACCCAAAGACATTCCAGATGTCAGAGCTGTGAGACCTCTTCCAAAAAGTGCACATGGGGAGTAGAACCAGCTTGAGACAACTATTGTGCAAAGTAAGAAAGGTGAAGCCATCTAAGGCTTTAGACATTAGACATGGAACTCTGATATTTGGAGTTTGGCTTTTGGTTTAGTCTTTTGCTCATGTTACCCTTATTCTCCCTTGTGAAATGGTAGGGTACATTCTACACTATTGGATGTTGGCAGTATGTAATTTGCTTTTTGATTTTTCAGGGAATTTTGCAATTAAGAGATTGCCTTGAGTCTCCAAAAAGACTTTGGACTTTTCAGCAATGTAAAATGTAAAAAATATGAGAATTTTTGATGCTGAACTAAATGCATTTTATACTATAATGTGACTAAAAGCCTTTGGGAGCAAAGGAGTAGAATGTGTTAAACTGGAAAAATGAACCTCAGATGAAACTGTTTGGGAAGGATTAATAGGTGTGGCCTTATTAGATGAGGTATGTCATGATGGGTCAAAGATCTTTGAGATTTCAAAACACTTGTACAATACCAAAAGTTCTTTCTCTGATTCCTGCTTGCTCTTTTGCTGTTTGGAGATATTGTCTCTCAGCTATTTCCTGCCACCATGACAATTCACTAAGACAGAGTAAAATGGTAGTAGGTAGCACAGAATAAAATGGTAGTAGGTAGAGACAAGAAAACTCTGTCTCTGTGTCTCTCTGTGTGTCTCTGTCTCTGTGTGTCTATCTCTATCTCTCTCATCTCTGCATGTCTGTGTGTGGTAATGGGTAATGTGGTGATATTCAAACAGTACAGTTTCAGAAGGAGTAGAGGAATAAATTTTAAAATTCTATTAAATTTCCTAAGAATTATAATAAACAGTATTCATTAAGTTTCCAAAAGTACATTTTAAATATTAATCACCAAGCAAATGTTTTTAAGTATAAAAATGAAGTCAAACAAACAATGTATTCAGCGAAGACAAAAGTAAAAAAAAAAAAAAAAAAAAAAAACCTCTACCATTGTAGACTTTAAGTCAGAGAGAACACACAACAGTCCTTTTAAACTGAAAATCTGATTGTTTTCCTACAGTATGTTCTGATCAGTTTCCCCTCCCTCATCTTCTACCAAATTTTCCACTTCTGCCCACCTGTTGTTGGTAGACGGGTAGAAAAGTAGAACAGATGAAAGCTAGAAATGGGCTCACAAATACAAAATGTTTATTTCATGTTAGACTTATTGACATCACTTACAAAAGAAAACAAAAATAAAAACAAAAAACTTTTGCAACAAATGGTGCTGGATCAATATGCCAAATGTCCTTAAGAATATGAATTTTGCCATCTCAAACCTTGTCACACACATGACACAAAATGAATGTTAGGCAAAATAAACAATTAACTTTAATGGTCTTACAGTTCCTAGATAATAAGAAAGAAAAATGTCTCCATGATATTGAGGTAGGCAGAGGAGTTTTTCTGTTTCTAAATAGTATGTAATATAAAAACAGAAAAACACTAATAAGTTAAAGTTTGTTATAAAACCCTTTTGCTATCAAGAGATTTTAAGTAAAGAGAAGTGTGAGACTAAAAGAAAGTATCTACAAAATATAATAATCTGCATATGTAATACATTAAATACAATGTAAGAAAATATGATCAAATACCTATAAAATGATAAGAAAAGCAGGAAGGAGACTGAAAACAAGCAATAACTAATGCACATGAATGACAGGTGGTATCTACAGTGAGAAAGAAGAATGATTCCAAGTAAAGCTGCAATGGCACACATACCAGAAAAGCTATGATACAAAAAATAGTTAAGTATTGGCAAGGTCTCAATGCATTGGAAATGTCATACTGCTGCTGACAGCAGTAATTTTATACATAGTAAACTGATAGTATGTACGAAAGATGACTATAAGCATACTGACAACAATACCTTTTGTACCTAATACAAATACTAAGAAATAAACTACACTTGTACTAGAAGGTGGTAAGTTCCAAACTGAAAACCAGCTAAATGGACATCTATACTACCCCTTCACTAACTGTGGGCCAAATCTTATATGGAGTTGCAAAACTCAGCATGAGAGCTTCAAAACACCTGGCATCATCAGAAGGATTCTGACCACACAACAACCCAATATCAGATGGTTTGAGCTGAGATGTTTCTGGTTGCACTTGCCCAAGTGGCCTTACTGCATACTTGGTTTGAACATCTACCATGTACCCACTGCACTGTACACACTACCACAATGCACAATGCCAGCAAACACTACTTGAAAGAGCTCAGATTCTAAGCTGTTAGATTTTCCAGATCGTCCATGTCCTCCACATACCAGGGTTTCCGTTCACTAAGAAACATGATGATTTAAATAAAAGTTTTAATATTTCTTACTGTAATTCTTTAGAATGAATGGATAAAGTTCAATGTATATATGAGTTACATTTGTGGTAGAATGTTTACATTTAAAAGATGATATTTGAGTTGACAAGTGTTATTTTAAAAATGTTAAATGAATTTAAAATAAGGTAAGATTATGACTAACTTCTAAAAATTTCTTGAATAGCAAAAAATGTTTCTGCAATTTATATACTGTATATGTATATGAAGTGCCTTTCTCAGTATTGATATGAAAGTATTGATCATCTCTGAATACACTTAAAATGCTCTATGCCTTTCACCATCAAAGACATAGCCAAGAGTCCTTTATGGTAAAATAAAGAAGAACACCATTCTCATTACCATGGAAATTTTATTTACTCTTCAATAAATGATAAGATTATATTTATACCAAAGCATGTCAACAATGAATTATTTATTTTAATTAACGTATGATTTGTCTACCTATCTGATATATCAAATGGTGTCAAATATATGATAATGTCATGTAAATACTTCTCATATTAAGGGGGTCATAAACAGAAAATTTTAAAATTCCCTTACCTTGAAATAGATAAAACATGATTCAAATTAGTGTATATATATAACAGGAATATTGTAATGAAACAAAATTGAGCCTCTAATCCGAATATTGCAGACTAGAGTCAGGTAGAGCCTGAGACGTCACTGACAGCCAGTCTAGATGAAATGACAAACTTCCATATGAGTGAGAGAGTCTTGTGGTGGCAACTAACAATTGTAGAACAATGTAGAACAAGGGTAGAAGGGTCCTGATCTGCTCTGCCTATGGATACACTAGTTACACACAAAACACACACACACACCAAAGCTAAATGCAAAATAATATATAATCTATGTTTCTATATTGCTCACAAGCAATCAACACTATGATGTTTATTAGAAGTTATACTAATAATTATCTAGAGGAACTATGGACTAGAAAGATGTATGATCATGTTATATTTTTTCTTTTGGTCTGGGTGTTACATACATGGATATGTAAGTTCATTTTTATATCTGAATTAAATTTATATGCTTTTTTAAAAAAGACATATGTATGGATATTTTACCTGCATGTAAGTCTATGTACCATATGTATGCCTTGTGCCTGTAGAGTCCAGAAGAGGGCTTAAGATCCACAGGGACTGGTGTCACAGATGGTTGTTAGCTGGTAAGAGGGTGCTGGGAATTGAACCATGTCCTTTTGAAGTGACTCAGTGCTCTTAACCACTGATCACTCTCTAAATCACTCGTATGTAGGTTTTCTTGCACTATAAAAATTTGTATAAAATTAATATAAAATTGGATGAAATACCACAAGTTATAGTTTCTTTACTCTTTAACCACTTGCCCCTGAACATGAGAAAGGCATAGAAATGAGGATTAGTGACATAAATAAAGTCTTAGTTTGCTGGTTGGAGGGCCCTAAAAGAGAGCTTCAGGGGGCGACAAACACCTGGGAGATCACCAGGAAAACAAAGTCAATAAAGGGACCTCATAAAGCTGTTATGAAATCCAGCCACATCCTAAGTATGCATCTGATGTTAATCTACATAAAAAAGAAACTGAGAACAATATTAACTGGCAGAGTTAATATCTAAGTCTAAGACTGCCAAAGTCTAAGATTGGCAAATAATAAACACCCTGGACAGATCGGAACAACACTGAAAGCAAAACTCATACTGGAACCACAGAAAGAAGCTTCTAACTTTCAATGAGATCAAGTGATCATTTGTGTAAAACTGTCAATATTCTCCAAAGAATCTAAATAAGATTTGCAATACTGTAATAAAATCATCCAAATGCCCAAGAAATGATCTAAACCATCAAGGTATATGAAGTACTAGGAAAACAAACTTTCATAGGCAAAGATAATCAACAGACACAAAGAAAATTAAATGATACAGATGTTGCAAGTGATTGACAGACATGTTTTATTAGCCATTATAAAATGATCCAGAATACAAGCAAGAAACTTAAAATGGAAAAATAAAACTGCATATCATATGAATAGTAAAATGAGAATAACAGAAAAATAAGTCAATGAAGCATATGATCAATTGAAACTGGCCAGAGGGAACTTGTAGAGCTCACCTCCAGTAGAAAGTCAGGGCACCAAATGACGGATGGAGTAGCCATTCCACAGTCAAAACTCTGACCCATAATTGTTCCTGTCTGAAAGAATTGCAGGGATGGAAATGGAGAGGAGCCTGAGGAAAAGAAAGTCCAGCAGTAACAGACCCGAAGTGGGATCCAGCTCAAGGGGAGGCCCAAAGGCCTGACACTATTACTGAGGCTATGGTGTGCTCACAAAAAGGGACCAATCATGACTGCCCTCAGAAAGACCTAACAAGCAGCTGAAAGATTCAGATGCAGATATTTTCACCCAACCAATGGACAGAAGCTGCTGACCCCTGTGGCTGAATTAGGGAAAGGCTGAAAGAAGCTGAGGAGGAGAGCGACCCTGTAGGAGGACCAGCAGTCTCAATTAACCTGGACCCCCAATATCTCTCAAACACTGGATCACCAACCAGGCAGTATACACCAGCTGATTGAGGCCACCAACACATATACAGCAGAGAACTGCCTGGTCTGGGTTCAGTCAGAGAAGATGTACCTAACCCTTAAGAAACTGGAGGCCCCAGGAAGTTTAGAGGCCTGGTGGGGTGGGAGATGGGGATAGAAACATCCTTGTGGAGACAGAGGAGTGGGGAAGAGGTATGGGATGTGGAACAGTCGGAGGGTGTACCTGGAGGGGAATAAAATCTGAAGTGTAAATAAATAAATAAATAAATAAATAAATAAATGATAGATAAGGAAAGACTAAGAGGAAGAAAAAACTCTGAAAGTGGTGCAGAAAATTCTATTAAGACAATAACAAAAGATCTCGTTTAATTTATTAGATTATTAGTACATATGCAATGCTGAAAAATATATACTCATGACAGAGAGTCCCACCAGAGTTAAAACAAAATAACTCTTGTGCAGCTACATTAAAACCAAGTGCTAGAAGCTGAAGACAGTGAAGAACAGCTTTAAAACACTCAGAGGAAATCACATATTACCTTCAGGAAAACCCCATGCATATGAGCACAGATTCCTCAGCAGAAACCAGAGAAAGAAGAAAGAAACCATGATTTCTTTTAAGTGCTGAGAGTAAGGAACTGTCCATATACAAAGTTCTATAACTATTAAAACTATTTGTATAGAATGGCATAAAATAAAGTCATTGTCAGATAAAGAATTAAGAAAGTTTGTGGTCACAATGGCTGTTCTACAGATCAGCTCAAAGGAGTGTTTTCATACCAGAAGAAAAATGACACAAGAGGAAGCCCTTCTTACAATGAATTACTGTTTCATTTGACAATAAAAAAGATGAACACAAATACAAAACAATCAACTTAAGTGTATGGAAAAAGTAACTTTTCTTGTCATGACTTCCTGGAAATGTTTGACAACTTAAAGGTCCAATCATATTATCTTATGTTATTGTCAATGTATGTAGACACACACACACACACACACACACACACACACACACACATATGGAAAGTACACTGCAGAGTAGGAAGCAGAAGGATGCAAATGCTGGCAGTGTGCATTAACAGTGATGAATTGATGAAACATGGATTCTGAGAGGGCTATAAGACTTTAGAAATTTAGGAAACAAATATTAGAGGAACCTCTAAGAAAATCATACTAACAGATCAGTCAACAGCATAACAGCTAAACGTAAGTAGAATACTGGAAATATTTCAAATAGAACAAACAGTGAAAAGTGAAGAGAGAGGCTTCTCTTTAAGATGGCAGATGAAAATCTGCCACTGTGTAACTGTCAAGAAGACTTAGCGTAAGAACTGATTCTACTCCATACAAAAAGGAAGGCATTCAGAAATCACAATGCTGTGACAGAGCAGCTGAGAAGTGCCAAGAAAACAACTGCTAGCTTACCACAAGAAGCCAAACCAAACATGCCTTTAGCCTCCTGGCTCCAGGTCAGGAGAGGGAAGAAGCCCAGTCCAATTCAACAGGAAAACAAACCAAGAACACGGGCAACAAGAAAGCCACAGTGTTCTACCTCAGCCTCCCAGCCCTCAGAAGCCTCAAATGCTAATGTTAGCAAGTTTTAATGAAACAAAGAATTCTCTGGTAGAGAAGCTGAAAGCAAGAAGAATCCTATTTTGTCGTTCTAGGGTTGTGGGCAGTAGCCAGGTATTTCCTTGAAAAGGATACTACTATTTAATGCAAACCTACGCTGTGAACCTGACATAAGAGAACAACTACAAGACAGATTGCTATACTCAACCTGTAAGATCCTCAACATGAGACACCTCTGGAAGGCAGTTGTGGACAGTAAGAAGGCTAGACACTGACAAGCTGAAACTCATAGGATCTCAAGTGTCTTATATAAAATGACACAGAATACTCATGTACTCTACTCATATATTCCATATACTTTAGATGGTCTCTACATTACTTGTAATATGTGATGCAACTTAAAGGTTTATATACAATTGTTACAGCCTAACATTTAAGAGATTATGATTAGAAACTGGCTTAATATGTACTGTTTATCTGCAATGCTTTTGTTATTGACTGATCTCTGGACAGTTGAATCTGTAGAAGTCACAGGTCTAGAAGCAGAAATACTCCAAGAAAATTCCAATCAAAGATGATATGCTTTATTAATTTTTGACAAAACAAATTTCATAGTAAATTATGACTAGATATACAGAAAGATATTGTGTAAATCATTGTATAACCTGTAAAGGGTTAAATGGTAAATAGCAAATAACAATTCTATAGGAATATGTCCTTAACACTAGTTTCAAAACAAATGAAGTACAAACAGAAAAAAACATCATAAAATCCATGATTAATGTTGATGATGGTAATGATTCTTTCACATTAATAGAAACAATAGACAGGAAATCAGTGAGGACTTAGATAAGCTAAATAAGTAGTTGTAAAAATACATATGGCTATTTGTGAAACAGCACACCACATATTTTAATAGATTGCATTCACCAAAATTTTAGATAACTCTGAGCATGGTGAGTGAAATGTTACTAGGGGAAAACATGTCTTGGCAGGAGCAAAGGTTAACTGCTTTGCATAAGCAGAGACAGAGAACACTGGAAAAATGGAGTTTTCCAGTGCTAAGGCTTTGCTGTTCCCTACAGAAAATGTAAGCGACTTTTACCTGGGAAAATGTAAAGTCAGAGAACTGTATTTTAATAAGTGAATGCATTCTGTATATAACAACCAGCATTCTCTTATGAAATCAATAAGATGGCAGGTAAGAAGCAATATATATATCATTTTAATATTCATTCTCTTCTTTATTTTTCAACTCAGAGATGAAAGGATATATTGATTTATTTTTAAATTTTTATTATTACATTCTCATTATTTAGAACAATTTTCAAATTCAAAGTACTTTGATCACATTCCTCCTTCTCCCAGTCCCTTTAGATCCTTTCCCTTCCTACCCACCCAACTTTAAGTTATTTCTCAAAAAAAGAAAAAGTATTAATTAGGCTGGTATTATCAATGTTTGTCAAAAAGTACATTAAGAGTAGGTAAATTATCATAGGCCTTTCTCAAAGTTAAGAGATTTGGGGCATGATAGGAACATTCATACATATAAACCCTAAAAATATATAATGAAATTATGCATAACTTTCATTAGTTCTTTGAGCGTTTTTTACTAGATCCATCCACAACCCCCAATCTACCCATATTTCCCTACCTACACACATTTTAATACTTTTCTTATATATTGTTTAAATCCTTCAAATAAGTTTGTGCTGTCCAAATATTCCTAGATGTGTGGTCTTCCCCTGGAACATGGTCAATTTAACCAGGGTGACTACGCTCAGAAACAAGTTTCTCCATCTTCCAGAAGCAAACCATTACCAATTACTCACACTAGGGTAGGACTGTATGCCCAGCTAACCTCTCCAGACTGGCATTTAGAGTATCATGGGCCTTCATGGGTTTTGTGCATATTGCCACAACTTTTATGAGATCATACATGCAGCTTCCCTGCTATGTTCAGAAGACATGGTTTCCTTGTCGATGTCAACTGTCCTGGTTCTTAAACACTTCTGTGTTGCATATTCTGTAATGATTCCAGACCTTGGGGTGGGGGTGGGGGGCTGGAGAAGTGCTGTTGGCATGTAAACTCCTTTGGCAGGATGCACATATATAAATTTTTTTAGTCTCTATTCTCTGAATCTTGGCCAGTAGCCCATCTTTATGTTGATCATCATTTTCTGCAAATAGAAGCTTCTTATCAGAGTGTTGAGAGGCAACATTTTTAGAAGTTTGATACCCTTTACAGGAGATTTCAAAAGAATTCTATAGAGGAATTTTAATCCAGCAACATGGCTGCTCTGGCAAGAGATCACATCTAAAGACATTCTAGATATATATTATTTGGCCAGAATACAGACATGCCCTGGATTACAGTATCATCTGACTGGAATACAGTGATACCCTTAGTACACATTTTTTAATCCATAACAATGAAGGTAAGGTTAGTTTGTAGAAGGAATCAGTCATGTTTGAAAGTGGCATCCAATTGAGGGAAGGACAAAGTGATGAATCAGAGAAAGATCTGATACAATGAGTCAGAGATAGGATATGTCCAACTAACACAAGAACAGGATAGGAAAGAGAAGCTACTTAAAAGCAGAGAGAATGAGAGAAGAGAAGAAGGAGAGGGAGAGGGAGAGGGAGAGGGGGAGGGGGAGGGGGAGGGGGAGGGAGAGGGGGAGGTGTGTGTTGTAGTGTTATGTGGTGTGGTGTGTATGTATGTCAGTTTTACCAGGACAGTTTTATAGAGAATGGTTGCAAGGAGAATAAGCTAGACAAATTTAAATATAGAATGAACCCAAGAAGAAGGAGGAGTCATAGATTAGAATATATTGCCAAAATTCATATGAGGCCAAGCAGAACAATTCAATCAGAAGCCGAAAGAAGATAGATTGAACCAGTCAGCTTAAAAGATTCTATTAAACGGAGGCTAGAAGACTCCAGGCCTAAGCTAAGGAAACTTAGAACAGAGAAAGTAATATTCAGGGTTTAGTCCAAGCCAAGTATTTGAACAGCTAGCTTAAGGTTCTCATTTCATCCCATCATCTGGGGAAATAAAAGCCACATTTACAGACTTGCTATTATAGTATCTTGTAAAATTAGATAATCTGGACCCAAGCTGGTACTAAAAAACTTGGTAAATAAAGCTTCAAATTATTTGAGCCTGCAAATCAAAGTCAGTTATCTTTCATCCTACAGAAAAAATGGTCCTTAAGGGAACAGCACTGTTATTGCCATAGTTAACTGGCAGATAGAGATCTACCTACTATCTGTTCTGCAGTCCAAACCTCCACTGTAATTAACTCTCCAATGACTTTGGATGAATTCTCCAACTCCAAAATCTTCTGGTGAAGTTTGTAAATATCAGTAGATAGTAACAAGATAGCTGTACCTCCCATAGTCTACTTATTACTTCTGTCTAAAAGACATATATATCTATCCAGATTCAAGTTGGGTGCAGAAAAATATTAAAATGTGAGTGTCTAAATGTTTTTTAGATAGATAATTTCCTCCTCTCCATTTTTCTCTCTATATTTTGTTGCTTCATTCATAATAATCTGACTAAATCCACCTGTTCTCTAAACTGCTGCCATGTCTTCTGATCTTATCTTTACTAAGTTAATGACAAGCACCCTAATTTCTCTAACAAACCCCAACCAAAACTAACATCTTCTTCTTTTACTGCCCAACTAAAGTAGCACAAGCCCTCATCCTCATGTTAGCTGTTCTACAACAACAGCAACACCAACAGCAACACCACAAACAACAACAACGACAAACAACAACAAACAACAACAGCAGCAGCAACAACGACAAACAACAACAAATAACAACAACAACAACAACACCTGTTTGTTTTCTTCCCCAAAAAGATATTTCTAGATATAAGAGGATGGATCAATGTTAAACAGACATGGTAACACCAAGAGCGAAAAGGGGTCATTAATTTGTCAATCATATATATGACTTGGCCTGATGGCTCTTCTGTCCTATTAATAAACTTCAACAAAGAATGGAAGTAGAACATGTATTTTACTGTGTTTCATTTTTAAGGGAAGTGCCCTATTACTACAGGTGTACTAATCTGAATAAAAAGTAACTGGAAGAGGGATTTTGCAAATTGTACTAGGTAAGGGAATATTTTATAGTGTACTTGGTCTAATGATTGGTTAAGTCTATTTTAAATTCTAGCATCAAATACTTCTAATTTTACACTATAGACTATATATATATTAAATTTTTATATACATACATATATATATATATAAGATTTTGTATTAAATGTGTCTAGTACTAGAAATGAAGACCAAGGATTATGAAGTACCACCTAACTAAAGGACATACTGCAAAAATGCACGTTGATGTTAATGAATGAGGCCTAGATTACTGTAGTGATCTATCTTGTCATCCAAATACAAGTTTTCAACTCAACACTCAGGGCATTCTATAACTGTGACTGGAATAACATCATAAAGGGAACAGATGAAGTTAAATGCTGACCTTTAAATCAAACAACTGAACAAATACCCAAAACAATAACACATGAACAAATATGATGTTCAAAATGGGTAAAATTCCCAGTGCTCAAGTCATTTCTTTATGGTGGAACCCATTCTGTGGATCTTTTGATGACTTACACATTGATAGAACATATTAGGCATCTACAGAGAATGAACCTAAACCAGGAAGACATCCTGAAATCACCAGGGAAACTTTTGTTTAAATTAACTTTTTTTCTCCCTCAGATGAGCAACATGGACTAGACTTAACTGGCATAGTCATTGCAAGCCCAAGCAGATGAACATCAGAAAATTATAATACATTGGTAGGCTTACCAATGGTAACAATGCCTCTTTAAACTAATACACTAATCAAATATTTTGATTATTCTAACAAGCCAAGAATCTTGGTAACCTTTAGACCACTATGAATAATTGGCCACTACTCCAAAACACAGATTATTTGACTCTGCATATGTTTCAACCAAAAGGAGTCCCACTATATTAAACTACCACCCCATAGTTTAGGAGTGACTCATTTTGACATAAAGATCACATAGTGTTTGTCATCTTTGTGGCCCTTGTACATGCTGATATAATGCTTCTTGTTTCCTAATATTTGACACAAAGGCAGATTTGCATCTTTGGAACCATATACTACAAGTAAACTGGATTTGAGTTTCTGTTTTTCTCCCTTTGTTGTTAGAGTAATAAAGGGCAAAGGGGAGTTGGTTTTTATGCCTAAATCACAAACAAACATATGGATCATGGTAACAAAAAAATCTTTTTTTGAAATGTCACTTAAGAACATCAGGTACTTTGCGTAGGTGAAAAGAGAGCCTAATCACACTAGAGATAGCTCCAGAAATTATCCCTTTATCACCAGCACATTTAAAGAGCTATAAAACTGTTTTTGTTTTTACTTAAGATATTATTTGTTTATGTATATGGCTTTTTTATCTACATATATGTATACCTATCAGAATAGAGCATCAAATCCCATGGGACCATACTTATAGACAGTTGTAAGCTACCATTGTGGGTGCTGGTAATAGAACTCAAGACCTCTGGGAAAATAGTCAGTACTCTTAACCTCTGCGCTATATCTCCAGTCCTATGAATCTGTTTTCTAAACTCCAGGTCATACTATTAATGTGTTTAAGTTAAGATTGGTGGACTTACTTTAAAAGCAAAAAATAAGAAGTTCAGTCCTTAGAACTCACCTACCCAACTCTGTTCCTTCCTGCTACATAAAACTAAAATAAAAGGTAGGCAAGAACGGGATAGGATAAGTCCAAATGAGATAAAATTCAAACAATTAAAATAGAGTACAGAATATCTATGTATATCGGAGTTAGGACAAATACAGTCTTAGGAAGTGTGTGTTTCAGTTGTAATTATTTGTGGCTGCCTGAGCACTTCATTGTGTCTTAATATGTTTCTGCTGTTGTTGGATTTCTTTATAGGAAGCTATGGGCCTTGGGCCATGGCCTAGTTTCCTTTTGAGCTAGTCACCTGTTCATTGTAACACTTATGCCTTTTATTGCAAGAGATTCAATAGTGCTTCCTGAAAACCACATATTCTAAACAATATGTGGGAGATAATGTCACCCTCTGTAGAAAGTATGAACCCATACACAAAAGGTAACTAGCTCAGTTTATACCTGAGCAGAGAAGGCTGTGTCTATGTGTATCTATGTGTCCTATAGTTAAAGCTTGTCTATAAGCTGAAATGGAGGTCAGATTTTTAAGCCATTACAAAAAATGTGTATAGTACTCTAAATACTTATTCTGACAATTAAATACTCCCAGTGCAAATCAATCTAATAACAAATCCATGAGCAAAGTAGAATAAGAATACAGAATACATCGCTATTAATGGAGTTCATGTATGTAACTACCTACCAACCTATTAAAAATGGACTTATCTCTATTTGACTATATTCACACCAAATCTGCTTTTCAATAAACAGCAATTCCGGAGTGCAATTTTTGAAAGTTTAAAGACATTTAAACTGTATAACTTCCTTTCCAAGAAAAATGTGTAGGAATTTCATTACTAGTGCATATTTACTGAAAACAGTATTGCAAATATGCACACATGCTTGCATGTATGCATGTGTGTGTGTGCATGCACATACACACACACACACACACACACACTGACAGAGAGAGACAGAAGATTGAAAACATTAGCATCCCATGATTCAAATATATTTTAAAACACACAAATTAGTAGGCTCTAGATTGAAAATGATAGAAAACTCAGCCATCCTTAATCAATAAAGTATATTAACAAGGATGCACCAAGTGGGCATTAGTCATGTGAGGATACCTATTTAGTCCATCTATAAAATGGATATTTTAATAAAATAGTGACAAATTGACACTGACAAGATCATAAAGAAAAATAGTTTAGAAAAACCCTTTGTAAAATAAGGTAGCCAGCACATGAATATGAATAATATATGTTTTTTATTCTCATTTGAATATGAAACTTTATTCTCATTTGGAAAATGGGTGTCTCATGTCTAAGATCCTTGTGTCGTTAAATAAGTACACGCAAATAAAGCAACAATTATACATACTCTATATGGAGTCTTCAAAAAGTCTGAAATAAAACTATATAATAAAAACTGTTCAAAGAAAATTGGGGTGTACATTTAACTTTGTTTATACCTTGGATGGATCTGAGGTAGCTAGGATATTAGTAAATCACATGCCCCTGTGTCTATGAGTGCTTTTTTAGAGATGGTCACATGAAGAAAGCGAGGCTGTAATTAATGCTCTGATCCTCTGGGACTTTAGAAAGTTTGAACAGATTACTGAGAAGTGAAGTTGGAAGAAGGTCACTGAAGGATGTGTCTAGGAAGGTGGGTCTTAGACTGGACTTTCCCTTCTGACTGTTTCCTGTTCCTATACTGTGTGCACCACATGCTCTTGCTGCCATAATGCGCTGCTTCTCCATGGTCCAGACCAATGGAACACATTGATTATTGCTTAAAATCTCTGAAAATATGAGCCAAAATTAAGATTTCCTCAAAGTTTTTATTAAAATCATAAAAACTTACCATGAAAGCAATGCAAAATTAGGACCAAGTAAAAAAGTTGGAAAACTACTTTTATAAACATTGATTATTGAATTTAAAATATTACCTGCACATTCTTCACATTTTGCCATTCTCTTCAGGCAACAAAATAATAAATGACAGCATCACAGTATTCAAAAAAACTAAATAATTATCCATATGCTATAGAGTAAGAAATAAGAGTCAGGGAGGGCTAATAATTGCTCAAGTGAAACACATAAACGTCAAGAATTCTTGAATTTTACAAATTACAAGGAAATGTAAGTCCTTTTATGTTATGTTATTACTATAGATTATACACTCAAGACTGTAGTGCGTGCATGTATGTGCGTGCGTGCGTGTGCGTGTGGAAGCTAGATGACAACCTCAGGCATTGCTTCTCAGTGCTCTTTACCTGCTTGGTGTGCTTTGGACACAAGCTCACTCCTGTCCTGGAACTCACCAAGTAGAATATTCCGGCTATCATTCACTCTTGAGCTGTCTCTGCCATTCCAGGTAAGGGTCACAAGGGTATGCCACAACACCCTACTTTTTTTTTAACGTGGGTTCTGGGATATAACTGAAGTCCCCAGTTTTAATGAATGATCGACTGAAACTAAGTACTTTAAAATGTGATACCCAATCAACAGTCTAAAAATTAGTACATTGCATTACCCAGGAATTGCTCAATGTGCCGCAGCTCTAAAGATCAGAAGTTATATTTCTTTCTTTAGTATGTTCAATAGTTAACAGGTGGAAAAAATGCTCATCTAAGGCTTAATTAATGGATGACAACTAATATGAAAATAAAACCAAGAAAGCAAGATACCATTTACAATAATGGAAGAAAGCATTTATAATGGTCACTAAACCAAAGGTTCAATGAGAGCCAAAAGAGTGATAGTTTGGTGGCATGAGAAAGGTCCTTGATACAGGCAGAGACGAATTCATGTATAATTCAGAAAACAGAAACAGAAGGTCTAAAGACCTCTTTGAAGAAACTGAGACATAGGAAAGCAGAGATAGAGGGCAGAAGGCCAACATTTTCTATTTCCATAGAGCTCACTAAATCGCACTATTGTTAAGAAGGTCAGTATTCATGAATCTGCCACTAGCTTTTATACCTATTTGGCCATTATGGAATATAGATCACATCTGTAAAATAATGATTATATAATCTTAAATTCATTATCCAATGAGTCACAAACCCAACTGAATACAACACAATAGCATATGATTATGATCTTTTTTTCTTCCCTTCTCATATCTGCATTCAGGTTAATAATGAACTGCATATACATACATATACATAACACTTCTGAAAAATACACATTCATACACTATTTCTCACTGTTCATGTGGATGCCTTCTTCTAGAATGTTCTTTCTCATTGCAATCTTTCCGTTCACTTCACCCACCTACTACTTTCGATCTCCATGCAAACACTAAATTGTCTTGTCCTTAATCACCCATGGGAAATTCACATTCCCACATTGTCCTCTTTCGATCCTTTACTAAGATGACCAAAGCCCATGGGTCCATTCAAAACAGACAATTCAATATCTTTATTTCTCTGTGTATGTGCGTACATACACATACACAAATAATAAGCACTAATAAATGCTTTTAAGGAAATTAAAAGATGGATATATCACTAAAAACATGGTCTAAACATACAATATGAGTACCCTTAAATTAGGTCACAGCAGATACTAAGGGAATCCAGTGATTTGCATGTTGCAGGTATAATTATTTATTTCCCCACAAGTTAAAACTACCTGTTCTGATATAGGAAAGCTCACCAAACTTTTCGAATGTAGATGCTCCTTACTCACCTCAGCCTACAGTTAACAGGGATCTCCTAAGATCACATGAAATCAAAAGCCTAAGTAGGATACAAAATTCTAAATGCAACATATCAGCTCCCACAGTTCAAAATCTGGACTGGGGGATTAGTAACACTTAAGGAAATGTTAGCTACTCTGAGCATCTCACTGCTTTTTAGCCCCCAGCTATGTAAGGAGCAATCACAATGAAGAGGTAGATGAGATGAAGTCTCTCAGATGCCTGTTAGGTTAATGTCTTCCAAGTGAAAGACACAGAAACCCAGTCTCCAAATCAGGAGGATCTTCCCTCAAAGTTTGAGTCATGTTTAAGTGTTCATCTACTTACAAGCAGAATAGCCACCAAGAAAATTATTTTAACTGCTTAATATCCAATTGAAACAGAAACCATAATAGGAAATATTAGATTTCTTTCAAAATTAAACAAAACCATTTGTAAAAAATTCAATTTAAGTATTTCAAGTGATTTATGTATTTCAAAATATAATAGAAATCTGGTTTTTTGTTTTCAACTACTCTTCTAGATGAGTGGTTTATTAGGAGTTTTAACATGTTTTATTCTTTATTTGTGTGTGTGTGTGTGTGTGTGTGTGTGTGTGTGTGTGTGTGATATTTGGTGTGTGTGATATTTGGAAATCTAGCTTGCTTTTAAGTGCTTAAATGCCAATCCTGGCAGACGTTTTTGCAAAACTAAGTAACTGTTTCTCCTTCACCATCAACTCACCGTTAACTCAGTGTCTGTTAACATAAAACTTAGGAAAACCAAATGGAAGTAAAAATAAACCCTAATAATTATAAATATCTTATTGCAATTCAATGGTTAGAAGCAACTAAATTATCTACTGGTCAAACCGTTGGTGTGCTCTGCTATTAAACAACATTCCCTAATGACTGTCATCTTGAGAAGGTTAACTTTAAATCCATGACAGTTGGTAGCTCTGATCTCTACTATCTCCACTTGAAGAATCACTGGGCAGTTCTAAGGGTGGCAGATGTGTTTCAGCTGTAGTGACTCTTCTAGTTTCCTTTCAGCAGGTTACCTTTATTCTTTGAACGTAAAATCTTAATTCAAGCTGCAGACAAAATAAACCTGTGGTAACCAGTCAGACTGAAAATATATGCTTGGTGGTTTTAATAGGAAATTCAATGGTATCCAGGTTGACACATTTTTTAAACATAATTCATAGTCAGAACTGTGAGAAGTCAAGGAAGATGGCCTCAAAAAAAACTTACTTTGAAGAATGCTCTTTTAGCGCAATAAATGAACAAATAAACAAAACACATCTGGTTAGCAGAAGAATCAAAGGCTTTATAAAATTTCTACATTTTGTTGTAATTGAATATTTCCACTAAGTCTAGAAATATATTCAATCTTTGGAAAAAATAAGTGAATTGCTAACTAGCAAGCTTTGTAACACAAAGGAAAACCATGATACCAAGAAATGCCATGAAAGGTCAGGGTTTCACAAGCTCAAACAAGGTCAGGTCAGCCAATCTCCATGAGAAGTCTTGGATCATTCCAATTCTTTTAATTGATTAATTTTCTTCCAGGTAAAAAATGGGCTCCATTTCTGTTTTAGAATTCCAGAGTGTCTCTAGTAGAGCAACTATGACAACCTTCCCGTTGTTCTCACGTAAGAGGAAACCCTATAATAAGAGCTTCCCAAAATGTCAAATAATACTCGTCTCATAACAGGGCCTCTTTGTTCATTCACCACGTCTCTTTTGATATGCACAGATAATAAAAGTTCATGTAAAACTAAAGGTAATATAGAGCAGAAGCCAACACTAATTCTGTATAAATATGTCTGATTAATATGAATGCCATTGTTATGGTTATTTCGTAATGTCACTATTGTTACAGGAGCAGAGGATAGAGGTACTTTTCACTCTCACTGGTTTTGTTCATCCTCCGTCACCCAATCAGTCGGTGGGTTTTGTTCAATGGGTGAAATGAAGGACAGACTTTTTTGTCCATTAATTATTTTTGCGTTAGTTAAACACATAACCTGGGAAACTAACTTTAAATTCACTAGAAAAATTAGGAGTTTTATTCTAAATTGAACTCCTGATCCCATTTTAAAAACTACATGCTTCAAGCTTACTTCTTAGGCTCTGTTTTTCACAGTCACAACTGCTATATTACACTGGTGCTTGCCTATGAGAATTTAAAAGAAAAAAATTAGCACGACAGCTCCAAACCTTGATTAAGAGCCTGGCAAGTTAAACCTAAACTATGGTTGGATAGCACAATTAAACCCAAAGTATATGTGGGGTTCCGTTACAGAACAGGACACCTACCCTGGAGAAGTAATAGAAATGTCCATCCTCAGTGCAATGCATTGAGTGGAAAGAAAATGGAAAGCAGCTCACAGAAAGCAGTCAAAACAATCTGATGTATTCAGAAAAAAAAAAAATCCCAAGTCTAGTGGATGTCACTATTGTCCACACTTTGTTTTCTCTTTAAAGTCTTCTCCTTTAAATCTGTACCCCTCGAGGCTACAGCATAATGTAAAACTTAACGGTGGATCTTAAATTTAGCTGACATTTTTATATTCTGCACAACATTCTCTTTAGACTGCACCCAAGAAGGAGATTATTAAATAGCAGGAGACCAGTTGCCAGACCATTTTGACTCAGGGAGGAAAAAAAAAAATTCTCGATGACAAACCAAACATTTCTACAATCTTTATAATAAATTTCATAAATAAGCTGCTATTAATGACTGCAAAGGGGGAAGAAATTACATTTCTCCCAAGTCCCTACATCCTCTCTCAAACCCTCAGTAGCCTGAAGAAGTGGCAGGAGGAGCACATGAAAAGGCTCATGCTGAGCTGAGCTAAGTCTCCTAGGAAGCAGGTCCTGTCAGTCAGAAGCAAAGATACACCTCTGTGATTATTTTAGTCCATTTGTTGTAGTAATTAGCTAGCATTCCTTTTCCTGAAGCTGGCATCACTCACAGATCTCTTTTTATTTTTTAATATAGAATTTCTTTCCTTTTTATAAAATGAATTTACATATTTTTCGTCTCTCAATCCCTCCTATGTTTTATTTATGAATATAGCTCTTCTTGATGGTAACTTTAATGTGAAATAGGTAGTAATTAATGTCCCAATCTGCTAGGTTAATCCCTTTTCACTCTCTCTACAGAGAAGTTTAAGGTAAGTAACAGTTTCCAGTCAATATTAGGTTTAATTATGCTTAATGAGAGTTAGTGTCTCTGTTTACTAACGGCATTTAGGTGTGTGGATCCTAGATGAGTTTTCCCCTGGCCTCGTTCTGATTCGTTAATAGTGCCTGTGTGTGCTGTGTGTGCTGTGTGCTCTGCACTTAAAACTCTGAAGCAGCTTCTGCAGAAGAAAGCAAGGACGGCATCTGTTTCAGCCGAGACACCATTAAACGGAAGAGTGCAATCTCAAAACAACCACATCTTTCTTTTGGAAGAGAATGTCATTTTATGCTTTCCAAACAGATTCACTTACGAGGCTAATTATTGCCTAAATTCCAGCCTCTGAGAAAGGCTATGCCTATAAAAACTGCTTCAAGCTTAGAACAACCATTAGTGGTACATACAGTAAAACTAAAGAGCACCAACTCTTTCCAAATGTCCTGTGTCACTCATCCAAAGTCACTGTAAATGCTAAGATTAGGCAACTATTTTAAGTTTTTCTTTGCCTACAGATATTTTAGCCTTAAAACCACATCTAGCTTCATTACAGAGGAGGTGATAAAACTTTGGTTTGATTACTGAAGATACAAATTTGAGCAGACAAACACTGAAACAAAAGTGAAATCAAGAACAAAGTCAAAGGAAATACCATGTGTTTATATCAATCATGTGTTGAAGAAACCCCTTCTCCTATCATGAGTAGAGCTGGCAATTTAGTTCCTCTAAGTCTGTTCATTGATTAATCAAGTCTGCAAACACATTACTAGTTTCTTTTCTGAGTCAAGGACATTGATGGAAAAGACAATTCCTTCCCTCAACTAGGACTGAAATACTCCCTCTACGTCAGAAGAGAAGTAAAGCTAATGGAATTTTGTTCTTTGGTCATGGGAAGGCCATGCCAGATGCAATGAATTATAAAAGAAAAGGTGTTGGAAAAGTCTGTGTTTGAAAGATATCAAGCTGTAAAATGACAGAAAGAACTGTGTGCCAAGAGAAGAGAATATGGTGAAACAAAAAGAGAAATCTGCAAGTTAGGAACTCAAAACGTAGATTGAGTCCAAATTACAATCTCAATGTCATCCTGCATTAACTTTTAAATAATGTGAAAAATAAGAAATCGTAAAGTGTTATCTTGAAAAACGAGGAACAAGGTATCTTAACACCTGAAAAATTATACTGAATTTCCCTGTGCCAACTGTTAACAACTATTTTAAAATTGTAAGTCTTCCAACATCTTGTACTAGAACTCCTTTTATGCGGGTAAAAAGCTAAATACTTTGTGCCATGAAGAAAAGAACTCCTAAATACATAACAGCAATGGAAGCCATATGAAAGGAAGCTGTTTAGTCCTATTCCATGTAGTTAGCTAAAACATACAAATAACTATATGTATTTAGGGAAACAAGAATTTGTTTAAAATTCATTTCAGAAATTGTTTGCTTTTTGAAAATTCTACCTGAATACACCTTGATATTACTTTTGCCTTAATCTATTAAATTTCAACTTATTTGCTAACAAGTTAAAATTGAATACATATGTGTGTATATATATATAAAATATATAACACAATGTTCAAACATTTATGAATATATAAATTACTTTACACCAAAAATTTTATGGTGAAAGGACATAAACTCTCTAACAATGTTAAAATTTGAAATACATTTAATTATAGGCACCATGATGTAGAACACAGCCTTTTAACTCAGTCCTACCTACATGTTCTTTGACCATTGTGTTGACCATCATGTGGAAGTCCGGCAACCGTCACTTAACTATGATTCTGTGTGCAGCTTTTCAAGATGCCACATATAAGTAAGACAGTGAAGACTTTACCTTTGTGTACCTACATTATTTCACTAAGTGTAATGTCCCTGAGTTTTAATGTTAAAAAAACTATAAATAATGAGTTAAATAATGGTTTCCTGTTTTATCCTGTTTTAGACAGGAGATACACACACACACACACACACACACACACACACACACACACACACATCACATCTAAAGCTGAATTCCAGTGTTATCTACTGACTACCACCTTGGTTGTTTCTGTATCTTGATTATCGTGAACAGGACTAGAATGAACTGTGGAGTCATGTATATTCTCCACATATTCTGCCATAGGTCCTGAATTATACCTATTAGTGGCATTTCTGAGTGATATGACAATTCTATTGGTAATGTTTTGAGTTACTTGCAAAATGTTTTCCATAGTTACTAATCTGTATCCCTATCAACTGTGCACAAAGAATTCTCTGTCTATACACTGTCAGCAGCAGATATCTTTGGCTTTTAATTACAGTCATTTTAATGTATGAAACATAGCTTACTATAGTCTTGATTTTAGTTTGTTTTTCTGATTATTATTGATGTTTGATATTCTTTCATTTATCTCCTGGTTATTTATGTTCGCTCTTAAGAAAAACAGTATGCAGTTCCTTTGCCCATTTTCAAATACACTGAGTTCCTTATACCCACTGGATAGTAATCCTTATATAAATCTCTTGTCCTGTGGGTTACCTCTATACTCTTTGTTGTTACCCCTGTGGGTTATCTCTATACTCTTTGTTGTTACTACTTTTTCTTTTAGAAACTAAGCAGAGGAAAAAACTACCAACTACTAGGTTTTAGAGGTAAATACTGTAACCTAAATTATTTACTTAATCAGAGAAGTCTACTTTCTACTGATAAGTTCTGGGTATTTTTTAGTATATCAGAAAAAAAATAAACACACAGCCTATGATAAAATGTTTTCCTCTTTTTGGATTATCAATTACTCCTTTGTGGCAGTGCTCTCACGTGTGTTTGGAGAATAGCTTTCCTATTTCAAATGCTCTCTGAGTGAGATGAGATCTGCATGTGTAAAGGGAAAAATGAGGAAACTGGATAGTCACAGGAAAAAGAAATGCATGAGATAAAAAGAGAAGGATGAAGTAAGTGTATCAGAAATAGAAATTATTAAGAGGAAACACCTTACTGATTGAAAAGATAGGGAACAGTGTTCCAATTTAAATCATTATTAGTTACTGGTAACATCCTGTGTGTCAGCCATTGAATTCAATATGTTTATTAATTATATCTTCAATCCTAACTATAACAGAGATCTCGTTCTTCACTTTCCTCTGAGGAGACTACTGCAGAGAAGTAAGTCACTTACCCTGGTAACAAGAAGCAGTTGAACCAACACTAAAACTCAATTTAAACTCCAAGAATAATGCTATTTCCAGATAGGAAGTACAAAATACACATACTAAATAAACAAATGTTCCCACATAGCTGTCAACAAGTCACTCTCAAATCATGTCAGTCTGTTAATGGAAGAAGTCGCCTGAATCTCCAGAGTCAACTAAGACAGTAACATATTTTTGGAATTAAAATTAACATATTTCTATAATGTTAAGAAACAATCCATCTTGGAGTACCATAGTCAAGCACAGAGGAAGATGTCTTTCATGAGGCACACTACCCAGTACATGAGAGACCAGACACTTCCCATAAGACCTCATGGTACACAAGAACACAAGAGTAGTGAATAACTTAAACAAAACCAAGCTAGCTATTTCAGATATATTTAAAATACAAACCATTGACTATGTGCCTTTATGAAGACTATTCAGATTTTAAAGTATTCATTTTTCTAAAGTATGTTTAGTACAAAATGAGAAACCCTGATTTAAGAACAAATATTTGAAATAGTACTAATTAACTAGTAACAAAATTATGTTATTATTTTTAGGTATATAAAGGTCTTTTTATCCAATTAAAACGTACTAACTTCCTCTTCTAAAATATAAATACTATTGGTTCACAAATCTACATGTTTCTGAGCTCACTTACACTGATCTCTCTGCCAAGTCCTTTCCTTCTCAGTATCTCAGCTACGGATATTTGAAAAAAACACTTAAACAGTTTACATTTGCCTATACCTCACTATTTCAAATGATCTTTAGAATATTCAAATTTTCATTAAGGACATACCTAGATTTCGCTGGTAAGTTTTTGTTTTGTTTTTGTTTTTGTTTTGTTTTTTTGACAGTCATAGTTAGTCACAGCAGGGTTATATAAAATGAGGATGATCTAGTGATAACTAATAAATAACATAAAACTCCATGGAAATATACCACAATGTGTTGGTATAAAACACACAAATATACTTCAACATTAATATTCATATATATTCCACTGACTCACTATAATAAAATATACACACTATATATAGTTACAGATCTGTTGAAACATATGCATTTATATTTGGGCATTTATTCCTGAAAGTTAAAGGAAAAACATTTAAACTGTTTTCATAACACAAATTATAACTGAAATAAGTGTCCTTTAAAAACTATAATTAATGGCTGTTATGTCAAAATGTGAATCAAAGGGTCAAACCTTATAATTCACAGTTTGAAAGGTCACAGCCCAAATTATAACTTTAAAAAACTGATTATCTATGAGCAATTTCACAAATCCATCTAGTAAACACTGAATGCATACAAAACATTTTAAGAGTATACAGAATATATGTCCAAGTGGACAGCTGATGCAGGAAATGGCCTCTTTTTACTGAACAAGGCTGAAGTCCAGCTTTGGAATGGCTTTGAATGAGAATGCAGGCTGCAGGGCCAAGCAGAGTGCATGTCCAGTAGGAAGCAGAATGAAGAATTTGATCACAACACAAAACTGCCATAGGCATATGACAGTGAGAGAAAACTACAGACACATCCACCTTTCTAGTCTTTCCTTACCAGGCTGGTGGTGGTCTTTTCGGTTTGTTTGGGTTTTTGTTGATGCTGTTGCTGTTGTTGTTGATTTTTGGTTTTTAAGATAGGGATTCTCTGTGTAGCCCAGACTGTTCTTGAGCTTACTATGTAGATCAAGCTGGCTTGAACTCAGAGATATGCCTACCTCTGCCACCTAAGTGCTGAGATTAAAGGTGTGCACCACCACAGCCCAGCACAGCCCAGCACAGCCCAGCACAGCCCAGCATAGCCCAGGAAAGCATCTTTTTCTTATAATTCCTCCTGGAACAAAATACTGCTCTATGGCTGTACCAAACCTGCACTCTTAGACAACTTGAAAAGAATATGGCTCTTCTATAATTTCAATCTAGATGTAATCCAATCTTTAAAATGCAGGTTACTGGAGATACTATACTGCACATTCAATCCCTAAAACCATGGCAGAGTACAGAGACCAGCAGAAAGAATTATTTCATTAAAATCTATATTTGTAATTGCTATTCGTGTCTTAGTTTAGACACGAATGGAAAAGAAAAGGGAGAAGGAAGAAAGGGAGAGGCCCAAAGTTAGCTTATCTCCTCAAGCATTATCGGTGTGACTTTACGAAGAAAATGCCTCAAAATACATAGTTTATTTTATCTTACCTACTCAACAGGTCACTGATCTAAACACCTATCATAGCAACTCAGAAAGTTTAGAAGTTTTCAAAAATATTTATAAGATGAATATGACATAACGACAAGATAAAATGGTGATTTGACATAAAGTGGCATGTGTAGGTTCAGGACCAGCACAGTGACACACACAGGAGTGCTCTGCTCATCTTGATCTCCAGTTTACTCAGTATGAAGACTCACCGCAAACACTAAGGCATGGTCACTAGTTCCTTAGGTAGCACCATGTGCCATGCACTATATTATCAGGTACTTTATATCATGAGTCACACAATCTGTTGGAAGATACAAATATCCACCTAAAATAGAGTATAAAAAGTATTTATTACTGTACAAATCTTTTTTTTTTCTGAGTGTAATTGCCAAGTATTGGGGAGGTACAAGCAGAAGGATCTAGAGATTAGTCCAGCTAGAAAGGAAAAGGGGTGTGTGTGTGTGGAAAGACTTTTGTAAAATTTAAAAAACAATATTTTCTGACCTACAAAAATATTTCCAGGGTAATTACCTTACTTTGTATGCTAATATGACTCATGGCATGGTACTTTGCTGAGACCTATGAATCTGCTTGAATTTGATGCAGCTGCAAATCACAATACCATAAAAAGCACATTTGACAAACATTCTTGTCGATTTTAGTAAAAGCTTAACTCTAGTTCCACTTGGCCTGGAAACTGTTCCTGTCATTCTGCTGCAGGAGCCCACACATACTGGGCTCTTGATAGGTTCTGGGCGCAACCATCTGGCCCTTTATTTACTTAACTCTTTTCTAATACTGACAAGTATATTAGTAACACTCCTTTGATCACTAGTAAATATAGAGTTACTGCATGACTAACATCTTCTCTCATTCTGAAAGTCACTAATTAGTTGTGGGTAGGAGTTGAAGACTATTACAAAGACATGTTGAACATTACTACAGTAAGTAATCTAAATACCTCCAGAAGCATGCTAATTTATTTCCCACTTCATTAGAGGAATGAAAAACACCTTGTCAACACTAAAGGAATCCAAAAAGAGACCAGCACACTTCGAGGGATAGTAGGTGGCTAAGGGAAAAGGAAGAACGCAGAATTTTGGGGAGGGGGAAACTACATTTGTTTTCTTGATATCTTTTCATTTCTTTACTTAACAGTATGACTCAAGGCTCTGGTATGGCCTGTGACTGTAATCCCAGCACTCATGGAAGAAGGAAGGCTGATAACCATAAATTAAAGGCCAGCATGGTCTATATAGTAAGACTGTCTCAAAACCAAAAACAAAAGACTAAGATGAAATTGTACTTACTGAACATGTTTTATTCAGTTAATTGTTTCCAAAGAAGACAAATAAGATGGGTGGCCCCAACTTCTAAAGCCTGATTATTCTAACTAGTAACCATAAAAAACAGAACTTCATAAGCCATATTAATCTTTCCATACAAAAGTTCCAAATAATCTGATTTAACAAAATACAATATAGGCTAAGATAGAAAATGCCATTTCAAACGGTGCTAAAAAGACATTTATAAAAAAACTAATGTCTCATATATGTTTCAAAACTGAGAATTTATATAGTTTTAGCCCATTATACCATTTATTTGTAGCAAATTATGTAGATGAGTCTAACTCCTTTAAATTTTCTGTATGATTCAGGAAGTTCACAGGTTTTCAGCTAATTGTTTTGTGTTAATTCAAGCATCAGGTTTACAGCATCATGACCCAACTCCCTGCAACTAAGTTTCAGCGAGTCATCCTCTGCGCTAAGCCCAAACGTGACAGCAAGCAAAGACCTGTAGGACTTATTTTGGATTTCAGTTTTGCTCACTTGTGCACAGACATTTTGGGGAAGATAACCATTTCTTATAGTACAAAACTAAGACAGCTAGGATCTGAACGAAAAACATAACCTTACACATTGGGAAGTATTTCATAAGTCCTTATCAATCCTATAATAAACACAGAGAGCTGTGTCATATGCAGAAATAAGCTGACTAAAGAAAAATAGCATTAAGAAAAGGATACGTGCTTAATATGTAAATTTAGAACTGTCAAAGAATTGGGGTGTCAGTTAATGACATGTGAAATAAGAATGATTTTGCCTACAGATATATGCAGGTATAGAGATGACACATAAGAGGAGCCGTGTGCTACAATGAGACAAACACCAACTCGGGAAAGTAGATGGTTCAGAGAGGTACACAGAAATGTAACTAGCTGATAGAGCTATTAGACATGGCAGGATGTAATACCAAGGGCGGCATCATTGGTGGCCTCTACCAGCAAACAGCTTTGCCAGTACAGACTGATGCTTGGAATCAAGCACTATATAAAAACAGTAAAACCTGGAGCCAAATAAGGGACGATTCAAACAAAATCCATTTCCAAATTTAATATTCCAGGAAACCTGCACTGAGGAATGTTTTCCCTTGGGACTAGCACATACCATGTCTGCAAATTTCCGACTAGCACTTACCTCTACTTACACTAATATGCAGAGCAAGATGCTGAAAACAGCAGAATAAAATATTACAGTCTCTACTGCACATAGAAGTGATTCTAACTTTAGCTAGCAAAATTACTGTTGATAGGTGTGACCAAAATGTCACTCCATGAACAGATGGCCAAAGTGAGTCCATTTCACCAACAGTGCATTATGTGCTTCTTTGTATCCCAATCAATCAATCAAGGCACAACACAGGAGCGTGCCTGTGCCCTGCTTTATTTGGTTTGCAGTTTTATCTGTGAAGTGTCAATATAAAATTACAGCACAGGCATTAATGCTGCATAATGCCATTTTTACTTAACACTTAACAAATATTTAAGTGGTCAAAATAAAAATCCGAAATTTATGAAAAAAGAAAAATACATGGAAACAGTAAAACCCTTGATGTTTGTAGGAACGTGAAGGCAAACAGAGATGAGAACATCAAGTGAAATAAGACTGTCTCACACAATGTCTTTCCTGTTGTCTTCATGCCTTATTTCATATGTGGTTATAGGAAAACATAAAATCAAGGATGTATAGATGACAAAGTGAAAATAAATCTGCCTGGGGAGATAGACGAGGCCAATGGAACAGGTACGGAATGAGAAGGTAGAAAGGTTTGCAAGGTGAGGGTATTATATTCAGTACACAATATGTACTAGTATGAAATTTGATAAAGTAAAGCAAAACCTTTCAAATGAAAATTACATGACACATTTTTAATCTTTCAATCCTATGCCTATGACTAAAGAAGAATGACCATATTGATAATTCTAGAGGGTTTAAGCTAGTAAGCAGCTGATAAGGAAAGGGCAAGTCCGAGCCATTTACATTTCTTAAGTTCTATTAAAAAAAAAAAAACTTTGGAAAAAATGCTTTCAAAACCAAATCCCTGTGTTTTGGAGAAATGGTTTAGCTGATAAAATGTTTGTTATGAAATCATAAGTAACTGAGTACAGATCCCCTGCAACTATGCCAAAGGTAGGCATGGGGGCGTGCACGGCAGCCCAGCCAGGGGCAGATGCACCCTGGAGCTCTCTGGACAGCCAGTCCAGCTGAACTGCTGATTCACTGGACAAAATGGTGATGACTAAACAAATGTTAAAAATGATAAATTTTATACCAGGAGACTTTCTGAAACAGACAAACAGCATGTATGCACACACACACACAACTCGCTAGATTCTCAGTGTGCTAACTTCATTTCTGTCACTATCCTACTATATGCATTATTTTGATTCTGTAAAATAATAAATGAACGATGGAGTAATACAAGAGATAACTTAGTAATACTTTTCTATTTATAATAACTGATATTAAAAACAGCTGAAATTATATTATTAATGCACCTATATATGCAGTAGTGGACACCTACAAAGAAAATTCTGGTTACCTACCTTCAAGAAAGAGACGATGAAACACCAGTCTCAAGAATACATCTTTAGTACCTCTGTACCTTAAAATATTGCCTAGTATTAATTTTTCATCAAGTTGTCATTTTCTCTGACATTTGGTTTTATTAATCAAGGCATTTATCATTAATTTGTAGAAAATATCGTAATTAAGCCAAATAAAATAAAATCCTTAGAAGGTTAAAATTAGAAAGCAGGTGAATTAGAACTCTGACATTACTATGTTGACATACAGGAGCTTTTTGGAAGTACGGGAGACAAGTTTTTTCAGTTTGGTGCCTCAATCTTGGGGCTGGATGGTTTTTTAAAATGTTATAAAGATTTGATTTAAAGCTGTCTGACAGTTTTGACATTCAGGTGAAAGTACTGCTGCTGCATTTGGAACAATTTGCATATCCCACTGCTAAACGGAACGTCTGAGGTGTGCACTGGTGTAAAAAAATTAAAAACAAGCTATCACACATGCTTAAGTGTATGTATTCACAAACTGATGGTTGGATCACACTGCCCCAACCCCCTCCTATGTAATCTGTGATTTACTCTTCTATAATAAATTACCCTAGCATGTTATTCTCTCTGGAAGATCTAACCATGCATGTAAGAAGCAAAGTAATTACAGCTCCCTCTTGTCTAAGAAGCCTCTCTCAAGCCCTATGAGCTCTTTATACACAATGCAATGACACAAGTCTATTGTAAACTTCTTGCCTGCAATTCTGGACTTGTATCTGAAACTATTAAATGACTTCTGAACAGTTTGGATGTTTCCAATGAAAGCATTTTTATCTCTCTCCCATCATAAGTTATAAAGCTATTCCTGAGCACAAATATATTCTTACTTTCCGATTTTGAGTCAATATGCCTACTTAGAGAAAGGGCACGGTTAACAATAAGAATTAAAAATAATACAAATGAGAAGCATAAATATTTCTATGTAGAAGAAAGTATAACATCAACAAATTAGGACTAAACACTGTGACAAGCAAGGGGTTGTCCCTTTACTTATAGATTGTTCTAGGTAGGGGCTGTTAAAGGGCCATCAAGAAAAATTTAAGTAGTACACCCGTGGCCCTGAAAATTATAAAGCATTTCCAAGAAGATAAAACCCATGGAATAACATCTCCGGCTATTACCTTCAGCCTTCAGAGTCGCAAAGGGCAATTCAAACACTCCATTCATTTATCTATAAAAAAATAAATACTTAAAGTTAGTACTCATTCAAGAAACCATTTGCATTTACATTAATGTCTTCATGATTAGCTTTGAGAAGAATGTAGGTGGCTTCATGAATTCTAATATTTATAATTAAAAAAAAATAAGCAAACATAATCATTACAAGAACTGAAAACACCCAGTACAGAATCTCAGCAAAACATGTCACATTCAATTCAAGCACTATGTGTAAACATCTGAAAGGGACAGGAGGCAGAGTATCAATAGGAACTTTCTTAAATTATATTAACAATGAGTTTTAGATTGTAATATTTTAGATGTGTGTGCAGGGGTGTCTTCATATGTGCACACATGAACACATCTGTCTGTAGGCAAGAGAACCACCTTTGGTATCATCCTCAGAAATGCTACCATTTCTGAGCAAGATGTTGGGGGCTTTTGCAAACGATATGCTATGTTTCACAATAAAAAAAAAATTACCCAAAGCAATTCTCCAATTAAAATTATGTCCTTGGAAAGCGAACTTTCTAAATTTCTATGAAATCTCTATGATGACTGTGATGTTTTCCTCCTTTGAGACAAGGTCTCTTATTGGCCTGAAGCTCACCAACTAGTATAGCATGACTAGTCAGCAAGGTACCAATGACATTCTTGCCTTTGCGCCCCCAGCACTGTGATTACACGGATATATCACATCTGGACCTTTACCTTTATGTTATACAACTAACTCTAGTCCCTCCACTTGTACATCAAGCACTTTACCAACTGAACCACCCTTCATGTCCTGTGTATTAATACTTGAGCAGAATTTGTGAATATTTGTAATATAGGACAGATTGAAAAGTGACAGCAAGTTAACTAGTATATAAGATTAAGATTGAGATATCATTAAAATAGGAAATGAGGATGATAATGTTTGCATAATCACAGACAATGAAAAGAAAATTAAATGAGTGGAAAATCCTAAGCAGCAAAGGTAACATGTTCAGTGGAGTTTCACAGAAAGCCTGACTAAGACATGGGACAAGAATGGACACACACAAATGGATGTCTTCTTTCTTTTAAAACTTCTGTTCAGTTTATTTATTTATTTATTTATTTATTTATTTATTTATTTATGTGAAGGTTTTGTTTGTAATATATGTGTGCTATGGACATACATGTGTGCTGAGACCAGAGAAAATCAGATGTCCTAATCTATCACCTTCGGACTTACTTCCTTGAGACATTCTCTCATTGAATTTAGAGTTAGGATGATGGCTGGAAAGTTTAGTTCTGTGTCTCCAGCCTGCACAGTCCTGAGGGTTACAGTAGTCAGTGACCATTGCTAGCTTTTTCTGTGGTGCCAGAGATTTGATTGGTTCTTCATGCTTACATATCAAGTACTCTTACCTGCTAGAGCCATTTTCAAAGCACCTGAAAAAGACCCTTTTAGATCCCTTTCTACCCATAAGTATATTGATAATATAGACTCAAAGCTGAGACTGGAGCTAAAGACGCAGAATGTTGAGGGGCTTTTGAAAACAATATGCTATGTTTCACAATAAGAAAATTTAGCCACAAGCAATTCTCCAATTAAAATTTTGTCCTTGGAAAGCAATCTTTCTAAATTTACTATGAAATCTCTATGATGACCTTGATGTCATATTTACTAATAATCTCCACAGAGACTCAGTCATTTCAAGTCTCAAAAGCAGTTTTGCTAATGGAAATGCATTACATAAACACAAGCTAATCCTATAAGCCAGTGTATCTATAATGAAGACCCCATTTTTAAAATAAACTCTTAGGATTGGAATTGGCTGGATCTTTAATATGCATATGCAACATTCTTGCAAACAGAACAAAGAATGGAACAATAAACAACACCAGCAACATAAAAGATACCCAAATCTAGGCTGTACTGACATTCAAATGGAGTCAAGAAAAGGAAAACAACAGTGTTACTACATTCAGGGAACATGAACAATACCACAATTACTCTGCAGCAGCAAGCCTTAGGAACTACTGCAGATCAGATTCAGGAGTAAGATCAAAACCATTGACGATACGAACGGAGAATGATGAGGAAGAAAAAGTGTATGGGGGTCAGGTTAGGGATTAGATTGTAAAGTGGTCCAGAAAAAGACCTTAGGGAAAATATATTTGGTTATTACGTGATACACTGTAAGAGTAAGATTATTAACTATTCCTCTCCCTCATTACAATAGGATAGGCCCACTGTCTTCTTCACACACCATAAATAGGATCTGCTGGATGCCAAATGATCAATGCATTTACTAAATAAAAGAATGAACAAACTGACCATCAGACGAACCACTCATGTCTAGATCTATAATACAAATAGGACATCTAGGGCTTGAAGAATTATATACTAATTTAAGCTTTCCACTTTGGCAACCCTAAATTCCTACAATTCAAAATTTACTAGTAATATTAATTCAAATAACAAACAAGTAAGCAAAATATTAGATTTATGACAGTCAAGGAGAAAATCCCAAGGTAGCAATGCTGAAAGCTACATGAACTGCTATTTTCACAGGTCTGGAAAAGAAGTTTCTTAAATGAGGTTACAATAGAAAAAACAAACCTAGGTGGTTAAGTAAAGGAGTAAAAACCTCTATCCAAGAGTAGCCTGCCAGATTGAGTCATGACAAACATTACCCTCCTAAATACTATGACTAGCACACAGCAAGCTGGCTGCTCATTAACTATTATTTTTATATTGCTATTTTTATCATTTGCGGATCTCTTCAATAGATAAGCCTGTCGAATGTATTCATTTTTATCTTCTCTGAAATTCTTTAAATAGTGACTAACAAGAATTCAATAAACATTTACAGAACTGAAAAGAAGACAACTATTATCACTTAATTAATTAGAAAACATAAACAGACTATGAGCATATAAAAAAGTCGCCACATTTCATATGCCTGAGTCAATCTAACTAGTATCATATAATAATTAATCTTCCCAAGAATTATAAAAAGTTAAATAATGAAAAATATGGCTAGGGCAAGTAAGTCAGGACCCCAAATAGTAAGAGTTAATCAGAGTTGTCAATATTAAGCTAGTATCCTGTTCATTTAAATATTATATCTGCCTTTATCTGATAAACATAATTTTCTCTGGCACAAAAACTGCTTTACAGTATCTACTTCATTTAAGTATTCCCAGCACCAACACAGGCCTACTTATAGCAAAATCTTTTTTCTTAGAAACATCTTTATTGAACTAAATCTACAATTATCATGAGTAGCCCTAGGTTTTTGTTGTTTCCTGCATTGGGAATCAACTTAGGGTCCCACAAATAAGCTAAGACTAAGCTATATCCCACCCTTTATTTTACTTTTGTTAGTAGACAGGGTGTCACTAAATTGCCCAGGCAGGCCTTGAACTCAGGTACTTTTGCCTTACTCAGAGGTATCCTAGATTACAGGCCAGTGCCACTAAGCTTAGAAACAGTCTTAAACAACTAGCCAAGAGACGGACCGACATAAAATACAAATTTCAATGGAATAAGTATCTCAGTTCCATGGCAAACATGTATAGAATGAAGTAAGATTTTACAAAGACTGAAAACAAGTAGATGAGAAGAACAGTGTCAGTAGCATGTGGCCGTTATAGCATACTGACAACAAGCAGTGTCTCCAAAGATACACAGGAACAAGCAAATTCTCCACACCCCTCACCAAGTGCAAATGTAATTTTTAAAAAGTCATCTCTAGAAATATGTGGGTGTCACCTGCTGAACTCCATGGTGGAGGCACCATGGAGTTCCATACTTTTGAACATTTATCTCTCTAATACATTTGGTGCAGCTCCCACCCCATATCTAAGGAACCTCTTTTTCTTTCAGTAGACACAGGCATTTACTGAGACTCACAATTAGGGAAGTGCAGAGAGTAAGTGGCTGCGGAGTGTACTCTCTCAAATAAGATCTATAACACCACTCCTAGACCCAAGGCTTAGGGAACACTGAAAGAGGAGGCAGGTGAATTGCAAGAGCCAGAGAGCCAAGAAGACTGATGCTAAATACTGTCTTCTGAAACTCTTTAGCTATAGTTGCCTACAAAGACTGCACAGGAATACACCGGTCAATGGTTCAGCATGGATTGGGAAATGGCTCATATTGCCCAAGACCTACCTGGGGAGCTACAAGCATGTTAGGACTCTATGGCTACCATAGGAAGGAGAGTCAGTTTTTTT
>JADRCH010000179.1:5958305-5968897 GCA_019843965.1 Rhynchomys soricoides | reverse complement strand
TGTGTGTGTGTGTGTGTGTGAGTATGTGTGTCTGTGTGTGAGTATGAATGTGTGTGTGTGAATGTGTTTGAATGCTTGTGTGAATGTGACTATGTGAATCTATGAATATGCGTGTGTATGTGTGAGTGTATGCATGCATGGTGGGTGAGAGAGGGAACTTGTTAGATAAAAGCTTGGTTGCAGATAATATTTATAAAACTTTTAAAACAGAAAGTATTAATATAAACTGACTGTATGTTTTGATCCCACAAGTCCATACTTTTGTCATAATCAAGACTTTGTCAAGTGTAGAGAATATTACCGGGGCTTTAAATAACATGATATCATGCCTCCACAGGTTTTACAGACAGAATATGAAACCAAAGACTGAGCTTTTTTATAGTGTAATTAATAGGAATATTGTGCTTTTACTAGGATTTTATAGCAATCATTTTCTTAAGGTAATTTTCTTTCTTTCTGCTAAATGTATATTAGCCAATTCATGAATCAAAGTATTACTGCATTTTTGGAAATGTACATAAGTGCTCTGGTCTGAGTATTTCTGGATAGGAAAATAGATACAAAATTTCAGCAAATGTATACAGGCCTGATTGTACTTTCAGTCAATTAAATAAGAGGTCAAAAAAGGCATACTCAGATTCAATATGAAAACATAGCTCAGCTGGTAAGGATAATGACATTTAAACTCACTACAGAGGGATGCTTGTCTGTCTCCTTTGAACAACATGCAAAATGTGGAGGGCATAGTGCTGTAAGGGAGGAACCACTGACCTATTCCATTCTAGGATGATCCATCCTACGATGGTATAGGGGCAAATGGAGTCACAGTCTTGTGATAGTTAGAAGCCACATGGCAAGCGGAGAATATACCGAATAAAGGAAGAATTTTCATGAGGAAACACAGTAGTAGCACCAGTAAGACTTTCAGTAAGTCAGGAAAACTTGATAGTCTGACTAGCATTTTCCTGACTTGATTTAGGAATCTGCAAGCAAAAATGTCTTCTTCTGCAGTTGTTATTGTAAATGTTGGGGTATATTAATATTTTAAAGAATAGTTTTCCCCAACACAAGATTGTTGAAAATAAGGATTTTGGAAATAGAGTTAAAATTAAAAAGTGTATATCACACAAGTCACTATCATGACATCTGACAAAAAATGAAGAACCCAAGGAACTCAGTTATAACTGTAACTGTTATAACACACACACACACACACACACACATATATATATATATATATATATATATATATATATATATATATAATATAGACATAAACACTTATAAACACTTATCAAATTATTCTTGGCCTAAACTCAAATCCTTATTGGATCAAATTGTGCTCAAAGAAAAATCATAGACCCCCATCTTCTATTTAAGTAGGGCTTGTTACTTATAAGCTCAAAAATACACATTTTATTTGTCTTACTTGTTCTATTTACCTTGTATCTTTCTGTTCATCTTCTGCAATTAAATAAAAGTAACTCCCAGGATATAAGAGAATGATGGGTTAATGTGATTCCTATTCTTAATACTCTGCTCTCCTATTTATCAGTTTCACATTTCCTGATCACCATTTTAAGATCAAGAATAGACTAATTACAAGCTACAATGGTATCCATGCTTACAGAGACTCAAAGGATTCAAACTCTAAAGTTTTTTTCCCCAAGGAGGTACTTTCAGTTCCAAGTGAAGAGATGAAAATAGCTAAAGGGGATAAATGAACACTTGAGGACTTGAGGAAGAAACATTAAAAACCTCTTGAATTAATAGATTTGAAATCTGTACTGTTCAAGGTATAAAATATAAATGTATAAAATGAATATTGTGTAGTCTCATCTTCTAGTAAGCAGTATAATAACATGAAGGGTTTGAAATGAAGTAAGATTTGCAATAGGAAGTGAAATGGGAGAGGACCCTCAATTAAAGTCTAAAGCGGTTGTGTATTGATAGGTCAAACCTGAGCTCTGGTGATTATATTAGTTTCATTTTACTTAAAATAATGAATAACCCCACCCCCCACACACCCCCCCCAGTAAGAGAAACTCAGAGCCTAGACTCTTATGGCCTCATAAATTAATTCCATGGTATTTACGGAAATACCACCAATACTTTTCAAGTTCTTATTTTTAAAAAATGGAGACAAAATTATTTTCTTGAGCCATCAGATGATTCAGCAGGTAAAGATGGCTACTGTGTGTGCCTGGTGACCAGAGTATGATGCCAGGAACCCATGTAACTGGGGAAGAATGAATCCAGTTCAAACAGTTGTCTGCTGTTATATACATGGTCACTATGGCATCTGTGCATGCCATACACATGCTATACATGCATTCATTCACCCAGAGAGAAAAATACAGATATAGGTGGAAGAAAAGAGAAACAGAAAAGTAAAACTCTAAATCCATTTAACAAATACAACATGATTCAAACACAAATAACTGTACTATGAAAGAAGAAAGCACAGGTTAATGTTTCTTATGAACACACATGCCAAAATCCTCAATACAACCCAGCAAACTGGATTGAACTACACACTTAAGGGAACATGCACCATCACCCACTAGGATTTACCTCTGAAAAGGACATTGTAATGCCATAACTGCATTGGCAGAATAAACAAAAACTGCATGACCATCTCAATGTGTGCAGCAGATTGCTAGACAAAACCCAACATCCTTTCTTTATTAAAAAAGAAAAAAGAAACTGAAGAAATTGATTATATAAGGAGTGCACTTCAATATACTAATAGCTGCAGATACAAACCTACAAATAACATCATTTCAATGGGAAACTTGAAAGCTTTCCCACAAGATCAAAAAGTCAACTCCTGTCAATTCCACGAAAATGATGCTGAGAGATCAGGTCCGACTAACTAAGCAAAGCAAAATGATGAAAAGAACCAAGGAAATAAAGAAAATGTTCTTTTTCTCGTGAAAATAATGTGTTTTCCCCTGAAAATAATGTTTTTTCATTAATTATTTTATGTATTCACTTTACATCCCAATTGCAAGCTCCTTGCCTCCTCTCCTCTCAGTCCCTCCTATCTCCTTCTCTTATTCTCTCCTACTCTCTTCTCTTTCTCCTCAGAGGAAGGGAGCACCCCATCCCCCAGATACCAACACACCCTGCTACATATTAAATATAGAATATTCAAAAATTTTTACGTCCTTCCCCCAAAAGTTAGAATTTATGAACACATTCAACAAAATTTAAGATATAAAAGAAACATGCCCAAGTAAATTCATTTTCAGAATATTAGTAATAAACCAAAAAATTAAGAAAAAATAATATTCACAATAAGTATCAAAATAAATGATTTGTTCATTAAAAAGTTAACTAAGGAGAAAGAAGAATAATATGGAAGACTATAAAACATCAATGCAAAAATCTGAAGAGAATACTAATATATCCAAAATTATCTCATTGACACTTTGGAAAATTGATAGTTCTAAAAAAATGCCTACTACACAAATTGATGTATGTATGTTGTGAAATTCTTATAGTAATCCCTATAATACTAAACACACACATACACACACACACACACACACACACACATTCCTCAGCTATCATGAGTAAAGTATATAAGTCCCTCAAAAATTAAAAATTAGAATCCTACATGATGTAGCAATCTGTGAGACATACAATCATGTCAGTAAGTTTGGTAAGGTAAGGTGAGACATGGAGATACAGTGGGCAAACACCTGAGGCTTAGGTGACTCCCTGCTCCCTGTCAGACTCCTAAAACACATGTCATGCTTCTCACATAAAAGAGACATGACCTGTGGTGACATAGGCCCAAAGCAGAGTTCTTGATGCTACTGAGGTACCTGGAGGCATGGAGGGATTAGTCAATAAGCTTCCCTTTCCAGACATTCCTCCCTGCAAAAGGTATTTAATGTCAGGCCCACTCTGAGAAGTGGGATACGGTTTTATGCATCCATGACAGTAAACAATAAACTGTTTTGAACCACAGACTGTCCCTTCTCATCAAGATCTGCCATAGGGAGCCATGAAGAAAACCTTTGCTTAGAGAGCTGCAACCTAATCTCCTGTACTAGAAGGCCTCTTTGCACTCAACCACCACCACAACCAAGCATGTGGTAAGTGTGGTCAAACTCCCTATGCAATCCTCCCCAAGCAGCTGTGCCCTGTGGCAGAAAGGACACTGGCCTACAGCATTCCAACTTCTGAGTAATATAAACAAAGGCATGACAACAATATCTCAATAGCTGCTTGGTATGTGAATGTGCATCACAGTGTCGTTCATGGAGGTAGGTAGAAAAAAAATGATAAGTGATTAACCATCTATGAAACTCTGGCCATTTATGACAACACTGATAAACATGCAGATCATCATGCTAAGTGAAATAACCCAGGCATGGAAGAGTATAGCCTGCATAGTCACTTATTTATGGCATTTAAAATAGTCAGAGAAGCAAAGAGCAGAGTCATGATAGGCAGGAATCTATTCAGAGGAAGATGGGAAACATTGGTCAGATGGTACAAGCTTTTAGTTATGAGGCAGATAACATAGTGTGATGTGCTGAAAGCATAAACAGTGATGGTGAAAAATAAGTCATTTTATATGCTTCAAATTCACTGAGAACAGGTTGTTTTTATTATTTAATGAAATTTGTTATCATATATGTAATGATAAAATACAATTTTTCAGTCTCCATCTTCCCTAGTTCCCTTTCAAATTCGTGTCCTCTTATTTATTCTTACTGCTATATCTTTACAAAAATAAACATACATATGCAACCTGCTGAGTCCATTTAGGTTTCCTAGGTATACATATCTTTGAAATGATCACATAGCAAACATGAACATAAAATGTTGACAGGTTAATTTGACTACTGAAATGAGTATATATCATATATGCTTTGCATACTTCAGCATATTCAAATTCTTATTTGTCTACTAATTGTTTAAAAGCAAAACCTTTAAACATAACACTTGTGGCTCAATAACTCCAATTGTCCTTTACTAGCCTGCTTAAATTTAGAAAATAAAAGCTTAAATTTAAATTTGGGATATATTAGAGAATATCAGAAAAGAATCGTAAGTGAATACTTTTTTCAAGAATTTTTTAAAAAATTAAATCTTGTATTTTTGAAATTATATTTATATAATCCTTCCTTTTGCCTTTCCCCTTCCAAACCATCCTAAATAAATGAAAACTCTTCTTAATTTTGAGATTATAATATAATTACATTTCTCCCTCCCCTTTCCTCCCTCCCAACCGTTCCATACATCCTTTCTTGATCTCTCTCTCTCTCTCTCTCTCTCTCTCTCTCTCTCTCTCTCTCTGGTGTGTGTGTCTCTGTTAGTCTATCTATGCCTCTGCATCTCTGTCTCCCGTGTATGTGTCTTTCTCTTTCTCTGTGTCTTTGCAATTCTGTGTCTCTTTCTCTCTTAGTGTGAGTGTGTCTATTTCTCTGTGTGTCTCTTTATGTCTCTGTCTCTCTTTGTTTCTCTCAGTTTGTGTTTATCTTTCTGTCGTGGCCTCTCTCTCTCTCTCTCTCTCTCTCTCTCTCTCTCTCTCTCTCACACACACACACACACACACACACAATCACACACCTAAATTTAACCTGTTCAGAATGTGTAATGGTTCTCATAAAATCTATGTTTTCAGAGCAGACCATTTGGTATTCTATAATCAACCGGTGTGTTGTTCCCTGGAGACTATTTCCTCACCTCTCAACACTCCTTAGTTGCCTGTTGTCATTTGTGTTGGGTTGAGCCCTTATGTGCTTTCCCTGTCCACTCTTGGTGTCTGCCTTCAGCTGCCTTCAGGTGTCAGCTCAAGTGAAGCTCCCTGGCTTCGCACATGAAGGCCCTCTTGCAAATACCCAACATTTCACCAGCCATCAGCAGACTTGCCCAGTGTAGACACTAAGGTCAGTGCTTAGCTAATCCATACCACTATAATGACTCTGGGTACTTTCTCCAGTAAACATCAGATTGTCTACTAAAATTATTCCCTCTGAATTTGGTAACTCCTCCACTCCTTATTAAGAACTGTCTACTAGTAAGAGTTCACAAGCCATCATTATATAAATCCTGTAAGCTGATAAATACACAGCTCTTTCCCACCTTGTATGAAAATCGCCATAAAGAACAACAATGATATTCCAGAAGAGTTGTCCTTCTTCCTCTGTGATTAGCAATAAGAATCCAAGAATTATTAGACACAAAATCATTTAGGAATCAATGTTAGGCAGCCATTACAAGTGAGCAAAATGACTTTCAGAATATCCTATCTACTCAACACACTATTAATCTATAATAAATATTTAACATCACTACCTATGTATAAAATTAATATAATAATTTTCAAAACAGAGAACTGAACCAATGCAAAACATCTCCTGCATTTTGTTAATAGTTACCATCTTTGGTGTTGATGAAATATAATAATATAGAATTGATATGAGCAACTTTGCTGTAGTGAAAGTTTTTTGACTGGACTACTACTGGAACTCATGACTAAACAAAATATTTGTCCCTATAGTATAGCATAACCCAGCCAGTCTTATATAACACAGTGTTGAAAATTGGCTATTTGATTTAAGTATATCACAGAAATAAAATATTTTCTTTACAAATCTTTTTAATAAATTGTGTATATGTGACTCAAACATACACGAAGGTCATAAAAGCTACCATGGGGAGTTAACTAGATGATTCTAATGATATGGGCATGTGGGAAACATGAAAGCTTGGAGGAAGATAGTAGAAAAGAAAAACACACAATTAAGAAATTCTAAAAATAGGCTTTACAACAATATGTAAAACATATGATCTACAAAACAATGGTACAAAGTATGCCAAAAGAAGAAAGGCAGACAGACAACAATGGACAGTGGCTCATCCAGACTAAACAAAAATGTCATTCAATGATGACGAAGGGGAAGTTCTCATTTATTTGAGCTTATATAGGGACAATTTGGTTTGATCTTTGGAACAGATAGGATAAAACTATTGAATTAGAGTTGTTTCCTCTGTAGGTGTTTTTGAGTGCACTGATGAGCCAAGGAGACTGATTACACATTGGAGGCTACTCAATGGTTTGGCAAAAACGAAGTGCTACTCAAAATGATTAATCCAACTTTATGCATAATGAGAAATCACAAAGGCAATGCTAGTACCTCGCACAGACAACTTATAAGATAGTCATGCACTTTAAAATATATTCATTGCAAGAAAATATATTTAGAACTTGAAGTTTGGAAAAGAACATAGCCAAGGTGTTTTGCATGTTTCTAGACTGTGAATGGTGAACATAGATGTGAGGGAAGAGGAATTTTTAATGGTGAAGATAAAGGTATAAAGGGTCAAAAAATCTCTTACGCTATCTATTTCTCTTCATAATGGCCTTCTTTTCATATGTTTATACATATGCACAAGCAGGTATACACAAAACTGTTCTTTCTCTTTCTCTCCCTCTGCTTTTCTCTCCCTCACCTCTAAAACACACAGAGCTGCAACTATGATCACTGCAGCTTTATTCATAATAGACAGAACCTGGAAACACTCAGATGTCACTCAACTAAAGAATGGATGAAGAAAATGTAGTACATCTACACAATGGAGTATTACTTGGCTGTTAAAAAATGATATCATGAAAATTTTAGGAAAAAATTATCCTTAGTGAGTTAACCCAGACTCATAAAAACAAACAAGACATATATTCACTTATAAGTGTGAATATCATATTAAGTGAAAGCTAATCAAGCTATAGTCTATAGTCTAAGGCAAAGATGAGGGCTCTAAGGGAAACAAGGACCTTCCCTGGAGGGGATAAATAGGATAAATTTTGCAGGTAAACTAAGGGTGACTGGGATGGGAGGGTAGAGGTTTAGGTTGTGGGGGATTGGGGAGGGAGAGTGTGGAGAGAGACAGCTGAAATTGGGGGGAGGATTGGTGAAGAAACATAGTGCAGTAAAATAATCCTGAAACCTTGAGTGTGACCTTAGTGATGGCTACTAGTAATGGAGGATATGAAGCCTGAACTTGCCACCTTTTGCAGCCAGATGGGGCTTCCAGTAATATGAGTGGGTTAATTTGGTTGAGTTGTTGGCTGATAAGGTACTGTACAGATCCCAAAACTACCCAGGATGATGCTAGAACAGGAGGTCAGACTTTTAAAGCTGACAGCAGGAGCCTACTGCCAAGGACATTATCCACATAGACCATGTATGTAGAGACTTCTTCAAGCTGGTGCCTTCATGGAGCAGGCACCATGAAGTGTCTTAAGCATGAGAAGATACTCTGCAGACTCTGGAAAACGAAACCTGGATACCAGCCCAGCCACAAAGCCTTCTACCTACAATCTGTCCTACCTGCAAATGTGGTGGGGTAAATGATGGCATAGAACTTGTGAGAGAGGCCAACCAATGTCAGATTTAATCTCTGGCCCATTCCCTAAGAGGGATCCCATGCCTGATACTACCTAGATGGACAGAAACAGGAGACTAGATAGCCCAGAGACCTATGGCAGAACAAAACACAACTGGAAAAAGAACAATATAATGATTTTTAATGATATTATGCTATACTTATAAATCAGTGCCTTGTCCAGTCATCCATTATAGAGTCTTCCCCTGGCAGCAGATAAGAGAACATACAGAAAGCCATAGCCAGACATTATACAGAGAAAGTCAAAATTGGATATCCCCATTGGTTTGAGATTGGGGAACCCTGTAGAAGATGAACAGGAAGGCTGTAGGAGTCAGAGGGGATGGAGGACACCAGGAGAACATGGCCCTTCAAATCAACTAAGCACAGCTCATATGGACTTACAGAGACTGAAACAGCAAGCACTGGGCTTCCATAAATCTGCAGCAGATTCTCTAAATATCTATAGATGTTAGATTAGCGCATTTGTGGTACTCCTAGCAGTGGGAGCAGGAGTGTCTCTGACTCTTTTGACTGCTCTTGAGACTAGTAGCCTTGTCCAGTCTTGATATGAGATTGCCTTGTCTTATCATATCTTGTTTTATCCTGTTTGGTTGTCATCAATTAGAGGATTGCTCCTTTCTGGAGATGAATTGGAGGGGGAATGGATCTGGGAGAGAGGGGAGGTATTAGGGGAATTTGGGAGAAGTGGAAGGTTGTAGAAACTGTTGTCTGAATCTATTCTTAATAAAAATAAAAAATAAAAAACACAGAGCTAAGATGATATGTCACACATAAAGTTCCTATCCTATTCTCTTTCATAAGATTAAATACATCCTTATTAAGAGCTTTGCTGTGATACATAAACATGCATGTCTATTTTAGGAAGGAGTGATAGCCTTGATCCCATGAAACCTTGTTTAAAGCCTAACATCTATAATATCCTGGAGCAATAGATTTTGGAAATCAGGTATAGAAAACCATTAACTCTTGGTCCTACCTCAACTAAAGATTTGCAAACCAGTTCCTGCCGTGTTATATAGATACAGTGAATGATAATTTCCAGCATTTGAATCAACAATCTTTATTGTGGGATTTCACATTCAGCAAACATTTCATGGATAATATTAATTAGGATTTAGAAAATTGATGGTCCAGTTTATTATTGTATTTAAACTCGTTAATACACATATTCCAATTCTGGTTTACTTTTGGAGTCTTACTATGTGAAGTCTCCTGTATAATTTTGGAGATAATCATAACTTCTGAAACATATATGAGTTAATTTCTTATTTTGATATTCTTATATAATTTTGTAAATTTCTAATATATCCCATATTATAATTTACATAATCCCTAAAATATTTCACAGCAAAGATATTTACTTGCTATATATTTTTAATTTGTAATATAAAAGTTTTAAAAGTAATGTTAAATGCTAAAAATCAAAAGGAAACAGGAACACAGTCACTTAAATTGAAAGGCTTACATCCTCTGCATTAAGTAAGATAGTTTTCCAAGAATAAAAGGAAGATTATTTCAACATGATGTAATAAATTGAAAAGCTTATATTTTATAAACATATGTAGGTCAAAACTGTTAATGTATTAATAAAGAATTTATATAAATTCATAAACCATGAGTGGTTTAATACTGAAAAAAGAGTAATGTCCATTAGAGACCTATAATATGATTAGAGAAGTTCTCATTGTTAGTTTCCTGAACAAATTTCATTGCTTGTGAACTAAGGCAGTGAGTGAACAAGAAATTATGGGTAAATCAAAATAAAATTCATCAGAAACATGTATGTGGTGCCTGTGTTCTCTTTTCCAGTCTCTACATGAAGTAACACTTCTGGACAAAACATTTAGTCTGAACTCTAGGCCTCTACTATCTGTTTACACTCCTTGGTGGTCCAGATTGAATACAAAATATAGTGAGAAAAAAACCTTTCTTCATTTTAAGCTGCTGGCATGTTCTATTGTCTGTTGTTAATCTTCTGCCTAGTTCGAGGGTGCCTAGTACTTATGCCTAAGTCTTATGTTGCAAGTGCTTAAGCAAAAATATTTAAAAATTAAAGAGAGACACAATTAAGGAGGTATGGAAAAAAACACTAGACTTGTAGAGACTCAGCAATACCTGTTCCAATGCATGCACATGTACACTCACACAGTACCTGTTCC
>JADRCH010000179.1:5909587-5958295 GCA_019843965.1 Rhynchomys soricoides | reverse complement strand
AGTACCTGTTCCGATGCATGCACATGTACACTCACACAGTACCTGTTTCAATGCATGCACATGTACACTCACACAGTACCTGTTCCAATGCATGCACACTCATGAGCACATGCACGTGTACACACACACACACACACTCATGTATACACCACAGTGTTTAATTCACCATGTAGAAAATTCATGTGCTTCAAAATTGCACTTAAATACATAGTAAGTTAAAATTTTGTTCATTCTTTAGTATTTGGTCTTATGGTAAATACAGGCAAAATGTCCCGTTGTATGAGTTCTTCACCAATTCATCCAGTCCAGGGGTAATAGTTGATAAAATGCCACTGAAATCCTCTCCAAATGCATATGGATAATCCTGAAAACTTCCACTGAACATATTTATTTATACACAGGGGAACACATAGTTTAGAGTATAATGTACATGTAGTTTTTATTTGCTCGATGATAAACAAGAAAATATTTAAGAAGCACATGAGTGACATGAATAGAGTCTCTTTACTCTCTTTGTTGTGAATGTCCCTTTTATTTCCCATTTCAGTTGCTTGTTTATTATTGTTCTATGAGATAGTGGCTTGCTGTCCAGCCTTTGTGGGCCTGGCACCCTATATGTAACCTAAATGCTAACAACATCACAGCAATCCTCAAACCTAAGACTTTAGTGCTGATTCTTCAGTAGTGAAATATTTTAGTCTTTAGAGTGACTTCTACACATAAAGGCCCTAACTAATCTACCAGAGATCACCCTTACTATCTCTCTGCTTACTTGTCATTAGTACAATATACTAACTTGTTAATGGTCCACTAATTGTTTTAAGCATATTACTTTCTCTTCCCTAAACATTTATTAAAGATTTGTTAATCAGCACTGTTTTTCAATCTGTAGTAGTATGAATATGTTTGGCCCAGGGAGTGGCACTACTTGGAGGTGTGGTCTTGTTGGAGTAGGTTTGACATTGTTGTAGGAATTGTGTCACTTTGGGCATGGACTTTAAGATCCTTGTCCTACCTGCCTGGAAGCCAGCCTTCTCCTGTCTGCCTTTAGATGAAGATGTAGAACTCTCGGCACCTCTAGCCCCACATCTGCTTGGTTGCTGTCATGCTCCTGCCTTGTTGATAATAGACTGACCCTTTGAACTTGTAAGCCAGCCCCAATTAAATGTTGTCCCTTATGAGTTGCCTTGGTCATGGTGTCTGTTCACAGCACTGGAAACCCTAACTATCCTTCTCTTGTTTCCCACAAGCAAATAAGGACTTATAAAATGTATTGAAAATCTCCACATTCCATTCTTTTATGCAAATTCTTTCATCTATTACTCTAGTAGAAAATCCAAAGAAACTTACCATAGAAGGTTGCTTGCAGACAATTCATCACAGTCCTTGCTATATGCAGTCACCTTTTAAAAACATCTATTATAGAAATCTGCTGAAGTTCTACAATTGGCATTAACAGCAACTTATATCCCTCCAAATATTTTTGAAACCTGGAACAGGAATTTCCCTTCAATTTCCAAGCGCTACGGTTGTTCCCCATGGCTTCACAAAGTAAGTAGAAGTCGTGCTCCATCACCATCTACCACTCTCTTAGAATTCTGGGATGTGATTTAGCTAGCCAGAGGCTTGAAGTAAGTTAGAACAGTCAGACACTGTGCCACCAATTGGGCTTCCATTCCAGTAACAATAGTTGGTTTTACCCCATCCAGTTTAAAGATCATCCTTCTTCATAGAAAAAGGCAGAAGCAGCATAAGAATTGAATGGTTCTGTGATTCTTTGCTCTGTCATCTGATTTCCCACCATCTGGTCTGAGCTGTTGGGTTCGACCCTCCCTCTATTTTTTCCTTGACTCCAAAAGAAGCTTGCATAACTTGTATCGAAAAGGGAATTGAAAATTGCTGTGCATACAGAAAATGGAACTGAGAAGCACAGATCGTATCTAGTGAAATGGGAAGTGTAGTGAGAATATTACTAATTGTCAGATCAACTTTACAAGGAATCAAGAGGCAAGGGTAAGGCAAGCAGGAAAACTATATTCAATTCATGTGGAAACAATTAGAAGATCAGTGGCAGAACAATTATGAAACACGAAACTAATGTTCTCACCAAGCATGTTTCCACCTCCAATTAATAATTGGTGGCATGTACCATAGAAAAGACCTTAATAATGTCATTTTCACTTCTCTTATAAAACCACAGTGAAAGACAGACCAAAGAGCTACAAAGGCAAACTAATCACAGAGCAGACAATGGCAGTCCAGACCCACAGGGCTGAAATGATTCTCCCAAATCTGCATCAATTTGCTCTTCCCAGTATTTGCCTGCCACAGGTTAAGAAGTAATAGTTTTCACGTCTCTGTCTCTGACCACTTAGCCTCTTTGAGAGTCAGTATTGAACATTCACTTCGTTTTAAAATCTGGTGGATATATGCCTAAAACCTTCCAATGCTGTGAACACAAGTCTTCCATGGAGAAGTGGAATCTACAATTTTCATGAAGGGCATTACAGCTGTTTAATAAGGTGAGAAGATTTTAAATAACTAAAAGCTGGACATAACTACCAACTGAACAAGCATAAAGTAGACACTGCCAGGGGTTTCATGGCGCCTCTCTCTCTCTTTCATATATAAAAATATGATATATAACATTTGACATATGATATATGATAAATTATATTATATATACCATATATTATATCATCTATAGCACTTAATGCCCAAGGTTCTTCTAAAATTATATACAAGGTTATGTCTAAAGTTTGCAGTTCACATCAATGAAGAACTCAGTTACTGGTTAATGGTACACTTAGAACAAAAAATCAAAATTTTGTCTTATAAGACCAACAAAAGAGGAATAGGAGATGAAGCAAGGAAAATACTTGGGAAATTAGAAAGAAACATATTTAAAACAATGTTTATCTAAAATGGAGTAAGGTTGAAAGTGCATTTGCAAGGAATTTCCATGTATTACTGACAGACTGAGTGGCATAGCTCCTGAGGTATGCATCTCCATAAACATTACCTTTTAATTTTTTTACAAATTATGCTAAGCCTGGCATGGCAACATGTACTTGTAATTCCAACACTCAGGAGGCTTAGGCTAAACAATCATTATTCCAAAGCTCGTGTGGGCTAATCAGCATGATTTTGTCTCAAACACTATCCTCTCATGGATAAATTACTATTGTTATTTTTTTAACATAGTTAATCAAAAGATGCTAAGCAATCTTTTCAAGGCTGTTAAGTGAAAGGTGGCATGTGAAAATTAGCAATTTCCATTGTGAGAATACTGAGTAAACTGTTCATCATTCTATTTTAATATCTAAAGCAAAAGCGAAGAGATGAATTGTGCCCAGAGTCTGTGCTACATCAACATTCTTCCAGTATGGATCAAATGCCCACCCCCACTAAACTGTATCACCTTCCAATTAAGTGTGTGTATGTAATGTCTATACATATATATGTGTATATATATATATACATTATAACATATATTATATAATATAACATTTTATATATATATGTGTATACACATTATTATTTTCACTAGGTTATCATGCCTTAGATATAAACCTCTTTGGCTAAGATGATTAAAGGATCCTTTCATCATAATTATTAACTCACAACACTTACTCTCAAAGTTCTTTATCCAGCCCATCAATTTAATATTTATATTTAGAAATAACTTCTTTGAGGATAGAAAAGTAAATAAATAACCTTTATTAAAACATGCCAAATTAATGAATATGGATGAAGTTAGTACTTACATATATATTAAATATTGTATAGACTTGGCTCTACCACAGTATGGACATAAACTTAGTGTTATCAAGGGAACAATGATATCAAGGGATTGTGTCTTGATTATTTAATTAGTGGCCAGAGCTACAAAAAACAATGTATTATTAATCAACAGCATAGTTCTGAGTAATTGTATAGCCCCCATTGTTACAAGATCACAAGAATATCTGTGAATTGAGAAATTCAGCTAGACTTTAGTATAGAGAAAAGAAACACTATATTGGAATTTCATCTTATAGAAACTTAGCTCATTTATAGAAACTCTTTCCATCACAAATGACAGCAATCTAAGACAATTTCCTAGCAACTTTAGAGGACAGAGAAGTGGACAAAAAGATCATATTTTTTACATTATTTCTTGTATCATTTTCACATCCTCCTTCAGTTAATTAGACATTTAGCTAAATAATACACACTGTAGAGTGCTTGATGAAATCCATTTATGAAAGTCCCAAGGAAACAATAGTTAATAGTAGCATTTCTATACTGAAAATCATGGTAATGCCAAAAAAGAGATGAGTTTTCAAAATTTCATAGAACACTCTGATAGTGTAGTAGATTTCATCAGAAAATAAACGTATTATGTTCAAAATAAAAGAAAAAAACGTTCTACTTAAGTGGTTGTATAATAATGAAATTTTGCTGAATATGATGATGTTAGGGCATACTAGATGGAACATTATTTTCTTTTAGTTATGAGCAAACTGTATCTGACTGGTATGTCTTATTAGACATTTAAGATGATAATGGCCATCTGAATGTGAAGGTACAAGAACAGAGAACTATATATTCTTCAGCTTTCTGTGGAAAACATATCACAGGTCCAAAACAGGACAATTCTCCATCTTACAACACATAATTTTTTTCATGGGACATATTTCAAAAGGAAGAGAACAGAGACCAAGTTGGAATTATACAAATCATAAAGCAGAGAAAGGCATAGATAGTAAAAGCCTGAAAATGATTAGATTATGCTTACAGATAAACCATGTAACAGAAGGCCATGCCTACAGCTCCTTCTTCTGAGGACCAATTCCCAAATTGATATGATGAAAGAATGTTTTAAATTTGGTCCTAAAATAAATGATCACTCTCTAAGAAAAAAAAAAATAACCTAAAGAGAAAAGTAGAAATGTAATCATTTATTAGCAGTGGGTGTAGCCTAAATTTAGCTCCCAAAAATATTATTCTTAGTTCTGTTCAATAAATAAATAACATTAATAATAATAGTTTTTATTGTTTTTATTTTTAATTAACATAGAAAATTTGGAAAATTATGCCCCACAGAAATACTTTATTTTTTTTTTAAAGAGGGGCCAAATACAGAGTACATGAGGAAATCAACATGAACATAAGCTTCTTGATGAGACCTTATTAACTTTCTTTGGCCAACAAAAAAGAAGATTTTTTACTTACTACTTGAAACTGATAACAGTTTGGTAGTGCTCGGCAAGCACAAATTAAAAGTGTGGCAAAAGGACAATATTTTTATTTAATTTCTTCTATTTATTCTCAAGAGAATTCAAGTTTCCCCCTCTGCTGTCATGAAAACCATGTAGGTTTGTGTCATAAAGTGTTCAAAAGTCATAATTCATACATTGCATTACTTGTTAGTGCCTAATTAAGCAGAAAAAATTCAGTTCAGCGAGTTACAAAATCAAATTTAAAACACATCAGATTTTACATTAGGAAATAAAGATCTGGGCATGAAAACCTTTGGCAATTAGGAAATGAGTTTCATATTCTACATTGGTGAAAGGCACAGAGTGATTATTCTGTGCAATTACAGAGCTGGAGGAGACCTTGATTTGGAAGAAATACTATACCAACAAGAAAATGACTTTGCATAGCTAGACTGAAATTTTGCAGCCTGTCTTGAATACTTATGTTAGAAACATTTTCTGCTTTTGCTGGGTGGCTAGAGTGAACTCTAAGTGAAGTCTGTCCTAAATCACTACTGGAATGATGCCTATAGTTATGAGTTTACAGAAAATGGACTCAATTAAAAGTTTGCAAATCATCTGCAGAGCTGATGCATACAGATTCATAATGCAGTGGGATTTGATAACCTGCACTGGGCCACAGCAGCCTGTGGCTTCTTTACCTGACTTCATTCTTCATTGATCTGGTATGTTAGGTGTTCTCAATACTGTCACTCTTTCAATTAACTGTTCTTCCAGAATCTTAGTAGACTTTTGTGATAGACACCTCATTTGCCCACACAAACCATTTTTTAAATCTAGGTCAGAAGAATGCTCATTCTGCCTCATCCTAGTCACACTAATATAGCTATATGTATATGGAATAGCAAACATTCATACAGAAAATTATCTGGACATTTTCTTAATTATTTGATTCAACATCTGAAAGAGCAACAGATAGAACGAATCACCAGACTAAACTCTGTCTAGAAGTAATAACACTCTATTTGCTATAATAAAGATGTTGGTCCATTGAGGGACTTTTTTTTTTGTGCCTAGATACATTAAACATAATTACACATATTCATACTCTAGGTGTAGCATGAAATGAGAAAGTACTTATGGGGTTATTGAATGTTTCCAATTTGATGGTATGACATAAACTCGTGGTTTTAATTCTTAAGAAAAACAGAATTTAAAAATGCACAAAGGCAAAGCATATAAAAAATATAGATATGATCTGTGGTGGGAAACCTCTGCATGGCTCACCAGGGCTCCATAGCCAAATAGTACCAGGAGAAAGCTAGAACACCAGAAGTGTTGGCAAGCCTGTACACTCAGAGGGACCCACCTGGAATCCCCATGACACTGGGACTGAGGAGTGGATTTCTGGTTTCTTTCTGTGGCTGGGAAGCAGATCCTGGGACACAGGGCTCCATACTTAAATAGTGCCAGGAGAAAGATGCAATTCCAAGAGTGTCAACACACCTTCAAGCACAGGCAAGACCACCACTTCTGTTCAAATTCACTGGATCAAGAGGGACCCTGGTAGAGTCATCAGGACACAGGAACCAAGGGACAGCTCAGGACTAGATCCTTCTGGTTTCTGTCTGCACGCCAGAGCTGAGCTTGTACAACAGCTCTGAAACCCCAAATTCCTCTCAGAGAGAAGTGACCTTCAAGGAGTATTGACACCTAGGCTTGCAGGAAGGTCAATCCACAGTCAGAGAGAGTAAGACCAGCTAACAACAGAGATAACCAGATGATGAAAGGCAAAGGCAAGAACATAAGGAACAGAAACCAAGGCTACTTGTCATCATCAGAGCCAAGCTCTCCCAACACAGCACACCCTGGATAACCCAACACACCAGAAAAGCAAGACTCAGATTTAAAATCACATCTCATGATGATAGAAGATTTTAAGAAGGAAATAAATAACCTCCTTAAAGAAATTCAAGAGAACACAAGTAAACAACTAGTAACCCTTAAAGAACAAACACAAAAATCCCTTAAAGAATTATAGGAAAACACAATCAAGCAGGCAGAATTACAGGAAAACACAAACAGATGAAAGAAATAAACAAAACCATCCACGAACTAAAAATAGAAATAGAAACAATAAAGAAATCACAAAGGGAGACAACCCTGGAATTAGAAAACCTAGGAAAGAGATCAGGAGTCATACATGCAAGCATCATCAACAGAATATAAGAGATAGAAGAGAGAATCTCAGGTGTGGAGATACCATAGAAAACATGGACACAACAGTCAAAGACAATGCAAAATGAAAAAAATCTCCTAACATCCAGGATATTCAGGATAAAATAAGAAGACATAACCTGAGGATAACAGGTATAGAAGACAGTGAAGATTCCCAACTTAAAGGACAAGTCAATATCTTCAACAAAATTATAGAAGAAAACTCCCCTAACCTAAAGAAAGAGATGAACATAAACATTCAAGAAGCCTACAAAACTCCAAATAGCCTGGACCAGAAAAGAAATTCCTCTGGTCACAGTATAGTCAAAACACCAAATACACAAAATAAGGAAAGAATATTAAAAACAGTAAGGGAAAAAGGGCAAGTAACATATAATGTTAGACCTATCAGAATTACACCAGACTTCTCACCAGAGACTATGAAAGCTAGAAGATCCTGGGCAGATTTCATACAGACCCTAAGAGAACACAAATGCCAGCCCAGGCTGCTATAGCCAGCAAAACTCTTAATTATCATAGATGGTAAAAGCCAAAACCAAATTTGCTCAGAATGTTTCCAAAAACGCAGTCTGACAATGAATAATAGATAAAAAACTCAAGAAGGAAAACTACACACTAGAAAAAGTGAGAAAGTAATCGTTCAACAAACTCAGAAGAAGATAGCCACACAAACATAAAAATAACATCAAAAATAACAGGAAGCAACAATCATTATTCCTAAACTTATGGGGCACAATGAAAGCAGTGTTAAAAAGAAAACTCATAGCTTTGAGTGCCTCCAAAAAGAAACTGGAGAGATCATACACTAGCAGCTTAACAGCACACCTGAAAGCTCTAGAACAAACAGAAGCTAATACACCCAAGAGGAGTAGAAGGCAGGAAATAATCAAATTAAGGACTGAAATCAACCAAGTGGAAACTAAAAGAACTATACGAAGAATCAACAAAACCTGGAGCTGGATCTTTGAGAAAATCTACAGGATAGATAAACATTCAGCCAGACTAACTAGAGGGCACAGAGACAGTATGCAAATTAATAAAATTAGAGATGAAAAGGGTGATATAAGAAGAGATTCTGAGGAAATTAAAAAAATCATCAGATCCTACTTCAAAAGCCTATATGCAACAAAATTGGAAAATCTGGATGAAATGGACAAGTTTCTAGACAGATACCAAATACCAATGTTAAGTCAGGATCAGATAAACCATCTAAACAGTCTCATAACCCCTAAAAAAAATAGAAGCAGGCATTAAAAGTCTCCCAACCAAAAAAAGCCCAGGACCAGATAGGTTCAGTGCAGAATTCTATCAGACTTTCAAAGAAGACCTAATATCAACACTCTTCAATCTAGTCCACCAAATAAAAATGGAAGGAACATTACCCAATTCATTATATTAGGACACAGTAACACGGATACAAAAACCTCACAAAGACCCAAAAATAAAAGAAAACTTCAGACCAATTTCCGTTATGAATATTGATGCAAAAATACTCAATAAAATTCTTGCAACCCGAATCCAAGAACACATAAAAATGATCATTCATCCATGATCCCAGGGATGAAGGGATGGTTCAATACCCGGAAATCCATCAATGTAATCCACTACATAAACAAACTCCAAGAAAAAAATGACACAATCATCTCTTTAGATGCTGGAAAAGCATGTGACAAGATTCTACCTTCCTTCATGATAAAAGTCTTGGAAATATAAGGAATTCAAGAACCATACCTAAACAGTAAAAGCAAGATAAAGCAAACCAGTTAAATGGAGAGAAACTTGAAGCAATCCCACTAAAATCAGGGACTAGACAAGGCTGCCCTCTCTTTCCCTATCTATTCAATAAAGTACTTGGAGTTCTAGCTAGAGCAATTAGAAAACAAAAGGAGTTCAAAGGGATACAAATTAGAAAGGAAGAAATTAAAATATCTCCATTTGCAAATGATATGATGGAATACTTAACTGACCCGAGAAACTCTACCAGATATCTGCTATAGCTGATAAACAACATCAGCAAAGTGGCTGGATACAAAATTAACAAAAGCAAATCAGTAGCCTTACTATACTCGAAGGATAAACAGGCTGAGAAAAAAATTAGGGAAATGACACCCTTCACAATTGTCACAAACAATATACAATATCTTGGTGTGACTCTAACCAAACAAGTGAAAGATCTGTATGAAAAGAACTTCAAGTCTCTGAAGAAAGAAATAGAAGACCTCAGAAGATGGAAAGATCTCCCATGCTCATGGATTGGCAGGATTAATATAGTTAGAATGGCCATCCTGCTGAAAGCAATTTACAGATTCAATGCAATCCCCATCAAAATCCCAACTCAATTCTTTATAGACTTAGAAAGAGCAATTCTCAAATTCCTATGGAATAACAAAAAACTCAGGATAGCAAAAACTATTCTCAACAATAAAATGAATTCTGGGGGAATCAGTCTCCTTGTCCTCAAGCTGTACTACAGAGCAGAAGTGATAAAAACTGCATGTTATTGCTACAGTGACAGGCAGATAGATCAATGGAATAGAATTGAAGACCCAGAAATGAACCTACACACTTAAGGTCACTTGATCTTTGACAAAGGAGCTAAAACCATCAAATGAAAAAAAAGACAGCATCTTCAACAAATGGTTCTGGTTCAACTGGTGATCTACATGTAGAAGATTGGGAATTGATCCATTCCTAGCTCCTTGTACAAACCTCAAGTCCAAGTGGATCAAGGACCTCCACATAAAACCAGATACACTGAAATTAATGGAAGAGAAAGTGGGGGAAAGTCTGGAACACATGGGCACAGGGGGAAAGTTCCTGAACAGAACACCAGTGGCTTATGCTCTAAGATCAAGAATCGACAAATGGGACCTCATGAAATTACAAAGCTTCTGCAAAGGCAAAGAACACTGTAAATAGGACAAAAACGGTAACCAACAGGTTGGGAAAAGATCTTTACCAATCCTACATCCGATAGAGGGCTAATATCCAATATATACAACGACTCCAGAGATCCAAATAACCCTATCAAAAAATGGGGAACAGAGCTAAACAGAGAATTCTCAACTGAGGAAACTCGAATGGCTGAGAAGCACCTAAAGAAATGTTCAACATCTTTAGTCATCAGGGAAATGCAAATCAAAACCACCATGAGATTCCACCTCACACCAGTCAGAATGGCTAATATCAAAAACTCAGGTGATAGCAGATGTTGGCAAGAATGTGGAGAAAGAGAAACACTCCTCCATTGCTGGTGGGATTGCAAGCTGATTCAACCTCTCTGCAAATCAGTTTGGCAGACCCTCAGAAAAATGAACATAATACTACCTGAGGACCCAGCTATTCCACTCCTAGGCATATGCCCAGAAGATGCTCCAATATGTAATAAAGACACATGCTCCACTATGTTCATAGCAGCCATATTTATAATAGCCAGAAGCTAGAAACAACCCAGATGTTCCTCCACAGAGGAATGGATATAGAAAATGTGGTACATTTACACAATGGAATACTACTCAGCTATTAAAAACAATGACTTCATGAAATTCTTAGGCAAATGGATGGAACTTGAAATATCCTGAGCAAAGTAACTCAGTCACAAAATGGTATGTACTCACTGATAAGTGGTTATTGGCCCAAAAGTTTGGAATACCCAAGAGTTACCTCTTGGGTTGAGCAACCATTGGGTTGAGCATGAGGTCGCAGATAGAGGAGTTGGAGAAGGGACTGACAGAGCTGAGGGAGTTTGCAGCCTCATGGAAGGAGCAACAATGTCAACTGGCTTGACCCCCTGATGATCCCGGAGATGGACCACCAACCAAAGAATACACGTGTTGGACCCATGGTTCTAGCCACATATATCTTCTTAGCCATCATGGGGAGGAGAGGCCCTTGGGCTTCAGGGTGTTAGATGTCCCAATATAGGGGAATGCCAAGGAGGGAAAATGAGAGTTGGTGGGTGGGTGGTGGGAGAATATCCTCTTAGAAGCAGGGGGAGTGGGAGGGGCTTGGGGGGTTCCGAAGGGGAGATCTGGAAAGGGGGAAACATTTGAAGTGTAAATTAAGTATATAAAAAAAGAAGAGATAAAAGTAAAAAAATATACATACAGGTGAGGTATTTCTGTTAGAAGCATGAATACTGATAAAGAAGTTAATAAATTTAATAACAGAATAAATTCATATCATATATTCATAATAGGTATTTAGTTAATAAAGCCATTAAATATAGTTTTCATAAAACTGTAAAATTGTAATCAGCTCAATATTTTAGATAATCTTTAACATCTCATCAATAATTTTTAAAAAAACTGGATATGATGTTAGGTTAAAAATCAGTTGTCAAGAAAGGACATAGAATACATAAGAGCTATTATGTATGGCTAAGATTAAGAAGAGTCAAATCAAAGATTACATTGTCTCAATGATTTTACCATCAAGGCTTTCATATAGAATTGGTTAAAGCATATACAATCACTGTCATGTAGGTAGTGCAAATTTGAAAAAGATATTGATTGCACGGAAATTTAAAATAACTAGTATAGAATACAGAACAAGGAATATTTGAAAGCATGTATGATTTTATTTTCTTCCCATAATAACTTCCCACATACAACATTGGATTCTGTCTCCAAAAGTTAATTCTACTTGTATCCTCAAGTTTAATAAATTGCTTAAAAGATTACAGGAACTTATTTACCAGTTTCCCTGGAGGTCACTGAATATTTTAAAACCATTTATTACAATTAAGTGCATGGTATTTGAAGGCATTGAGGGCATTGATGTTTTTACTTAAAGATTTAGGTGATATCCTACAATTATCTTTGTACAATCCAGTGTCTCTACTGGGAAAGGCCTATACCTCAAACCAGATAATTCCCTTCCAGAAACCTTGAGTAGGTGAGCTGCATGGTGTTCCCTGCCCTCCATCTTCTAGCACAAGTCTCTCCCTATTACCCCTAGGTGGCCTACAAAGGGAGGGGGAAGCAGTAACATCCAGCTTATTCATCTCCCCCATAAATCCTCTGGAGGCATAGCCAGCAAAGGAGAGCATAGCACATTGTCCCCTGACCTCCATTTTCTGGCCCATGGGGTTCCCTGCTTCTCAAAGCACCTTATGTGTGGTCCCAGGAGAATTCAGCTTAAACCTCTCCCTAGCTAATCCCTTGCCTGTCAGGTTCATCTGAGACACAGCCAGCAGAGGTGTGCAGTGTACTGTTCCCTGAGATTAATTTGTCAGATCTACAGCACTGCCTGCCTCCCAGGAAAGTCCTCCTGGCATCAGTCAACACCAGGAACCAAAAAATTGCTAAAGGAAAGACTAAGAACACAATAAATAAGAGCCAGGGCAATTTGGTACCACCAGAGCCCAGCTATCCTACTATAGCAAATCTGAATATCCTAACACAGCCAAAGCACAAGAATATGACCTTCAATCCAATTTTATAAAGTTGACAGAGGCCTTTAAAGAGAAAATGGATCTCTTAAGAAAATACAGGAAAATATATTCAAGCAGGTGAAGGAAGTGAATAAAACTGTCTAAGAACTGAAAATGGAAATACAAACAATAAAGAGAACACAAACTGAGGGAATCCTGGAGATGAAAAAAGTAGGAAAGAAAACAAAAACTATAAATGCGATTACCAATAGGAAATAAGAGATGGAAGAGAGAATCTCAGGCTTAGAAGATACCATAGAAGAAATTGATACATTGGTAAAAGAAAACACTTAATCTAAAATGTTCATGACACAAACATCTAAGAAATCTTGGAAAACATGAAAAAAAAAAACCTAAAAATAATAGGAATAGAAGAAATGGAAGATTCTAAGCTACAAGGCTCATAAAATATTTTCAACATAATCATAGGAGAAAAATTTCCCCAGCCTAAAGAAAGAACACCAAATAGATTGGATCAGAAAAGAAAAATCCTCTGGCCACATAATAATCAAAACACTACAGAAAAAACAAAGAAGAGACCTGCGCAGATGTCTTACAGATTCTAAGACCACAGATGTCAGCCCACACTAGTAAACCCAGCAAAATTTCAATCACTATAGATGGAGAAAACAAGATATTCCATGACAAAACCAAATTTTAACAATATCCATTCACAAATCCAGCCATGCAAAAGATACTAGAAGGAAAATTCTAATTCAAGGAGGCTAACTACATCCAAGAAAGCACAGGAAATAAATAAAACCACACCAACAAAGGAACTGCACATGTGCACGCGCACACACACACACACACACACACACACACACACACACACACTACCACCACCAGCATCAAAATAACAGGAATTAACAATCACTGCTCATTAATATTTCTCAACATCAATGAACTCAATTCCCCAATAAAAGAACACATGCTAACAGAATGGATGCAAAAACAGGATCCTTCATTCCACTACATATAAGAAACACACGTCAACAACAAGGCAGACACTATGGCAGAATAAAGGGTTGGAAAAAAGTTTTCCAAGCAAATGGACCAAAGGAGCAAGCTGGAGTAACCATTTTAATATCTAATAAAATAGACTTCCAACCAAAATTAATGAAAAGAAATGAGGAAGTACACTTTATACTCTTCAAAGTAAAAATCTACCAATATGATATCTTACTTTTGAACATCAATGTCCCAAACGCAAAGCCACCCACTTTGTAAAAGAAAAAGTAGTAGCTAGACTTCAACACCCCACTCTCACCAGTTGACAGTTGATTGAGACAGAAACTAAACAGAGAAATAATGAAACTAACAGAGGTTATGAATCAAATGAACCTAATAGCTATCTACAGAACATTTCACTCAAACACAAAAGAGTATACCTTCTCAGCATTTCAGGGAACCTTCTCCAAAATTGACCATATTTGGTAACAAAGTAAGCCTCAACAGATACAACAAAATTGACCACCATGTAGATTAAAGCTGGAATTCAACAACAACAAACAAAACATTAAGGCTACAAACACATGGAAATTGAACAACTCTCTTCAATAATCACTGGGTCATGGAAGAAATAAAGAAAAACATAACGACTTTGTATACTCCAATGAAAATGAAGACACAACATACTCAAACTTAAGGGACTTATTGAAAGTCATGTTAAGAGGAAAGTTAATAGCATTAAGCACCTTCATAAAGAAATTGGAGAGCTCTCATGCTAGAAACTTAAACTCATACCTGAAAACTCTAGAACAAAAAGAAGCAATCACACCTAAGAGGATTAGATGGCAAGAAATAATCAAATTCAGGGCTGAAATCCATAAATTAGAACCAAAAAGAACAACACAAACAATCAACAAAACCAAGAGCTGTTTATTTGAAAACAAGATAGACAAACCCTTAGTCAAACTAACTAAAAGGCAGGAGAGAGTATACAAATCAACAAACTCAGAAACAAAAAAGAGGACATAACAAGATGCACCAAGGAATTCATTCCAAGGAATCGTTATATCTTACTTCAAAAGCCTGTCCTTCACAAAATCAGAAAACCTAAATGAAATGGATGATTTTCTTGATAGATACTATTTACAAAGTTAAAACACAATCAAGAAAACAATTTAAACAGTCCTATTATCACTAAGGAAACGGAAGCAATCATTAAGTCTTCCCACCCCACCCCCCTCAAAAAAAAAAAAAAAAACCCCAGGGTGAGATAGTTTTAGCATAGAAATCTACCAGAGTTTTAAAGAAGATCCAATACCAATACTCTTCAATCTATTCCAGATAGAAACAGAAGGGACATTTCCAAACTCATTCTATGAGGCCATACTAAGACTCAACAAAGAATAAGAATTTCAGATCAGTTTCCTTTATGAACATTGATGCAAAATGATAAAATACTCACAAGCCTAATCCAAGAACACATCAAAAATAACATCCACCATGATCAAGAAGGCTTCATCCCAGTGATACAGGGATGGTTCCTTATATGAAAACCCATCAGTGTAATCCACCATATAAATAACCTGAAGGAAATTTTTAAAAAAACATATGATCATCTAATTAGAATGTGAAAAAACCTTTGAAAAAATCAAACACCCCTTCAAAGTACATATCTAAATATAATCAAATATAATCAAAGCAATTTACAGCAAGCCAATAGCCAACATCAAATTAAATGAAGAGAAACTTAAACCAATTCTACTAAAATCAGGAACAAGACAGCCCACTCTGTCCATATCTATATAACATAGTACTTGAAGTTCTAGCTAGATCAATAAAACAATTAAGGAGATCAAACAAAAAACCCAGGGTAGCTAATACAAACCTGTACAATAAAAGAACTTCTTGAGATATCACCATCCCTAATTTCATGCTGTACTACAAAGCAATAGTAATAAAAACCAAATTGTATTGACATAAAGTTAGACAGATTGATCAGTGGGATAGAACTGAAGACCAGAAATAAACCCACACAACTATGGACACTTGACTTTTGACAAAAAGAGCCAAAACCATACCATGGTGGGGGCTTCAACAAATGGTCTAACTGGGTGTTTGCCTGTATAAGAATGCAAATAGTTCCATATTTATCACCCTGCCCAGTACTCAAGTGGATCAAAAAACTCAACATAAAACTGGACACATTAAATTTAATAGAAGATAAAGTGGGACACTGCCTTGAACACATTGGAACAGGAGGCATAGAACACCAATGGCTCAGGCACTGAAATCTAAAATTAATAAATGGGACCTCATAATACTGAAAATATTCTGTAAGGCTAAGAGCACTGCTAATAGGACAAAACGGTAGGGAATGGGAAAAGATCTTCACTAACACTACATCAGATAGATGGCTAATATCCAAAATATATAAAGAACTCAAGAAATTAGAGACCAATAAACCAAATAACCCAATTTTAAAAGTGAGATAAAGAAGTAACTAAGAATTCTCAAAAAAGAAATATTTAACAGCCAAGAAGCACTGAAATAAATGTTCAAGTCTTTAGTCATCAGAAAATTACAAGTCAAAACACCCTAAGATTCCATCTTACACCCAACAGAATGGCTAAGATAAAAAAATTAAGTGACAGGACCTGTTGGTGAGGATGTAGAGCAATGGTAACACTCCACTGCTGTAGGGAGTACAAACCATGCTGTCTACAACCATTTTGGGAATCAATTTGTCAGTTTCTCAGAAATTGGGAATAGTTTTATCCAAATCCAGCTATGCAACTCTTTAATATATACCCAGAAGATGTCTCACTATATCTCAAGGACACTTGCTCAGTTATGTTCATGGCAGCTTTATTCATAATAGCCAGGAACTGGAATCAACCTAGATGTCCATCAACTGAAGAATGAAGTAGGGAAATGAGGTACATCTCCACAATGTAGTATTATTTAGCTATTAAAAGCAAAGATACCATGAAATGTGGAGGCAAATATATGGAAGTTGAGGATATCATCCTGAATGAGGCAACACAGACCCAGAAAGACATGTATGGTATATACACGTATAATTGGACATTAGCTACAAAATGCAAGATAACCAAACTACTATCCACAGACCCAAAGAAAGTGGGTAATAACAAGTGCCCAAGGGAGGATGTGTGAATATCATACAGAAAGGGAAATAATATAATCAACAGAGATGGATAGTGATAGGGAACTTGGTGGGAGAGGGTGGGAGGAGGGCTATGGGATGGCAATTAGGTGTGAGGGTAGGAGAGCAACAAAGGGCTGGGACTGAAAATGTAATCAGTGAGGTACAACCCTGGGACCAGCTGATAAGCCAGGATTAGGGAGGCTACAAGGCATCTATGGAGGTGACTCTACCCAAGATTCCTACCAGTGGGGGATACAGAGACTGAAATGGCCACCTCCTGTAGCCAGGTAGGACTTGTAGTAGAAGGCAGAAGATATTAAACCACTCACAAAACCTTCAACACAAAATTTGTCCTGTCTACAAGATGCACAGAGATAAAGATGAAACAGAGACTGAGTGAATATCCAACCAATGACTGGCTCAATTTAAGACCCATCCTATGTGAGAGAGCCAACTCCTGACACTATTAGTGATTCTCTTCTATGCTTGCAAACAGTAACTTCACATAACTGTTTCCTGAGAGGCTTCATCCACCAGCAGATAGAAACAGATGCAGAGACCCACAGCCAAGCATCAGGTGGAGCTCAGGGAGTTTTGTGGAAGTGGAGGAGAACAAGCCAGAGGAGCCAAAGACACCACAAGAAGATGTAAGAGTCTACCAGCCTGGGCTTATGGGGGCTCACAGAGAATGAACCACCAACCAAACAGCATGCAAGGGCTGGACCTAGGCACCCCACATATTTATAGCAGATGTGCAGCTTGGTCTTCATTTCAGTCTTCTAACAATTGGAGCAGCAGCTGTCTCTGACTGGTACCTGGCATTGGGTCCTCTTCCCCTAGCTAGACTGACTCTCTTGTCAGGCCTTAGTGGGAGAGGATGTGCCTAGTCCTGCTATGACTTGATGTTCCAGGGTGAGGTGGTACAGAATGGGGCCTTCTCCTTCTCTGAGAGGAAGAGGAATGGTAATGGTGAGAGGGGCTTATAAGGGGGTACTTGAGAGGAGTGAGAGGGGGTATTTGATTGGTCTGTAAAATCAATAAATAAATAATAAAAAAATTTTGAAGAAAAAACTTAAAAATGACATACAAATGGATATAAAGTGAAAAATTATTTATAATTTCCAGCTATTTACACATCTTAAAAGCTGTCCTGGAGAAGCAAATTACAGATCTGGACTGTGTTTTGCATCTTATTTTAGTTATCATGTAAGTCTTTATAATGAACTACTACACACTAAACCCAATAAAAGGTTGATGGGAAATTCAAAACAACAACAAACATGGTGAGTTGCAAATCCTGGCTTTCCCACAAACCCTTTGCTGAGAGAAAGATAATCTTGATGGCTTTTATGACATAATCTGTTCCCATGCTTTAACTGTCCTTTAAAGGCTTGTTTCCCCTGTGTGTAAGTTCACTGGTCTCATTTTACCATTGAGTCTCCAGAGTGAAAGTAATATTTGTTCACTGACATAAGAAAAGATTAGTCTGTCAATACCAAATAGTTAATTAGATGCTTCTTTCAAAGATATTCATTCCCACATTGTTTGCAATCAGGAGCACCCTGTACACAGTTGCAAAGGAAATCATTCCATCCCCTCTGCTCCTATGAGAAAGTTGTCAGCATATCCTAAGGTGGGCAAACTCTAATTCTAGGAAAGATGCTGATTAGTTTGATGATTTCCATTTCCTAATCCAATGAGAGAAAGTGTGTCTTGTAGATCAGCTTATCAGGGGGAAAATCTGGAATCAAAAATATAAGAGAGTACATTGTAAAATCCTATGAAAGGTTACACAGAGGACGTCAGTTATAGCTAGAAGGAGAAACCTGATAAAAATGAATATCGAATGACCTGGTACAGGAGAAGACTGCATTGTCTGTTTATTTGTTTGCAGACAGAAATATTAAAGATTTGAACATTTGAAAACAATACAGGAGTGGAAAATGGCATAAATACAGTTCTACAATCATGACACTATGAGTAAGAAAAGTTTGGATACTTATTAATTTTTAAAAGCATTATCCTTATTTTATTTTTGTCTTCCTATTTATTTACTTACTAATTTATTTATTCATTGCCCTTCTCTTTTGAATTTGAGACCTGATTTCATGTAGTCCACGATGACTTGAACTCACTATGTGGCAAAAGATGACCTTGGATGCCTGATTTCTCCTGTCAGAGTTCCCATAGCAGTAAGGCTACAGGCCATGTAGTGCTGCACAAAGCAACCCCTGTAAATGTTTTAACTGAGATGCACAGTCAAGCATGAGAATCTCAATTGGTCACCATACTTTAGTGAGCTTCAGGATGAGCTCCCTGTCACTTTCATCTGTGCCACCTGCCCCTTTACCTCTATAGTTAGCTTCTATTCATGTTGTTATCATTATAAATATTTAATAAAATTGGAAATCAAATGTGGTATAGAAAATAATTGTATGCCTCAATAATGATGAGTAGTATTTTCCACTGGGTTTTATTCATATATAATTTTCTTTTGCATACTTGTATCTTAAAATTTGTAGCTGTATGTCTCTGCATGTAACAGCAGGTGCCTGAGGAGGGCAGAGCTGCCAGATCTCCCTGGCCCTGCATATAGTTGGCCAAGAGCTACCAAATATGAGTGATAGGAATCAAACTTAGACCACTAAGCACTAAGAACTCTTAACCACTGAGCCATCTCTACAGCTCCTCATTCAAGTTTAATTCTAGTTCCACATTATTCATGCAATTAATCTATTTTATAGAAGTCCAGTCTGACTGGCTACTCATGACCCTTAATCTTGCTTGACAAGTTGACCACATCTGGAATGAATTAAATATAAACTTCTGGGAGCATTTGTGATGGATTTACTGAATCAGATTATCTGAAGTGGGAGACACACCCTAGATGCAGGGAGCATCTAGGGCAGACTAAAGAAAGAAAATTGAAGGATGAAACATTACATTTCTCCTCTTTGTCATTCTTAACTGCAAGATCATCTGTTCTGCTGCTGCTGCTACTGCTGCCTTCCTTTGCTGATATTGCAACCAGCTTCTTTGGGCTTCCAATGTATTGTGAAGGTCTGAAGATATCTAGAAGCTAGGACTATTAAGCCAACTGCCCTTGTAGAATGGGCAGCTACTGCATTCTTGGGTTCTCCTATGTGAGACAACCATTGTAGGACTATGTAGACCTTACTATGCAGATGTTACCTTGTCTAATATATATTCATTCTATAGATCTGTTCCTTTGAGGTTTTTTGACTAATATAGGTCTATCCATCTAAATAGCCGAGAGAGAGAGAGAGAGAGAGAGAGAGAGAGAGAGAGAGAGAGAGAGAACACATTTATTGAGGGAAAATGGAGACACTTTAAAGTCACCCAATAAACCAGGTTTGTGATAAAGAGAGAATATGGCTCCTCCTTGTGTAACTTTGGGCTAATACTAACACTAATAATAATAATAACGTAAAAAGAGGAATTGGACTTGGGAGAGAGATAAGTTGGAGTGTATTACAGAGAGAATAGGGCAGGACGGTCATGGTGAATTAAGATTAAAATTCAACATATATACATATGAAATCCTTAAAGAATAAATAAGAACATTAAACAAATGAAGACTCTTTGTCAGTGTCATGTAACTATATCTTTACCAAGGCAGGAGACTCTTCTGTGTTTGGCTTGCTATACACTTAAGAGCATGGTGTCTACCCTGCTCTAATGCTTGTCCACTGAAGAATGCTTTATAAAATAAGTCCTTGTGTAATCTAAAGACTGTCTTTCTCAGCAAGTAAATTTGCTGCTTCTGATTTACTCCAGTATCAATGTGGGAAAAAAATGCTTGATGTTCATACATATGTAAATACTTCAAAATATGTGCAGAATTTCCCCCACTTTACCTCAAGGATGATTTGGGACAAAATCTCCCATATGTAAAAACATTAGTAGATTAGTGGATCTCAGAGACTATAAAAGTTTCCGTTCCAGGAACAGTGTAAAAGAGTTCTTTTTCTGTACATCTTGTCTAATAATTGTCATTATCACAAATTTTATTTTTGACACTTGACATGGCTCCCAAGGTAACACTTCAGTTATTTTGGTTATCTGAAGTGTAGCAATGAGGTGGGTGGACAAAGCTTCTTCTCAGAGCAAGAGAGTGTATGATTCTTTCTTTGCCAAAGAGCAAAATTTTCTATCAGGGTATGTTTGCAATTCCACATGATAGAGAATAGGAAAAAAAAGAGAGAGTGTAAGAGAAAATGTATCAAATGCAATACAAAAGTATATTGCCAATCATTAACTTGTCCCACTATGAAAAGAGCTTTTTAAATTTCATCTCAAAGGCAAATAATAAAAAGAAAAGTTGTCTAGCTATTACCTAGATAGAATTTTAGCAAAGGCCTGCAAGTCTACATCCTGGATACTATTCAAAGCAATTTAAACTCATTCATCTAAATGTACGATCTAAGAATACAGAGAGACTTTTCTCTATTCTATTGACTCTTATCTCTAAAAACTTAAAACAGCCCAAGACCTAATAGGACCTCACCAAATATCTGTTAATAAATATTAAGTGGAAAATGACATGGTTATTAACATGTTAATGGAAGGCCATTTCAAAAATGAGAAAGATATTCTTACTTCCACAATATCATGTGTATGAAAGGGAGGAGCAAGACAGTTAACCCTAAATTTACTTACTCCTTTCTACCTGCATTTCTCTATATGCCTCTTCCTAGTCAAAGACTAAATCTAGTATCTTGATGTCAGACTTATGAGATAATATAGTGGTGGAAATTGGTAGGAGTGCTATGCAGTCTGAAAGAAGACTTTTTTTTTAAGTTTTACACGTAATGTTTGAAAATATCTCTGGTATAACATATATTGAGTTGAAATTTATACATGTTATGGAATGATGAATTCAAGGTAAAATATGTATTACATCTTACATTTTTTTGTTGGGAGAACACTAGGATCTACTCTATCAGCAATTTAAAATCATGCAAAGCATTGTTAATGATGTGGTCATTACCATTCTATAATAGATCTCTTGAGTCTTCCTATGTAACTGATGATATTCTATATCCTTTATCCAATATCTCCACCAATCTCCATCTTCCAGGACCCCAGAAACCACCATCTGCTGCTGCAACTTGAATTCTTGGGAAAAATGCAATGTTTAGCTTAATTTTTTGATACACTACAGACTTTTCCTAACACAGATAGACTCCTGAGTCAGTCTGTAAGCAGAAGTTTAACTGGTTAAAGTTCTCCATGAACTTGGCTGGCAAGATAGCTCATCAGTAAAGGTATCTGGTGCCAAGCCTGACAACCTGAGTTTAATTCCTGGCATACATGGTAGGAAGAGAGAACCAACATTGAAAATTTTAAGTTGTATTCTGGTATATAAATAGGCACATAATTAATAAATATATCTCAATTAAATATTCCCAAGAATCTCTCAAAGTCCTGAAATCTATGTAGAATGTCATCTCGCAAGCCCAGACACAGAATTTTGTGTAGTTCAGATCTTGCATATGAACTGTAATGAGAAAGGGGAGGGATGCACCATTATAGCTCCTGGGAGATCTTTTGAAAAAACAAAAGACAAAAAAGAAAAAAAAAACCATGTATGTAAATAGGTAAAGATACTGCTGCTGCCACTTCAGTTGTAACTCAACGACTAGGAGAAATGCCCTGGACCTGGCTGACCTGAAAATTTTTTTGAGGCAAGGAGAGTCTTACCTTCTAATCGTTCATTGTCTTTCAGGATTCCCACACATAAATCATTATATCATGTAAGTTATACAGACTAAAGTATATACACTTTGGATTTTTTTTTTTTAAAAAAAATGCTCTTAAAGTTGAGACATTATCTAGTCACCACTAAATAGAAACGAAAGTTTACAACTGATTTTCATTTGGTTTAGTTGAAGCCTTTGTTAATACAACTGGTTGTTGCAAAACATATAGCTAATAAAAAATGCATAGTTGATGAGAAATCGTCAAGGAAATATTTTACAAAAACGAAAAAGTGTAGTTCATCACGCGTAGATTTTGTAAGTAGAAAGCATGTGCATCCAAAGTACTGGGGAATGATCTGTCATGTTGTTACACAAGTCTAAAATCAAATCCTTAGTGCACTTAAGAACTGTTGATGACTGTTCCCACTCTACCTTAAAGTGACAGGAAAAATGTTCATCAAATTGATTTTGACAAAGGCAAAAAAGGACTTCCAATTGTAGCTGTCAACTACAGATAGCTGCATAACTACAGATAGCTGCATAATACCCTAACTACAATTTTGTCATATCTGTATTGTTCCTTCCAATGAGAGCATCTTGAGTGAACTTGACTCTTAGTGCATAGAATTGTATGAGAAACTCTAGTTCACATGCTGAGGTACTTTTCAGCCATGTAACTACAGGCAGTAATTCAAGACATAATTACCAATAAAGGAATAATGGATAACATTTGGAGAGCCTAGTCCATCATTTTTAAATACATGTTTTCTCCCCTTCCTTATACAATGACTTATGTGAATCTGTGCAAAAAGTTTCTGAAGAGAGTATAAAGCTTGAAGAGGCTTATATGACCGCATGAAAATATTAGCTCAAAGATCAGGAAGGGCAAAACTAACCATGACAACACTGCTCCTTGATTTTAGTGAGTGGCGTAGAAGATTGTTATTGTGCATTACCTCTAGACTTGATAAAGAAAAGTTTCTACTCTTGGTATATAGATAGCTGGTATAGTGGTTTGAATAAAGACGACCCCCACAGATTTCTGTGTTTTAATGCCTGTCCCACAGAGAGTGGCATTATTGGGAGGTATTGCTTTGTTGGAAGAAGTGTGCCATTGTGGAGGCAGGCTCTGGGGTCTCACGTGCTCAAGCTAGGCCTAGTGTGTCAGACTACTTATGCTGCCTATATAGCGAGATATAGAACTCTCATCCTTTCCCAGCACTATGTATTCCTGTGTGTTTCCATGCTTCTTGCAATGATGATAATAGTCTAAACTACTAACTACAAGCCAGCCCCAATTAAAAGCTTTTCATTCTAAGAGTTGCCATGGTCATGGTATCTCTTCTCAACAAACAAACAAACCAAAACATAACATAACACAACACAACAAAACAACTAAGACATCTGGATTATTGATCTCGGGACAGAGTTTCTTTAGCAAGGTGACCCTCACCTATTGATTACTAACATAAGTGTCTGTCATGTTCTTTTATATATTTTTTAGACATATTAGTAGAAAAAAATCAAGATACAACAATTATATGAGATGTTTGATATTATGTGCTATATTGGTTTGTTTCTCTTTCATTTCTAAGAATCTGTTTAGCAGGATATCACTGTTTTCCACAGGAATTGCTTTGGCTTCTAGACTTTGTACTCTAAAATAGATATAATATGCAATGCTATTATTTTAAAAATTCAGGTCACAGTTCATTTCCTTTCAAAAGATTAAGGATCTCATGGCTATTAACATTACTCTCTTCAGCCCAATGTATTACTTCAGGGTTGGTTAATTAGATAAAATTTTTAAACTGATCACATTATGGAACGTTTTCCCTTGTAATTCAACTAAGTGAGTAGTTGTATTGGATATATTATTCTATATTGGAAATCATAGATTTTTAGGATGTTGAATGCATTGCTCATGGCTCTTCTGGCTTTAAAATTTTGCACTGAGAAATCAGAGATCAGAAGCAAACAACAGTCCCACTTAGTTACGATGCCTATGAAATAAAACAAAACCAACATGAAATTGCAACCCTAAGGATGCAGTAGTGGTAAAGACACCTTAGCTGTAACCAACCACTCTCTAGTTGGTCTAAAACCCACTGAACAAGAGAAAATTCTTCCTGGTACTAGCTAACTAGCTAACTACACAAGCTAATAAAGTCATGGATCTCAAAGGAGTCCCTCCTACAATCACCTGTTCACTAAACCAGCAAAAACCCTAAACTAAAATCTAAATTGTGTCCACAGGCAAATAAGTCTTCACACCTCATCAAGGAAACTTTTTTTTTTCAACAGACAGAGACCACTACACAAACCACAACTAAATAAAATGCAGAATGATGGATCCAAGTCCCAAGAATACATATAAAAAAAACTCTTGCACCTAAAGCTCAGGGAAATTTTAAGGAGATTGGGAAGAAAGATTATTACATACAGAAAATCAGAGAGTTTTCTCTGAAATTGCATCACCAAGTCAAATCAGGTATATACCCATAAATTCTCAAGAATATGCTGCCTAAGCCTAAAATATGAGCTGAACACTGATAGTAAAATAAACATGCCAAGGTGGATGAGGGAAAGCCCATGAGGCCTCAGTCCTACACAAAGATCTATGGGAATCCTGAAATTGGATAAAATAACCTTTCCCAGAGAAAAGTATAAACAATTGGTTATTTAATACCAAATGGTCAACCCTGAATGTATTCAAGTAATATTATACAGATTGAGCAGGTTATACTTAACATAGTTAAGAATATATTTCTCTCTATATAATAATAGTTAATGAAAAAGAGGACATTGATTTGAAAGTGAGCAAGGAGTGTTTTATGGAAGGATTTAGAAGGAATAAATGGAAGGGAAAAGTATAAAGTGAAAGAAATTTTTTAAAAAGCTAAAGGCTCTAAATATACAAATACACCCCATATATCTCTTAAATCATCTGACTCATGTCCCTTAATCCAAATAGGTCCTTTCATGGGTTCTCTTTCTTGGTGTGTTTTCCACCTTTCAAGATTCACTTTAACAATTCACTTAAGCAGCTTCCGTTAAATAGTCCCACCAACACCTTGACATTGTAGCAGCATTATTATGCAAGCTTTTGTTTCAATGATTATGATACTTTTGAAAGAAGATCTGTACATTAGATTGTGAGTCTCCTGAAATAAGTTTTGTAATTTCCTTTCCTCTTCCATTCCATAGAAAACCTTATACACAGTAAATCTCAACTCACTTTTATCAACATTTATTTCTATTTTGTTTGGCTTCTATATGCATAGATAAGAACTATATATAAAATATTTGATCATATTTACTTTCCACTCCCAACTCTTCTTATCACAATCCCTTCATTACTTATGCAACTTCATGTCCTTAGTTTTTAAAAACCCATCAAGTCTAATTCAAATGGTCTTGGATGTATGACCATCAACCAAAGGATCTTTCTCTCTCTCTCTCTCTCTCTCTCTCTCTCTCTCTCTCTCTCTCTAGCTTTCAATTGCCAATAGTTCCTTAGATAGAGTTAGAAATGTGTGCCCCTCAAATAAATGCTGGTACTTCTGTCTGTTTTATATACAACCAATTCAACATTTTGATTTAGATACTTAAGGTGATTATTTGGCATTAACTTACAAAAAACATGGGAAATCTATTTTAATTTTCTTCTGTCGGATGATTTAGATTACAACTTTGTAGAAGCCAAAGATCATGATGATAATAATATCATAAACAAAAAGACCAGTTTTAGAGCATTTTTGATGGCAGTATCAAGTTATCTTTGAGTTGCTGTGTCAAGGTCACAGGGTCTCGTGATGATTAATGAGAAATGTTACTTTTCATGGTATGAAGATTTTTCAAACCATTAATTCTGGAACTTAACACATTTAACAAAAGGACAAGATATAGACACTGAAAAATTAATGTTGACACAGGATTTCAAAATAAATCCTACTGTTTATTTAGTAAATGAATAGTTAGAGCCTTCTAGGACATATAAGGGATGTAGACCTGAACTAAAGTTTTAGCACAAAATATGAGTAAAATTGCACTTATTTAAAGACTACGTGGTTAAGGAGATCTTCACATACCCAAGCCAATATCATGTCATTTTTCAGACTGCATTTTGCAGTAAGGAAGAGCCATATTTAATCCATAAGTAGGGTCTGTTTCAGAAGACTGTAAACTCTTCTCAGCTGGCTGCATGATTCCCCTTGTGAACTCTCTATCAAACATCCACAATGTCTCAGCTTCCCTCCTCACCATCTTTCCACAATTCAAGTTGTTTCTCCTATGTGGGTAACTAATGTTAGAAGTTTTAGATGACAGGAAAGGTTTGTAATGAGAAGTTTCTCAAATGTATCTCCTCACATCATTTGTGTATAAATAGCACAGACCCTGAATACAGGAGGACTTTAGGAAATTTTCCTTAAAACTGAGAAGTTTGTACTGGGTGATTCACAATTAAGGTCCCTAGGGGTTCTTTGTTACTTGGTCTAATTGATATGTAGAGTCTGACTATAAACATATACCTTTTTTTGAGGCAGGATTCTCTGTGTATCCCTGTCTGGCTGTCCTAGAAGTCAGACCAGGCTGGCCACGAACTCAGAGATCTGCCTGCCCCTGCCTCCCAAATGCTGGGATTAAATGTATGTGCCACCAATGCCCAGCACAAACACATATCTTAAAAAGCATTAGGGAAGTCCTTTTACTGTTGAACATATCAACAAATTCAAAGAATTCTGTCCTGAACAGACCCTGACTGGGAGTGACTGTACACATTGAAGCTTTGTGAAATCAAACCTGGTCAACTGAAAGCACAGACCCATCTGTCACTTAGCCTGAGATCTACCTCTGATTTCTAGCTTGGTGATAGAATGCTGTATGCAATCAGCTATATTCTTTTTCAACAAGTTGACCTGGAATATCAAAAGAGAAGGCCCTATCATCTATGGAAAAATACACTGAGAAAGTTTGATGCTACAAGAACAATTGGAGTCAAGGTGAAATCAATGCATAAAAATGTATGAAGACCATGGCATGATACATCTATAGAAAGTCCACAGTGTTTTGAGGAAACCGAGGTTATCTGTTAACCACTTTCTCTTCTCTTCTTTGTCTTCTTACTAATAAAATTCTCATTTTGTTTATATGACAAGTGATTAACCATAATGGTTGAATTATGAGGAAGACTAAGCCCAGGGACTTGCTAAACTCTGTGTATGGCTACTGATTAGAACTTCTATACATTTTTTTTTATCAACTCAGCTCTGTGATAGCATGCCAGTGGCTTTCATGTGAGAGTATGTCAACTACAAAAATCAACAATTGCTATTGACCAGTGCTATCATCATGTGCTGGGTCTAAGTCACTTATTAGTTATGTCACCATTCAAAACTAACCAGGGAAATTTCATTGCTTTTCTGTTGATTGGTTTAGGAAAGGGCAAGAGACTAAGCAATCAAGTTCTGTTCTATAATGAGTATGATAGATGATAGATAGAGATAGCACATACATATATACATGATAGATAGATACAAACATACATACATAATTCATATACATGCACACATAGACAATAGATAGATGATAGATTGATAGATTTTAAAATATAATTATGATAATAAAAGTATTGAACAGACAAGAACTATCAAAGGGTTAGTTGCATCAGTCAGATCAGGGGCTATTAATCTTATCTCAAATCCTTTTTTTACATTGTCAAGTTTTTAATTAAATAAAATCAAATTAATTTGAACTTTTTTATCATTAGTGCAACATTAAAATACATTGTATTTCTGGCATAATTGCTTAGTATGACTCAGTAGGCAGATATGCATGAGAAAGTTACAAATTAATCAGAGTAGGCTACATTCCATCAGAAATGCACCTAAACCTAAAGAAAATAGAGGCCCCAGGGAGTTTAGAGGTCAGGTAGGGTGGGGGTTGGGCGTGGGGACATCCCTGTGGAGACAGGCGGTTGGGAAGTTGTATGGGATGTGGAACAGTTAGAGGGTGGACCGGGGGGGGGGAATAAAATCTGTAGGGTAAAAAAATAAATTAAAAAAACTAAAACTTTAATAAACTCTAAGTAGATATTCACGAGAATGTGTGTTTTATTACAAAGGAACAGAAGCATATTCTAAAACTGCCCTTTCATGAAAATGAAATAAGAAAACATGTCATTTATTTTAAATAGGTTGTTACTTTGTTTAGGTAAAAAAAAAAAAAAAAAGATGAAAATGGTGTGGCTCTTTTCTCTGATAAAAAGATAATCAAAACCCAAATCGTGTTTACAGGGATAGGCCTCTATCCATTCTATTGGGAACCCATTCTAGCCTGCATGAGAGATTTCTCCAGGCTTCACACAGACTATGAAGCCCATCTTCTGCTGACATAGCTAAATATTTAGACTGTTTGATTCCTTAGATTAGAAATATCAAATACCCATACTGGGAGCTGAAATGCCATATATTACATATCTCTCTCTCTCTCTCTCTCTCTCTCTCTCTCTCTTTCTCTCTGTGTATTTTCCTGAGTGAAGATAAAATTTGTTGAAAATCAAGTATAAGAAAATCAAGAACATTAAGTATATTGAGACACATGGATTTATTAAAGGCAAAAAATAAAGCCTAACTCTTCCAGCTTCTTCTTCCTACTATGCTTTGGTAATAATGTATAGAAATATCTCTTAAAGACACAACAGTTGAGAACTGAAAATTCTGCCAGAAGTGAGACTCATCATACCAGATGGACCACCAACGACATGTCTTCCACACTCCACCTCCAGACATTCAAATATAAAGGAAACTTTATATCATACAAATTAATTATAGGAACTCTTAACCTACTTCATAAAGTATCTGATAAGATGGCACTTTCCACCAAGCCTAAAGATTTAAGTTTGATTCTTAGAACTCATATGGTACAAGGAGATGAGGGAAAGTTATTGTCTACCATAGCATGTGCAGGTACACATGAACACACACACACACATATGCAGGTAATTATAAAAAGAACATTAACAATAATGAGTGTATGTATGAAAAGACAAAACCCATTACCAGACACAGCCAGGAAGTCGTCAATGCTAGTGATGTCATCCACAGCTTCAGTGAGGACATGGATGTAATGCTCCCATGTACGCTTGTACATTTCCATGGTGTTTTTGACCACTTGACTCTTGGGTCTTGATGCCAAAGCAAGTGCAGCATTTATGATCTATAAAGATATAGATGGTACATACATAGTTACTTCCTTAGAAACCAAAAGCCAATGTGCAGACTTTTTCCCCCTCTCTCTTTATGATTAAATTCGAATATCCTAGTAACCAGGTAAATGGCATATATTACTATGTATAATTTCTTCTTTGATTTTTTGGCAATATAGATTTATTAATATTTAAATATTTGTAAAACTTTCTACTACATGACAATGTCAAAGGATTTAAGGATATAAAAATATAATGGGTGTCAGAATTTAAGAAGCTTAGATACTACTCAGTTTGAAAGATCACATATAATTATTATACAATTTAGAGTTGAATGCTATCAGTAAAAAATGCAGAAAGAAGGGTGCTTGAAAATAGAGAGATCATCTTCAATATAAGTGCTAAGAAAAAACTTTGGAAAGTATGACACTTATTTAAGATTTATTCTTGTCTTTGTGTATGTGTGTGCATGCCACTGTGTACTGGCATTCACAAAGGCTAGAGAAGATAAATTGTGCCCTGGAACTGGAGACACAGGCTATTTATTGTAAGTGAACTTCTTAATCAACTAGCATTCTCTCTAGACCTGTAGTATATTTTTAATTGGGAACATTCACACAGGATAACTAGCCTCTGCTTTTAAAAATCATTAAAATAAAAAATTTGAGTTATTTGAGAGTAAATACTTCACTGTGCATCTTCATTTACACATCCAATCATTTCCTTTCTCAAATAAAAATCTTTACAAGTCAAATACTACCATTGGTTTTAGAATATAACAAAGAAGACAATATAAGCAAATGTTATAATTTCTGTGGAGGAAATATTATATCCAAGGTAGGCAAACAATTGAAAGTAAATCAGTAAAATAGAAGGTCTGCAAGACTGTCTTAGTCAGGGTTTCTATTCCTGCACAAACATCATGACCAAGAAGCAAGTTGAGGAGGAAGGGGTCTATTCAGCTTATGTTTTCACACTGCTATTCATCACTAATAGAATTCAGGACTGGAACTCAAGCAGGTCAGGTAGCAGAAGCTGATGCAGAGGCCATGGAGGGATGTTTCTTACTGGCTTACTTCTCCTGGCTTGCTCAGCTGGCTTTCATTTTTTATTATTATTTTTTTATTTTTCATGCTTTCTTTACATTTCAAATGTTTCCCCCTTTCCAGATCTCCCCTTTGGAACCTCCTCATTTCCTACCCCTCCCCTTGCCATTATGGGGATATTCTCCTACCCACCAGCCCACCCACTCTCATTTTCTGTCATTGGCATTCTCCTATACTGGAGAATCTAATACTGTCAGGCCCAAAGACCTCTCCTTCCCCTGATGGCTAACAAGACCCTCCTCTGCCGCATATGTGGCCAGTACCATCAGCCCATCCATGTGTATTCTTTGGTTAGTGGATCAGTCTCCAGGAGTATCGGGGGAGGGGGGGAAGGGGCAGCCCAGTTGCCACTGTTGCTGCCTCCCTGGGGATGCAAACACCCTCAGCTCTTTCAGTCCCTTCTCCAAGTCCTCCATTTGGGACCTCACACTCAGCCCTACTGTTGCTGTGAAGTGACTCTTGGGTATTTCGAACTTTTGGACTAATAACCACTTACCTGTGAGTACATACCATGTTCATTCTTTTGTGACTGCGTTACCTCGCTCAGGATATTTTCAAGTTCCATCCATTTGCCTAAGAATTTCATGTAGTCATCGTTTTTAATAGCTGAGTAGTATTCCACTGTGTAAATGTACCACATTTTCTGTATCCATTCCTCTGTTGAGGGACATCTGGGTTGCTTCTAGTTTCTGGTTATTATAAATATGGCTGCTATGAACATAGTGGAACATGTGTCTTAATTACATATTGGAGCATCTTCTGGGTATATGCCTAGGAGTGGAATAGCTGGGTCCTCAGGTAGTATTGTGTTCATTTTTCTGAGGGTCCACCAAATTGATTTGCAGAGAGGTTGTATCAGCTTGCAATCCCACCAGCAATGGAGGAGTGTTCCTCTTTCTCCACATCCTCACCAACATCTGCTGACACCTGAGTTTTTGATCATAGCCATTCTGACTGGTGTGAGGTGGAATCTCAGGGTGGTTTTGATATTCATTTCCCTGATGACTAAGGATGTTGAACATTTCTTTAGGTGCTTCTCAGCCATTCAAGTTTCCTCAGTTGAGAATTCTGTTTAACTCTGTTCCCCATTTTTTGATAGGGTTATTTGGATCTCTGGAATCTAGCTTCTTGAGTTCTCTGTATACATTGGATATTAACCCTCTATCGGATGTAGGATTGGTAAAGATCTTTCCCAATCTGTAGGTTGCTGTTTTGCCCTATTTACAGTGTCCTTTGCCTTATAGAAGGTTTGTAATTTTATGAGGTCACATCTGTCAATTCTTGATCTTAGAGCACAAGCCATTGGTGATCTGTTCAGGAACTTTTCCCCTGTGCCCAAGTGTTGGGGACTTCCCCCCACTTTCTCTTCTATTAGATTCAGTGTATCTGGTTTTCTGTGGAGGTCCTTGATCCACTTGGACTTGAGCTTTGTACAGGGAGCTAGGAATGGATCAGTTCCCAAATGGAAGATCACCAGTTGAACCAGAACTACTTGTTGAAGATGCTGTCTTTTCCTCTGGATGGATTTAGCTCCTTTGTCAAAGATCAAGTGACTATAAGTGTGTGGGTTCATTTCTGGGTCTTCAATTCTATTCCTTTGATCTACCTGCCTGTCACTGTAGCAATAACATGCAGTTTTTATCACCACTGCTCTGTAGTATAGCTTGAAGTCAGGGAGGCTGATTCCCCCAGACATCCTTTTATTGTTGAGAATAGTTTTTGCTATCCTGAGTTTTTTGTTATTCCATAGGAATTTGAGAATTGCTCTTTCTAAGTCTATAAAGAATTGAGTTGGGATTTTGATGGGGATTGCATTGAATCTGTAGATTGCTTTCAGCAGGATGGCCATTCTAACTATATTAATCCTGCCAATCCATGAGCATGGGAGATCTTTCCATCTTCTGAGGTCTTCATCGATTTCTTTCTTCAGAGACTTGAAGTTCTTGTCATAGAGATTTTTCACTTGTTTGGTTAGAGTCACACCAAGATATTGTATACTGTTTGTGACAATTGTGAAGGGTATCATTTCCCTAATTTCTTTCTCAGCCTGTTTATCCTTGGAGTATAGTAAGGCTACTGATTTGCTTGAGTTAATTTTGTATCCAGCCACTTTGTTGAAAGTGTTGAAACAGTTTATCAGCTGTTTTCTTGTAGAGTCAAAGACTACCAGCCCACAGATGGTACCACACACAAGGGGCCCTCCCTCCTTGATCACTAATTGAGAAAATTCCTTACAGCTGTATCTCATGGAAGCATTTTCTTAACTGAAACTGCTTTCTCTATGATAACTACAACTTGTGTCAAGCTGACACACAAAACTAACCAGTACAATTGACCCCTTGTCAACTTGACCCACAAATACATCACCATTAAGCCTCAACCCTTACTTTCTTATTTATCCCCAAGATATAAATAACTTTAAAACTCCCACAGACTAAGCAAATTCTTACATATTAAAATTTCAATTCCTTTAAAAATAACCAATCTCTTAGAATTCAAAGTCTTTTTACCATAAAACTGTGGGCTCCACTAAAATATCTTCTTCCTTCAGGAGGGAAAATATATCAGGGCACAGTCACATTCAAAAGCAAAATCAAACTCCAACCATCCAATGTCCAGGATCCACTCACAATCTTCTGGATTCCTCCAAGGGCTTGAGTCACTTCTCCAGCTCTGCCCTTTGTAGCACACACCTTGTCTTCTAGGCTCCAGATACCTGTACTCCACTGCTGCTGCTGTTCTTAGTGGTCATCTCATGGTACTGGCAACTCCAAAACATTGCTGTCTTCTGCTGCAACTAGGCTTTACCAACGGCGTCTCATAGGTTCTATGCCTCATGGTGCCAAGCCTCATCTTCTTTGCATGACCCCTTCAGTCCTGGGCCATCAATTGCAACTGAGGCTGCAACCTTCACCAATGGCTTTCCGTAGCCTCTCACAATGCCTGAGCCTCAGCTGCTCTTACTGACTACTTCATGCCTTTAAAACCAGTAGCACCTGGGTCACTCTTACACATTAACAAGTAGAGCCACAGCACAAGGTACAACCCTGGATATCTCTGGAACGCAGCCTCTGTGCTCTCAGAAAACACTTCTCAGAAGATTTCACTCAATGATGCTGGTCTCTTTCCAATCACTGCCAATTCCCCAGCTCCAGCTAACCAGCATCAATAGTCCCAGTAATGCAATGGTTTTGCTTTAGTAGTTCTGGTATCTTGCTAATCACAGCTCATCCTTCAGCCCCAGCTAACCAAAATCTCAGAATCTTCAGAGTTAAAATAGCAATGGCCCTGATAAGTCTTTAATCTTCCCTCTGAAATTTCACAAGCCAGGCCTCCATCTTCTGCACTGTTCTCAACATTATCTACCAAGCTCCTATACAACATCCCACAGAGTTCATAATACCGAATGTATCTTCTAGCCCAAAGTTCCAAAGTCCTTCCACAGTCCTCCCCAAAACACAGCCAGGTTGTCACAGGAATACCCCACTACACTGGCACCAATTTGTCTTAGTCAAGGTTTCTATTCCTGCACAAACATTATGACCAAGAAGCAAGTTGGGGAGGAAAGTGTTTGTTCAGCTTACGCTTCCACACTGCTGGTCATCACTAACGGAAGTCAAGACTTGAACTCAAGACCTCTCCCTGTGCCACCAGGGATCCATAGCCAAATAGAGCTGGGAGAAAGTTAGCTGCCCAGGAGTGTGGAAAAAAACAGTGAGAGGGGGTAAGAGGACTAAAACTGCTCAGCGGGACTCGCCTGGAATCCTTGCTATACAGGGACTGAGGAACAGCCCAGAGGAAGGAAGCTTCCATTTTCCATCTGTGGCAGGTGAGCTCTGCCTGGGAAACCAGGGCTCCATAGCCAAATAGTGCAAGGAGAAAAATAGCCTCCCAGGAGTGTGGGCAGGCCTGTCTGCTCAGAGGGACCCACCTGGAATACTCAGGACACAGAGACTAAGGAGCAGGCTTCTGGTTTCTTTCAGTGGCTGGAGAGCAGATCCTGTGACACAGAGCTTGATACTCATATAGTGCCAGGACAGAGTTGGTATACCAAGAGTGCCAACACACCTTCATGCACAGGCAAGACCATCACTTCTTTTAAAATTCACTGGACCAAGAGGGACTCTTGAAAAGCCATCAGGACACATGAAACAAGGGATAGCTGCGGATTAGATCCTTCTTGTTTCTGTCTGCACTCCAGAACTGACCCTGTACCACAGCTCTCCAAACCCAAATTCCTCTCAGAGAGAATTGGTCTTTAAAAAGTATGGACACCTAGGCTTGCAGGAAAGACAGGCCACAATTAGAGAGAGTAAGACCAGCTAACTAACAGAGATAACCAGATGACAAAAGGCAAAGGCAAGAACTCAAGGAACAGAAACCAAGGCTTCTTGGCATCATCAGAACCCAGCTCTCCCACCACAGCAAGCCCTGGATACCCCAACACACCAGAAAAGGAAGACTCAGACTTAAAATCAAATCTCAAGAGGATGATATAAAATTTTAAGAAGGAAATAAATAAATCCCTTAAAGAAATTCAAGAGAACATGGGTAAACAACTAGAAGCCCTTAAAGAGGAAACACAAAAATCCCTTAAAGAATTACAGGAAAACACAATCAAACGGGCAGAATAACAGGAAAACACAATCAAACAGATGAAGGAAATGAACAAAACCATCCAGGAACTACAAACAGAAATGAAAACAATAAAGAAATCACAAAGAGAGACAACCCTGGAGATAGAAAACCTCGGAAAGAAACGAGAAGTCATAGATGCAAGCATCACCAAGAGAATACAAGAGATGGAAGACAGAATTTCAGGTGTGGTAGATACCATAGAAAACATTGACACAACAGTCAAAGAAAATGCAAAAAGCAAAAAGCTCCTAACCCAAAACATCCAGGATATCCAGGACACAATGAGAAGACAGAACCTGAGGATAATAGGTATAGAAAAGACTGAAGATTTCCAAATTAAAGGGCCAGTAAATATCTTAAACAAAATTATAGGAAAAAAACTTCCCTAACCTAAAGAAAGAGATGACCATAAACATACAAGAAGCCTATAGAACTCCAAATAGACTAAACCAGAAAAGAAATTCCTCCCATCATATTATAGTCAAAACACCAAATACACAAAATAAGGAAAGAATATAAAAAGCAGTAAGGGAAAAGGGGCAAGAAACATATAAAGGCAAACCTATCAGAATCACAGCAGACTTCTCACCAGAGATTATGAAAGCTGGAAGATCCTGGGCAGATCTCATACAGACTCTAAGATAATACAAATGCCAGCCCAGGCTGCTATACCCAGCAAAACTCTCAATAATCATAGATGGCAAAATTGAAATATTCTATGATAACTCAAAATTTGCACAGTATGTTTCCACAAACCCAGCCATACAAAGAATAATGGATGAAAAATGCCAACTCAAGGAGGGAAACTACACCCAAGATAAAGCAAGAAAATAATCTTCCAACAAACTCAAAAGAAGAAAGCCACACAAACATATAAACAACATCGAAAATAACAGGAAACAACAATCACTATTCTTTAATATCTCTTAACATTATTGGACTCAATTTCCCAATAAAAAGACATAGACTAACAGTCTGGATCCATAAACAGGACCAAGCATTAGGCTGCATCCAGGAAACACACCTCTGTGTTAAAAGACAACTACCTCAGAGTAAAGGGCTGGAAAACAATTTTCCAGGCAAACGGCCCCAAAAAACAGGCTGGAGTAGTCATTCTAATATTGGATAAAATCAACTTTCAACCAAAAGTCACCAAAAAAGATAAGGAAGGACATTTTATACTCATCAAAGGAAAAATATAAGAACTCTCAATTCTGAACATCTATGCTCCGAATGCAAGGGCACTCACATTCATAAAAGAAACTGTACTAAAGCTCAAAGCACACATTGCACCTCACACAATAATAGTGGGAGACTACAACACCCCACTACCATCAATGGACAGATCTTGGAAACACAAACTAAACAGAGACACAGTGAAACTAACAGATGTTATGAACCAAATGGATTAAACAGATATCTTTAGAACATTTCATCCTAAATCAAAAGAATATACCTTCTTCCCAGCACCTCATGGTACCTTCTCCAAAATTGATCATATAATTGGTCACAAAACAAACCTCAACAGATTTAAGAAGATTGACATAATCCCATGCCTCCTATCATATAACTATGGAATAGGGATGGTCTTCAATGGCAACAACCACAGAAAACCCACATACACATGGAAGCTGAACAATGCTCTACTGAATGATAACTTGGTCAAGGAAGAAATAAAGAAAGAAATTAAAGACTTCCTAGAATTTTGAAAGTACAACATACCCAAACCTATGGGACACAATGAAAGCAGTATTAAGAGGAAAACTCATAGCTCTGAATGCCTCTAAAATGAAACTGGAGAGAGCATACACTAGCAGCATAACAGCACACCTGAAAGCTCTAGAACAAAAAGAAGCTAATACACTCAAGAGGAGTAGAAGTCAGGAAATAATCCAATTAGGGGCTGAAATCAACCAAGTAGAAACTAAAAAGAACTATACAAAGAATCAACAAAACCAGGAGCTGGTTCTTTGAGAAAATCAACAAGACAGATAAACCTTTAGCCAAGCTAATAAGAGGGCACAGAGACAGGATCCAAATTTTAAAAATTAGAAATGAAAAAGGAGATATAACAACAGATTCTGAGGAAGTTCAAAAAAATCATCAGATCATACTTCTAAAGCCTAAACTAAAACAAATTGGAAAATTTGAATGAAATGGACAAGTTTCTAGACAGATACCAAATACCAATGTTAAGTCAGGATCAGATAAACCATCTAAACAGTCCCATAACTCCTAAAGAAATAGAAGCAGTCATTAAAAGTCTCCCAACCAAAAAAAGCCCAGGACCAGATCAGTTCAGTGCAGAATTCTATCAGACCTTCAAAGAAGACTTAATACCAATACTCTTCAATCTTTTCCACAAAATATAAACGGAAGAAACACTACCCAATTCATTTTATGAGGCCATAGTCACACTGATACCAAAACCTCACAAAGACCCAACAATAAAAGAAAACTTCAGACCAATTTCCCTTATGAATATTGATGCAAAAATAATCAATACAATCCTCACAAACCAAATCCAAGAGCACATCAAAATGATCATTCAACATGATGAAGTAGGCATCATCCCAGGGATGCAAGGATGGTTCAATACCCGAAAATCCATCAATGTAATCCATTACATAACCAAACTCAAAGAAAAAAAACACATACTCATTTCGATAGATGCTTAAAAAGCATTTGACAAAATTCCACAACACTTCATGATAAAAGTCTTGGAAAGATCAGGAATTCAAGGAGCATACCTAAACATAGTAAAAGCAGTATACAGTAAACCAGTGGCCAACATCAAACTAAATGGAGAGAAACTCGAAGCAATCCCACTAAAGTCAGAGACTTGGCAAGGCAAGACTCTCCCTATCTATTCAATATAGTACTTGAAGTTCTGACTAGAGCAATTTGACCTACAAAAGTAGGTCAAAGGGATACAAATTAGAAAGGAAGAAATCAAAATATCTCTATTTGCACATGATATGATGGAATACTTAAGTGAACCGAAAAACTCCACCAGAGACGTTCTACAGCTGATAAAGACCTTCAGCAAAGTGGCCAGATACAAAACTAACTCAAGCAAATCAGTAGCCTTCCTATACTTGAAGGATAAACAGGCTGAGAAAGAAATTAGGGAAATGGCACCCTTCACAATTGTCACAAACAATATAAAGTATCTTGGTGTGACTCTAACCAAACAAGTGTCTATATGTCAAGAACTATCTATATGTCAAGAACTTCAAGTCTCTGAAGAAAGAAATTGAAGAAGACCTTAGAAGATGGAAAGATGGGATCATGCTCATGGATTGGCAGGATTAATATAGTTAAAATGGTCATCTTGCCAAAAGCAATCTACAGATTCAATGCAATCCCAATCAAAATTCCAACTCAATTCTTCATAGACTTAGAAAGAGCAATTCTCAAATTCATATGGGATAACAAAATACCCAGGATAGCAAAAACTATTCTCAACAATAAATGGAGTTCTGGGGGAATCAGCCTCCTGACCTCAAGCTGTACTACAGAGCAGTAGTGATAAAAACTGCATGGTATAGGTACAGGCAGGTAAATCAATGGAATAGAATTGAAGACCCAGAAATGAACCCACACACTTATGGTCACTTGATCTTTGACAAAGGAGCTAAAACCATCCAATGGAAAAAAAATGCATCTTCAACAAAAGATGCTGGTTCAACTGTCGATCTACATGTAGAAGAATGTGAATTGATCCATTCCTATCTCCCTGTACAAAGCTCAAGTCCAAGTGGATCATGGACCTCTACATAAAACCAGATACAGTGAATCTAATAGAAGAGAAAGTGGGGGAAAGTCTCCAACACATGGGCACAGGGGAAATGTTCCTGAACAGAACACCAATGGCTTGTGCTCTAAGATCAAGAATCGACAGATGGGACCTCATAAAATTACAAACCTTCTATAAGGCAAAGGACACTGTAAATAGGGCAAAACAGCAACCAACAGATTGGGAAAGAACTTTACCAATCCTACGTCCGATAGAGGGCTAATATCCAATGTATACAGAGAACTCAAGAAGCTAGATTCCAGAGATCCAAATAACCCTATCAAAAAATGGGGAACAGAGTTAAACAGAATTCTCAACTGAGGGAACTTGAATGGCTGAGAAGCACCTAAAGAAATGTTCAACATCCTTAGTCATCAGAGAAATGCAAATCAAAACAACCCTGAGATTCCACCTCATACCAGTCAGAATGGCTAAGATCAAAAACTCAGGTGACAGTAGATGTTGGTGAGGATGTGGAGAAAGAGGAACACTCCTCCATTGCTGGTGGGATTGCAAGCTGATACAACCTCTCTGCAAATTAGTTTGGCGGACCCTCAGAAAAATGAACACAATACTACTTGAGGACCCAGCTATTCCACTCCTAGGCATATACCCAAGAGATGCTCCAACATATAATAAAGACACATGTTCCACTATGTTCATAGCAGCCATATTTATAATAGCCAGAAACTGGAAGCAACCCAGATGTCCCTTAACAGAGGAATGGATACAGACAATGTGGTACATTTACACAATGGAATACTACACAGCTATTAAAATCAATGACTTCATGAAATTCGCAGACAAATTCGCAGACAAATGGAACTTGAAAATATTATCTTGAGTGAGTTAACACAGTCACAAATGAATGAACATGGTATGTACTCACTGATAAGTGGTTATTAGCCCAAAATTCGAAATACCCAAGAGTCACTTCACAGCAACCATAGGGCTGAGTGTGAGGTCCCAGATGGAGGACTTGGAGAAGGGACTGAAGGAGCTGAGGGATTTTGCAGCCCCAGGGAGGGAGCAACAGTGGCAACTGGCCTGACCCCTCGAAGCTCCTTGAGACTGGATCACCAACCTCAGAATACACATGGAAGGACACATGGTGCTGGCCACATATGTGGCAGAGTAGGTCTTGTTAGCCATCAGGAGGAGGAGAGACCCTTGAACTTGAAGGTGTTAGATGCCTCAATATAGGAGAATGCCAAGAAGGGAAGCTGAAAGTGGGTGCGTTGGGGTGGGGGGAATATCCCCATAGAGGCAGGGGTAAGGGTAGGGAATAGGGAGGTTCCAAAGGGTAGATCTGGAAAGGGGGAAACATTTGAAATGTAAATAAAGTATCAAAATAAATAAATAAATATATAAAAAAAGACTGGAACTCAAGCATGTCAGGAAGCAGAAGCTGATGCAGTGAATGGATATTTCTTACTGGCTTGCTTCTCCTGGCTTGCTCAGCTGGCTTTCTTATAGAGTCCAAGACTACCACCCACAAACCGCCCCCCACCGCCAGATCACTAATTGAGAAAATGCCTTACAGCTGGATCTCATGGAGGCATTTCCTCTCCTGAAACTCCTTACTCTGTGCTAACTCCAGGTTGTGTCAAGTTGACACAAAAGCAGCCAGTACAGAGACATTTGTGAAAACTAAGAAAAAAATAAGGTCAAACACTATGGTGGTTGGTAATGGATGGTGTGTTAAAATTTGACAACCTTTTAGTGAAGTAGATATTTATTTAAATAACATTGTCAGTAGTAGTGATATAAAAGACAGAAATTTAAAAAAAAAAAAAAAAGATAAATGAAAATTCTCTGAGTACAGAGCCTGAGCATGTAAAGTGTGGGGCAGGAATCCCTGCCTTGTACTACAGGACTACGCCAATTTGGAATGCATCAGAAAGGCAAGCAAGTGTGTGAGCCATCTGTTCAGCACTGTGCTATAGACAAATAAAGAGCTCAACAAACTTAGCAGGTTACAGGAGTGAGAAAGAAGAATGTCCAGTGATTATATGCAACACAACAGTGGTCATCTCTGTGTGATAGGAGGTGAGGTGTTTTGTTTTGTCTTTCATTTTTTCTTTGATATGTTAGTGAATTTTCCAGAGTTTCTGTGGTGAATAAAAGTTAGCTAGGTTGTGAGAATAAATGAAGTTATCATTGAAAGAAAGGTGATAAATATAGTTTTTCCATGAGAAATTCGAAGACTGGCAGTAAGACTTTGATTGGGGACATACCAGATTCTAAACAGCAGTCAGGGTCTTAAAGGTCAGAGTTGAACAGATTTAGCCACTGACTCTGTTATTACAGAGTTGACATTCAAGTCTTTCTTTTTTCGAAAAAACAAAACAAAACAAAAAAAAAACAAACAAACACTGTGAATTCAAAGATTTCAACTAGAATTTCTTTTAAGAGTTATTTTTCTCTTAACTTGTTCATATACTGAAGCAAATTGTGGTTGCATGGCCAAAATCTATCAGAGTTCATACCTGATACATCACAACAGGAAAGGTATCCTCCCTATTTCCTTCCTAACACATCCATAATCTCACAGGAAATAGGCTTGAATCTTGGCAATGCAACCAAGCAGACAGTGCTCTGACTTCAGCCTGCATGAGAATCCCAAGATTCCTAAGCCACCTTCCTCTGACTTCAGGTTCAGTTTATTTGTGCTGAGGCTTCAAAACCTGCATATCTAAGCAATTCTTAGTTGATCACAATGCTGATCAGTCACAGGTACACAAAACAGGATTTTCCTCTGGCTTCATGTATCTTGGTGTTGAGGCAATATGGAGATAGAATTACACATGACTTTCTCTATCAGCAATCTCCCTCCCTCCTTCCAGGAAACCCAGTCTTCAGGATTACAGAGCACAATGACACTATTGATTGTCATTTGTATTGATCTGCATTTTAGAGACATCATTATCATGATCCCCCTCCTCCTGCTTCTTTTAAAACACATGGAAACAAAAGCCAGCCCTGGGCAGTTCTCAGACACTTTTAGGTCCTCTACAACTACAATGCTGGGTCATTAGTCCCATCACTTCACAGGTGGGGAGACCAAGGGAAAAAGGTCTCACACCAGTTATTTAGCTAAGAAATAGTACTCAGGATGCAAACTCAGCATCTGCTATGACAGAGCTAGATGTACTACCAGCAACGTGTCTGTCATTGAAATTTTCATTCATGTCATTTCCATCCTGTTTCTTGTTATCAACAATCAACTTGATGGTACAAACTGTATTTTGAATTTCACCTCAGAAAAAGGATCATATCTTTTCACTAGTTAAAACCACATTGCTATCAAGTATTATTTCGACCATTTGTTCTTTGAAATTCAAGAAAAGCCTATGTTACAGCTGTGTATATTTAACTGCTTTGCTTCTACCTGAGACCATATCACCGTTGCTCATGAGATATTTAGGAGGAGGTGACATTAGGCTTCTCACCCTCCAATACTGATGATCACGCTTGAATTTTGTTATAGCAAGTACCTCTCTGAACCTGATACATAGTACTAAAGAATGATAGAATGGAACTTTAGTAAACAACACTTAAAAATAAGGATCACTACCAAAGACCAATGATAAGTGAAATAATGTAGGAACTATCCTGAAAGTACCTCTGCATGCAGAGCGCTCTGTTTCATGAGGAAAGGTATCTCAAAAGAATGCAATATGAAAAATAGGTAGCAATTAATAGGGTAAAGGTTGTTTGTTTGTTTTTGTTTTGAAGAAATAGTAATAGGAAGATAGAGCCTAAACCCATCTCTTGAAGAATCTTCAGCAGATGCAACAGGGGTATAGAGCTGGAATTAAAAACATAAATCATGATACCTAAGGAAAAAAGACACCTTGGGAAAGTACAACATAAAAGGTGTAGGGGTAAGACAAAGGGGAAGTAGAAAAATGACTTAAGGGAAGAAATCTCTCTTGGGGAAAAGTATAAATCCAAGATGTTAAAGGTTCACATGATAAAGATCCTCTCAAAGGTTCAGGGTAAAAAGAGAGGTAGGAACAAGAAGACACTCTGGTGGAGCCATGACACAGCTATGTTGGCAGAGAACCTGCCCAATGTGATCATTAGTTTAATGGTCAACTTGAGACACCATAGAATCACACAGAATCAGAGTCTCAATGAAGGATTGTCTACATTGTATTGGCTTGTGGATATCCTGTAGGAGAGTACCATAATTTAGTTAATTGATAAAGGAAGACAAGCCTACTGAGGGCAGGACCAATTTTGGGCAGGGATTCTCGGCTGTGTCAGAGTAAAGGAAGCTAGCTGAACATAAAACAGACCAGTATGAATCATTTTCTCTCTGCTCATGGCTGTGGATAGAGTGTGACTATTTGCTTCCAGCCAATGTGAGTACTCTGCTATGATGAACTGTAACCTGGAATTGTAATCAGAATTAAACCCTTTCCTCTGGTAAGGTGCTTTTTGTCAAAGTATTTTTTCAGAGCACCAGAGATGCCACAAGAACACTTAGCATCCACAAAGGCGTTGTTTCTGTTGCCAGCTTACTTACACCAGTAATGGTGACTCACAGGTGGAGGCAAAGGGATCAAGATCTCATGGCCATTCTCTGCTACATAATGAGTTGGAGGACAGATTGTCTAAACAAACAAGCAAAAATGCTTTTAGATGTTTGGATTCACTAGCTATAATGACTGTATTAAAAATTGTCCTTTCCATTCAGTAAGCTCACGCCTACACCTTGCTAAAATTCTTTCAGTAGAATATTACAGGTAGAAGACTGAATTCACTTGCTTAAAAACATTATGTCAGCATTCTTTTCTTTTTATTTCTTTGCTTGTGAAGGAAAGGCACATTAAATTTTAAGGAAATGTGCTGTAACTTTGGATGTAGCTCCTCTGAGGTGCCCCTTGACTTCAGTTGTAGAGTTTTATTAACCGATTAACTTACAATACACCTTTGTGTACACTGCAAAAACTCCAGTCTCTGGTGTTTCCTTGCTCCCACAATTGGACAACTGTGTGCACACATGTCTGTGCTGAAATGATAGCATGCTAGCAAGGCATGCTTTGAAAATACTGTGAAAAAAACTGCAGTGGGGATCTGGAGCCATGAATATATGACAGGTGATACTTTGTGAGAACATTTTCAGTTCAACTGCTGATCCAATTTGTCTGATTCAATGCTGTAATCTGTGAGAAAGCTTTATCCTGCTTGACTCTGCTGATATTCAGCTTAAATATAATAGCAGACACATTTTGGAAGATGTACTAACCCTGTTGAAAATGGAAAAATATTTCTCCTGAGTCATATTTCTGGTGTTTTAGCTATATACACTGGACATAAAAAGATGACCTTCCTCCAGTCTTCATCACATTTAGCTAAAATTTTAAATGAATTTTCTAGCTTTCTGAAACATATTCTTTTCTTTAGATTATGGTGGAGATGTGTATATGTTAGAATCACCCTGGATCTGGCAATTACCTTGTAGTCAGTTAGCATTTGAGGGTGTCTTAAAAGTCAGGCCTTATTATATTTTCACTAGAGTGTTTTTATATCCTGATAAAAGCACCTTACTTCTAGCTGCCATTTTCTCAAAATCACTTTCTTCATTACAAACATATTTCTTTCTTAAATTTGGAGAGGATCATGCCTCTCACCACTGCTGGTAACTTCTGACAGAAAACAGCTGACTAAAAGCACAATCTAAATTCCCTTGCCCAGTAGGCTTCCTTGGGCTAACCTCATCTAAGATGCTTCATTATAGTATATTGCCTACTATCCTGTTAAGCTCAGTCCTCAGGTTCTGGAACATACAGTAGCTCTGTGATTTTGATAAAATTAAATCATGTAGATCGCATTCCTTCCCCTTTCCCAGCTCACCAGATGAAACAAACGTCACTTATAAAGGTGCGAACAAATGTCACTATGCACCATGAGGTCTCTCACACCTTTCTGCCCAACCAACCAGATCTTCTTCATGATTTAAACTCACCCTTTCCCTATAAAGCAAGGGACAGTTATCTTACTGAGCAACTGCACTTTGTTGTTGGGTTTCTCTAGCTCCTAATTCCCTATTCCCCTCTCTGTCCCTAACCTTATCACCCATCTCTTCATTCACATGTATCCTTTGAATTTTTTAAATTTATTTTTGAGACTATAATATAATTATATTATTCCCTTCCTTTTCTATCCACCTAATGCTCCCAAATACCCTTCTCCTATGCTTTTTCAAATTTATGCCCTCTTTTGTAATATTATTACACACACACACACACACACACACACACACACACACACGGTTTAAAACACTGAAAAACTGACCATTTGGTACTGGGCAACAAATTGATATGCTCATCCTTGGAGAAGATCATCTCTCAGATCCCTAGTTTTCTTCCATTGCCTGTAGTTGTGTAGGACTGACACCTCATGATCCTTTCCCAGTCCATTTTGGGATATATTTTGGTGCCATCCTCATTTAGCTCATGTTTAGGCAATTACTTTGGCAAATGCTTTGGGTGAAGCTTCTGATGTTACCAGAAGCCACGATTTTTCAGCAAACTCCTTGATCATCTAGATGGAGACTTACAATCTTTCTGACCCCTCTTCAACAAACTGTTCTTACACTCTGCTTCTTGCACTCCCTTAAAATACTAAAAATACATATATAAAGAAGTAATCCAGTAAAATCTCAACTAGATGGGCTGATGGAACTAAACTCACAAAGGAATTACAACAGGTCAAAGTCATTACAAAGAAGAAATTGGGTGTGTGCAGAGCTAGGGAGCCCTGGATTACAAAAAGGGAGATTGAGAAAATATGCACAGATTTAAACTTGCCACGAAAGGAAATCACACTCAAATAGAAAGAAAGAGAGGAGAGAGAGAGAGAGAGAGAGAGAGAGAGAGAGAGAGAGAGAGAAGAGAAGAGAAGAGAAGAGAAGAGGGAGTTGGCTGGTTTTGAGAGCATTTAGTTGGAGATAAAGTTCCACAGAAAATCCACATAATGGTGATGATGTTATTCTGTTGTTGTTTTTGATGATTAGGATAATGATTATGATGATGATGTTGATGATGGCAATAATGTCAAATTTCAACAATCAAAACCCATACTTGTTTTTTTCCAGGTACCAATCCAAGAGCTTGATATCAATTCACCATCAAATATTTACACCACAAAGTAAGAGATGCAATAATTGCCCCTTCTAATGGTCCTGTAGTTAAGAAAAAATTATCTCTCTTCTCTAGAGTTTTTTATCTGAACCTGTGCCTTAGACTATGTGACATACAAATATATAAATTTATGCAGCTAGTAGTGTTGCTAATCCTTAATACTAAAGTTATTGAAGGAATTCATGTTTTTTTTGTTTTTTGTTTTTTGTTTTTTGTTTTTGTTTTTGCTTTTTTTTTTTTTTTTTTTTTTTGGCTGCCTATAAGCATACAATTCCAGGACATTAAGCAACCTAACATTGCTGTACAGGTTGTGTCAATTCTATCACTAGACTTGGATCATCCCTAACAGAAATTAGATACCCATTAAACGTTGACTGTGTCTTCCTCATTCTCCCAGTATCTTGCACTGTCTATAATATTTTCTTTCACTGAATATTACCCTATTTTTTCATAAAGGTGCAACTATTTAATATTTTCCTTTTATATCACATTTATTTTCATGTTTTGCAGTTTCCTCCGTGTTCTAGAATGCATGAAAAATTTATTCTTTTTATCCACTGAATATGCCTATCATGGTCTCTGCTGTTTATTTAATATTTTTACTCTAATGAGCAATACTAATATGAAATGTACCTATCCATACCTAAATTTTCAACAATGTGTGGTATACTCCAAGAAGTGCCATCTCTGGATTATATGGTAATATTAAACACAGCTTTATGTGGAGTGACAACACTGCTTTTCTTGGGAGTGTTCCTGTGTTCAGTTTCCTGGCATGCAGGACAACTTTTGCTATATTAACCTTCAAACAAGTACATTGCTTGTTTTTTTTCCCATTGTACAGATTCCCTAGAGAATTTGGATTTTCTTTGTTTCTCCAGGTATCAGAAGCATTTATAACAGGGCCTCCACATTGTTGAAGCCTCTTCTGAGATCCTTGGAGAAGCCCTGGAAATGTGGTTGCCTCACCTAGAAAACACTGGTACTGATTTTGTGATCAAGCCAAGGGGAGCTTTGAGTAGAGGATCCTTTCCACCTGTGGTTATCGAATAATCTCAGGTGGTCCCCAGTCTATGTCCAGCGTGCTGCTCACTTCAAGATGCTCCTAGGTGGTGGAACCACTTCTCTTCCACTTCCATGTGTGTTCCAAAATAATGAGCAAGTCTTCTCATTTTTCTTGTGAATATTAATATTGCAATATAAAGTATCCTGTGTTAGAGGAGATATCTGGTATAAAGCAAAGATGACAGAAGCTGTATGGAAGGGAGCCAGGGGATTGGAGAAAGGGAAGAAAGTAGCAGAAGCAGAAAGGAAGAAATGGAAGAAGGAAGAAAGAATGACAGGAATGAATGAATGAAGACAGAGGCAAGGAGGGAGAAGAATGAATGATAGAGGAAGGGAAAGAAAGAAGTTTTGTGGTTATGGTCAACAGGTAGTTTATATAATATATACCTTCCTGGGTACTGTCAGCATTTAGAAATCAGTACTTAGGGTTTGTTTGTTTGTTTGTTTCACTCAAAATATATGTGTTTTCTTAAGAAAATCATGGAACCGAGTCTTTGAACAGTGTGTCCTGCTATCACTAGGCTAATTTTCACAAAAAGCTCTGTGTCCTCTGAAATGATAAAATAAGCACAGATTCTACTACAATGGTTTTTTGAACCCTGTCTTGATTACAAGATTACAGTGACTTTGAATCCCTGTAAAGAGAGCCAGATAAGCAAGCAGATCAGATGTTCTGCAGTATGTAAACTTTTGCCAAGATGGCTCCTTTCCCACAAACATCCCTTCTGTTTGACATACAGTTTTTCACAGAAATGAACAAATTTTAAGAATAACGCTGCAGATTGGCTGGTAAGATATTTGGTGGGTAGAAGTGCTTGCAGCCAAGCCTGAAGATCCAAGTTCCATTCCCACCACATACAAGGTGAAACGAATAAAGTGATTCCCAAAGTTCTCTTCTGAGCATCTCATGTTCACTATGACATTATGGCATTCAAACACACACACACACACACACACACACACACACACACACACACACACACATTCTAAAGGCCAAAACTTCATTTAAAAAAAAAAAAAAAA